>VXAA01001081.1:265995-360951 GCA_013399115.1 Anseranas semipalmata
GTTGCCAGCAGGTCGAGGGAGGTGATCCTCCCTCTGTGCTCAGCCCTGGTGAGGCCACACCTGGAGTATGGTGTCCAGTTCTGGGCTCCCCAGTACAAGAGGGACATGGAGCTCCGGGAGCGGGTCCAGCAGAGGGCTATGAAGATGATGAGGGGACTGGAGCATCTCTCATACGAGGAGAGGCTGAGAGAGCTGGGCCTGTTCAGCCTGGAGAAGAGAAGACTGAGAGGGGATCTTATCAACGTGTACAAATATCTGAAGGGAGGGTGTCAAGAGGATGGGACCGGACTCTTTTCAGTGGTGCTTAGCGACAGGACGAGAGGCAACAGGCACAAACTGAAACACAGGAAGTTCCAGCTGAATATGAGAAAGTATTTCTTTACCGTGAAGGTGACAAAGCACTGGAACAGGCTGCCCAGAGAGGCAGTGGAGTCTCCTTCTTTGGAGATATTCAAAACCCGACTGGATGTGATCCTGTGCAACGTGCTCTAGGTGACCCTGCTTGGCAGGGGGTTTGGACTAGATGATCTCCAGATGTCCCTTCCAACCTCAACCATTCTGTGATTCTGTGTGAAAGTTAACCAGACCGGTTTTGCACAAACACATTTTCATATGTTCTCCCCAAGTACATAAGAACTAAACACTGGGACAACACAGTTTGCATCAACTGAAATTCAGACCCTGACTGTTCAATGACATATTAACACAACTCCTTAGCACTGCACGGAATGGGTTGATCATGTGTTATGCATCGTGTTTTGCAAACACCATCTACGTTTTTCCTAACACAGGCTTTCCCAGCTAGGATGGACATGTGGTACATGTCCTGTATGAGTTGATGTGATGTTACAGGAGGAGACTGGACCATAGTGGCACTGTTTCTGCTCACTTGTTCTCATAACAGAGGAATACCAGCTTTGGAATAAGCAAAATTCCTATTTAAATTTTCTCTGTAACAACTCGTATTCCTGAGAGGAGCAGGCAAAACCAAACGAACAAGCAAAACTCTATAAAAATGAGACATAAATATGTAACACTATGTAACTATATATTTCTGCAGATTTATGCAGGAAAGCAAGAGAAGGAATGAGAATTTGGGTCAAATCACAAGGAAGTAGGCAGGCCATATCAATAAATCAAGGCTGAACGTGTCACTCAGCACTATTTCAGTGCATCTTCCCTGAATGCTAGTGATTGCTCACAGCTTCACCTTGCTTACTTTCAGGCTTCTCTCCCATGTACTTGGGTTGGGGATGCATAAGCAAGTATTTCCAAAAGGGAATTAGGATATTAGGTAGACTGGACCATCTGCTGGAAGGGTCTGGCTTTTCCTTTCTCCACTGCTTTTGGCATGAGAGGACAGTGACTCTGCTCCCAGACAGGTGAGACAGCCCGGCCCTGGGTCTGGGATTTTCCAAAGGGTCTCAGTACCCTGAATCCTGTAACGATTTCCCATCTTCATTCTGTGATGACAAATTTACGATTATGATACATTTTGGAAACAAACAAAAACCTTAAGGCAATGTGATCACCCTTTTATTAAACTAAGTGACAGGGCTGCACCAAAGCAGATGGTGGTTGCAAACAAATGCACCTGTGAATTAGGAAAAGATTTCTAATTTTCCAGCCAAAACACATCCTTTCAGTAGGAGTAATGAAGGCAGCAGAGCTAACCAGCTTTTAGATGTAACTCAATGTGATTTTATGACACACTTGTCACACAGAGACAGAAATCATGATGATCCCCAGAGGTCTCTTTCAACCCTATCTATTTTCCTGTCTTCTGAGATCACCCCCTCGCTAATGACCATCAAAAGTCTTATATATGAAATTACTGGAGTGACGGTGGCTGGAGTGGGGTTTTTGTCCAAATATATTGGGGAATCACCCATATGACCTGCGTCTTTATAGTGGCAACAATGGACTGGTTTCACAAGGCAGCATTTTCAGTAGAGCTGCTTGAAAGACAGGAAAGTGAGCTTGTGAATGAGAATTTCAAAATGCTCCCACTTGGCAATAACCAAGATGGGCCCCTTCAGGTTTCACAGTATGCTTTTATTTTTAGCACTCTAATAAGCTTAGAACTGTTTTATCACTATAATTTCTGACTAAAAATAATTAATACAACATACTGAGAAGCACAATAATAAAAAAAAAGGAATATTTTGGTAATATGTAAAGGTTTCTTTCTTAATTAAAAGCCAAGTTTGGGGTAAAATTGCTGTCAGCGTGAAAAATAATTTTGCCTGTTCTAATTGCCATGTACTTGGAGAGTTTTAAGTGAGTCTCATTCCATGAAGAAAGCACCCTCAGGCTTTCTATAGGCTTGACTGTGGATGTTAAGGGGAAGGAAAACTATGGCAGTTCTTCCAGAGTGAAGTTTAAAATGACTAAGGGTTAGGCATTTGCAAACTTCTGCATGTCATGTGTATATGTCAAGTTACAAATTCAGCACACGAGAGGATTTATAAAATAATCTCTCCTGTTTGCTAAGCTAGGGCTAAATGGGTCACATTGGCTTAGATTGGTGCAGTGAAATACAATTTGCAGCTCCATGAGTCATCAGGAGCTGTGGTTATTGCTTCCAACAAAAGCAGATAGTACCTAGCTTTCTATTTGATTTTAGCAGAGCTCTAATTCTCCCACACAGAAACACACTACAGCCCCTGGAGGTAAGGACTAAGGTAACAACTGCTCACCCTAGTTTTCCAAGCAGGCCTGGAAACACTGTTTTAACTACTCTAAAATGTCATAACCAGCTCTTCCTGCTGGTTTTCTTCAGCCAACAGACCAAAGCTCTAGTCTGAATGAAAATAAGTGGCCATAAGGCAATGACCGAACACCAGCATAAATTTACGGCACTTCAGCTCCTGAGTGATTTATATTGTCCTTGAAACGCATCTCGGAAATGTCAAGGATCTGCTACATATGTATGCACTGAAAAAATGGTATCGCCCTGCCAGCGGTTTACCATGCCTGCCAGGATGCATCTTCCAGGGATTTAAAATTCAGATGTCATCCTATGTTAATCTATTGGAAAACAGCACGCCCTACCAGAGAATAAGGTACCTCATATCATCTGCTCTGTGGTAAAGGGCAGAGTGTAGAAATATTACCACTTTAGTACATGCAAAGTAATTTACTTTTCTTTTTTATAGAGAAACAAGTGGTCTCAAATAACTGGTATTTACCAGGAGAAGTCAGCTCATGAACAGTTTCCTGTGGGTGCATGGCATGGCCTGAGCCCTTACTGCCTGTGTGTACACTCTCAGCTATCTGAGGTATCCAGGGTTCCCATATGATGCTCTCATATGGCTTTAGGTAATGCCAGGCTCTAGATTTAATTCCTCAAAATTTGAGGGAAGATAAAAAAAATATGGGAGGATAATATATCATGGCAATAGAATCAGTTCACATTTCTTATAATTTTATTCTTTTTTGCTGATGAAAACAAAAACATTTCAACAAACACATTTTTTTGTGTGTGTGTGAGAAAATTTATGGATTTTCTTTATGTCAGATTTTCTTTTATCCTCCAAAATAATCTCTGGAAGTAGTTTAAAGAGCAAACGAGCACACAGTCTATCTGTGATCAAGAAATTCCAGCTACTCTTCTGTAGTACACTCTTTCTTTTTCCTTGTGATGTAACCTCAAAACTTTTTTTAATTCTATAAAACATCCAAATTGAAGAAAATATTATTTCAAACTGCAATAAAGTGTGTTCATTTGAAAAAAAAATAAACAAACAAACAAACAAAAAATTAAAAATGAAAGATAAGATCAAACTATTTATATTTGCTTTTTCAAATCCAGCTCATGAATTGACACAGTTTGGATAAATATCTTAATTTCACTTGCACATAGCATTATTCAAAAGTCCACTTTTGTCTACAATTAACACAACACTCCTCTCCCATCACACAGCTGGGTGCATAAGCTATCAAGTGCTACAGCTCAGCCAACTGATGAAGTAAGTGTCTATCTGGGTTTGTCACAGGAATAAATGAGGATGTTGGGGGGTTGATTCATAGAAAGAAATATGCTTTATTTCTGCTTGCTGACTCAGAAAGATCACATATTTTACTTACAAAGTAAAGTATTTACAACTTGTTTGACCGCTTTTGCTTTACATGGCTTGTTTGGTTGACTTAACCTACTCAAGCCATGGCCTCCCAAACAGCCTGTGGCAAAGTGTGACAGTTCCCAGCAGAAACAAACCAACCACCTGGGCAGCTTCTAGCTGTATGACACTTGCTAATCAATCACAACATTTCTAGGAATTGAGGGCACAGTAGTTCCAACTTCCCCAAAATGACTTTGGATAATTTGGTGTGAGAAGAATCCTACTGGTGGCAATAAACCTCATAAAAGGAAGAGCCTTGTTTCTTTTACGAAATTAGCTGGCTCATTAACTGCAAGTACACCAGCCCAATCACATTACGAAGGTCAAACACAGAGCAGCAGACAAATCTTTAGGCGTTAGTAAATTTACAAATCTAGAGTTACCCATTATTCTTTTCCTTGTAAGCCACCATGTGCTGTCTTACCAGCAGTCCACAATAAAGCTAAATGTTAAAGTCCACACACAAGGGAAGAGAAAAAAACTCATGCTCACAGAGATCAGAAACAGGAAAGAAGCACATAAACTCATCCCTTTTTTTTTTATGATGCCCATTATCTCGAGCAAAATGAGCTGTGGCTAACATGAAACAGAGCACCTTACAGGCTCTTCAGCGGTGCCCAAATCCAGGGACTTGTGAAAAGTGACAGTGGAGGCAATTCTACTGCAGTCCAGATAAACAGGGAGAGCAAGAGCAGTGGTATACAAAGCACTGTGCCCTTAAAAATCTTGCCCATAAGGCAATTAGGGGTAGCAACACTATGCAATCCCATCATTTGGGATGGTTTACAGCAAATCTTCATTAGATTGATAACAGAACAGGATAGATACCTAGGATGCACAAGGGGATTGGAGGTTTCTTTGAAGAAATGGGAAGTGTTTATTACATGTGAAATCTCTGATTCAGAAATACCCCACTGTATGCACTCCCGACACGGGCTGTGCTCTGTACTGACATGTAACTCCATGTTGCCACAAATGACTGAAAGCAAGACAGCCGAGAGACTTCCCAATTCATCAGGAACTGATAAGAACATAAACGTACCCATTCACATAATAGTCTCCTCTGAGATCACTTAGGAGACTTAACCAAATGAGAGACTTTGCAGATCACTTTCAACAACATAGATATTAGAGCTGTTACATTCAGGTATTCAGGGACCACTCTCAAGATGTGTTCATTTTCTGCAGATGTCCCAACTGAGACACATAACTCAGGAGAGTTTAGTTAAGGATCCAGTTGAATGATTTCCCTGCTTGGCTTGCATTAGTGCATTTGACAACAGACTCTTTGTCATGCCATTCAGGCAGTCAGCTTGGAGAACATGTGTGCAGAGGTGCCCTCTTGACTCTTGACAGTGTCTACATGTTAAACTAGCCTTCAGGTCAGAAAGGCAATAGTGATAAAACAGGCAACAAAACTGAGCTGACTTCACAGAAAGAAAGAAAAAAATAAAAAAACACCATTCAAAAGCTTCCAAAATAAGTAGCACATTTGCATTCGTGCAAATATACTTACTTTGAAGGAGGTTTATTATTATTATCATCAGGCAATAACTGACAATGTGGTATGTCAGCAAACACCAGCATTGCTCGAGGACTGAATATATTGACCCCATCATGAAGTTCTTCCTAGACTGAAGGAAAGCACCAGCTGCCATGTTTATATTTAGCTTGGCAGGTCTGTGGGTTCTAGCCTGAGAGATACCGTATAGCAATGTCTGCAAAGTGAGGGAGCATCCACTTCGGATTGTGTTATGAAGTTTCTTCACCCTATTATTTTCAAATGTAAAATGCACAGACTTCAAGAGTGACATGAAACATTAGTAGCATGAAGATCTAAGCCTGAATAAGTAGTGGAAGAAAAAGAAAGTCAGAGAAAGTCTTTTCCTTGATGTAGTAGGTTCTTCTTCCAGACAGTGGGATTTGCTTTGCAAACATCAGTTTGTGCCCATTTTGTCTGGACAAAGAAATAGAGAACTGGTAAATTAATTCCCACATCCCTGCTGCTGCTGTAATCTTAAAATAGGTGGCCAGTCTCTTGCCATTTTAGGGAGGTGGGAAGGTTCAAGACCCACTGACAGAAGGTTGGTTCCAAAACTGTCCAACATCAGAAGAAATGTGACTTTTCTAAATGTATAAAATGCTCTAAATGTATGAAATGTTTTCAGAACAACGTTGGTCTTTCTTTGTGGCTTTGAGAAATGTGATGGAGCTGCAAACAGTGAAAGTTGAATTAGGACAGTTTAAATGAGGGATTTAGATCTTGCACATTATTTTGGCATAATTAGTAAGGTTACATACACAGGTAGGAGAGAAAAAGAGCTCTCCTCAATGAAAAAAAGAACAGTATTTTCTTTTGCCACATCTAAAAAGAATTCAATGGCTGTATTATTCAGGTCATCTTTATTCCCTGTTACAACACAAACAGAAGCCTACAGAGGTGGATATATAAGGACTTGCCTTCATTGGGTACTAACACAAATACTGGTAACTGTAACTGACACATTCTTCAGAGGAACGGGGGATTTAAGGATTCTCTTCTCCCTAACACCAATAATAAAACTGATTTCATGGAACTATCTTTATTTATCCCAGCATGGCCAGTGGAAGGACAGGCTGCACGCATAAAATAATGACATTCAGTATGAAACACTGGGAATGTTCCAGCTGTTGAGGTACTTGTAGTTCAGTTGAGTGGCCATCTGTGAGCATGGAAAGGAGCTACTATTGGTCTAGCAGTCACTCCCAATGTAATTTACTTCTCACAGTGCCAAGTCCTTAATGCTTGCCTTGAGTGCTTTGGCTGAAGAACCCATGTGTTACCATGAGAGTAAACTTCAGTAGAGGAGACAACCCTACTCCACTGACAGCTTTTGATGCTCCTCAAGTTTTTTCCTTACTACCCTGTGATGATCTTGCCATTTGTGCTTCAGATCCCCCAAGTCTCTCCTGCAGTACCCTAAGAAATTGTAGGCTTCCATTCCACATTTTGTGTTCCCTCTTTGGGGGTCTTTGTTTGAGTCCCCCAAAGCAGCTGATAAGGTTTGGTGACCTTTTGCATAAACATTTCAGTCCTGTGTAAACCATACCAGGCTCACTCATCTTGATTCAGGCACGCTGCCCTGGATGTGAAGGGCACCAATGCAGTAGAATTGCTCCTTGAGCAGCAGGGCTGGAAGTAGAAGCAGCCAACTGGGCATCAGACATGTTCTGGTCTGATGCTTCTGTTGCAAGGCAACATGCTGAGGCTGGTTTCTAGAATGGCACCAGAGTGGGTATTTGTATGTTAATTAATAAGATAATATGTCAATTTTATGGGAAGGGTTTGTGCACATACTTCATACTGCTTGGTTATTTCAATGGAAATTATTGTTGAGAGTTTGGGTCAGTTATGCAATGGAGAAACTTGACAGGGACAGTAAGGAACTGCAGGAAGAAATCTGGACTGAGACTGGGATAGAAAGTGGCTGAGATGGGATTTGGCTAAGGGAGATGTCCCATTCCCTGTATTTGTGATGAAGCTTCACAGGGATGCTTTTGCCAAGAACTCTTGTAAATCTGTGTTGAAAAGACTCTGTTAATTCAAAGGTTACCTACACCACTAGCTTGTTTTGGCTTTGAGGCTTGGACTCACTGATACTATAATGCTTTGCTAAATATTCCTATCAAAGAGATGTCATGACTAGGAACATAGGCATTTGAAGAAGACAAAAAATAGCAGAGATATGCTGCCACAACTCTGCATTTCCCCACATTTATTCCCTCCCTGCCTGACAGAAATTGCTCTCTACTCTAGTGAGTGTTATGGATGTTCCCATTAAGGAAATGGCCCACACAGTAGCAAAACTTCTTTTAGGTTTTTATAAGAAGTATGGGTTACTATTCCTGTGCTATGCATAGATCAGGCAAGCTCTTCCCATTAATTCCCCCCAGCTCAGGGTGAACAAGAGAGTGGTCTACTCTACAGCCTTGGCTGTGTTTTGCTGAGTGATGCACCTCAGATTCCCAGGATATGTATTTTTCCTTGTGTCTTCTAAATGAACACAGGCAGAACTTTCACTTCACGCATGTAAGAAGAATGCGTTAAAAAAATAAAGCCAGTGTCAAGAGAACTGTCCCTTATCATCATTGCTGCTGAATTTTCATTGTGGGGGTTTCAACTCCCTTTACCTCCTGATTCTTAACCTCACTTATATCTATGTAATCTGAGTGTCAAAAGATAAACAATGGGACCTTTCAGCAATTAGTTGGGAAGATACCTTGACTAGATGCCAGAGTGAAAAGATACATCTGAAGAAGCTACAAAAAAATAAAAAACAAAAATCTGTTGCAGTGAAATGGGAAGAAGAAAGAACACTTACTGTGGCTTAAAAAAAAACCACCCTACTTAATCTAACTTTCTCACAGGCAAGTTAATACTGGGACCACTTCTATGCATGAGCAACTTCTTAAAATAATAAATACTGCCTTAAGAAAATGAGTTACAAGAATCTTGAAGCTAACTGATATAGGTTGTCATGTCCCTCAAGGTATTAACTTCTGATGTACTTTTTTGGAGATGAATCAGGCTCCAAAGTTATCCATGTACAAAAAATGAGCTGCACAACAAACATTTAAAAAAAAAGTGTAAGAAAGAATTGGTTTTGGATATTATCTTGATTTTGTTCTGCACCTGTGAACCTGAGTGGTGTTTCTCAGTGGAATGCAGCTAGCTCATTTCAAGTGTGAAAGGAGGTATCTGATGCTAATGGAAACTTGCAAAGGTATGAGCTTGGCAAAGAAATTCAGAGTGATTAAAAAACAGCAGAGAAGATTTTCTTCTTTAATGATTTACATATGGCTGCCTTAGGACTTGATCCAGCTCCCATGAGCTCTGGTAAGAACTCCAACTGAGAACTGCATGTTAGCAATATCTTCACAAATCTTGCTTCTCTGGTGTTTAGGCCCCTCATCATGGCTTTAGGACTGTCAGCTCTTAAATTTGGAACTGGTAATTGCTTCTGATGCACTGCACAGTATTATCATACACACAAAAACAAAATAAAAGGCACAGAAAAAAATATCTGATTGTTCTTAGCTGCATCAGAAGATGCACCAGTGACAAAGAGAAGGGTCTGAGGGAATTTAAAAGGACCAGATCTACTGTGTCTTATCCCTCAATTCAGAAAAGTGGTGGTAGTCAGTGATGGGCTGCTGTTGAAGATAATACTAGGGATTTCTCTCATCTCTTCCGTTCCCATGATTTCTCCACAATGTTCTTAGCCACTGGTAGCTAGAAAGCAAGAGGAGGTCAACTAATGGGCAGAAGCTTCAGACTATGCATCTATGTACATCATAATGCTAGAGTACTGTAGATTTAATCAGGCATATTAATCAGGAGAGAAATTTCCATTTAGGAGAAGCAAGCTGTTTAATTTTCTTCGCCACCATCAATAATCATAACAGTAGCTGCTACTACTGTTGTTGTTTTTTAATTACAATTCCAGGTAGAAAGGAAGAATTGAATCCCTTTCTAGTTAATGCTACACATTTTTCAGCTTCCTTTTTACAGTCAAAAGTGAATTAATTAATCTCATTGCAAAATCTTTTTTATGCTAAGTGTATCAGCTAACTATCCCAAATATGAGAACCCTATTGCACAGGGCAGCATGTCAGATCAAAGCACCATTGGGTGTACAAAATGCACAAAACACAGGAAAAATAATGTGAGGGGACACACAACATCACATTGGAATGGTGCAGGAGGGTAACAAAGCCCATACCTTAACAGTCATACCTACCTATTGTGTCTCCTTGCTCATGCACCATGGAGGCCAGGTCTTTAATGATCTGGTTCACATCCAGCATGTCACTCTGAAAAGACAGAAAGTCTAACATTAATGAATGGGCAATATCCATGCATAAAAGACATGTTCCACAGTCAAGTTTTGCAAAGAAAAACAAAACCAAAAAGAAAAAAGAAAAAGATAAAAAAAAAATAAAAGAAACTTGTCTATGCAGAATTAAAAGAAAAAGCTACAATGCTCCCACAGTAAACCAAAAATCCCTTTAAACAAAGCCGTGGTTTGCTGGATCTAAGTCAGCCAGTTGACTTGAGCTTTCTATAAGAAACAAGTAGAATGATCAGATTATACGGTTGCTTTTCAGAACCATCGACTACTAAGAGAGAAAAAGCAACAATAAAAACAACTGCAGCAAACCAGTCTCTTTCCAAAAATGATTTTTTTGGTGCAAGCCATTCATCCTGGAGTATAGATTCTTACATAGAATAAGCCAATTTTCAGTACAGTATCCATTTGGTAAAATACTGTTTGTAAATTGATGGAGATCTGATCAAAAACTCACTGAATTTGAAATCTCCTTATTGGTACCACAATCTAGAAATCAATCAGTCACGACCTGTTTGATGGATTCACTTATACCTTTCTAAATGTAAAAAAAAGTTGCCAGATTCAACACGCAAATTTTCCTAGTTCTAACACAGCACACCCCAGTGAGTTTGTTTTCCTAATATCTGAACACTTACCATATAAAACAACAAATGTGAGCATATGTTGACTTCTTATGAAACTGGCTTTTATAAAAACAATTAACCTAGCAATAATAGACATAATAATGTAGATGCTGCTAAATGCACTACCAGTAAGACAACATTAACAGAGCAGAAAAAAAGACATTCAAGCAGGATGCATTTTGTTTAGCTGTACAAATCACAGAATTACAGAAACACTGAGGTTGGCAAGAACCTCTAGAAATCATTTAGTCCAGCAACCCTGCTCAGAGCAGTCAATTAAAGCAGGTTGCTCAGGGCCATGTCCCCTCATTTTTGCATATCTCCACAGATATCCACAGACTGTTTGGGCAACAGTATGTCCATGTTTCCCTTGTACTGGGGAGCCCAGAAGTGGACCCAGCACTCCAGATATATCTCACCAGTGCTAAGCAGAGGGGAAGGAGCACCTCCTTTGACCTGCTGGCAATGCTCCTGGGCTTAATGCAGCCCAGCATGCTGTCAGCCTTCTTTGCTGCAACAGTGCATTGCTGGCTCAAGGTCAACTTGCTGCCCACCAGGACTCCCAGGTCCTTCTCTGCAAAGCTGCTTTCCATATAGTCAGTCAGTCCCCAGCCTGTACTGGTGCCAGTAACTGGGGAGTTACTCCTCCCCACGGGCCAGACTTGCCATTTCCAATTACTGTACCTCATGAGGTTTTTGTCAAGGAACATTTCTCCAGCCTGTCGAGGGTGCTCCGAATTTCAGCACAACCACCTGGTATTGAAAAGCTCTGACCTAAAGTCAAGATAAGCAATATCCACTGCTCTCCACTCTCCCACCAAGACAGTCATCTCATGGTAGAAGGCTATTGAGTTAGTTAGTTACATTTGCTTTCTTCCAGTCCTTGGGAACATCCCATCATTGTCAGCCTTCCAACATAATCAAGAGTGGCCTCACAATGACATTGGCAAACTCCCTCAGTGCTTGTAGTTGCATCTAATTAGGCCCCATGGACTTTGGTATATCCAGTTTGTATAAATGCTCCGTGGCCTGACCTTATGCCACCAAGAATATTCCTTACTCCAGACCTTCCCTCCAGTCTCAGAACCCAGGGACTCCTGAAGACCAGTCTTACCAGGAAAGAGAAAGCTGAAGAAGGCATTAACTCGTCTTTCTCCGTGTCCTTTGTCATGAGGTCTCATGCCCTCTTGGCCTGTCTTTCTCCTTTTTCTTCCACCCTCTCATCCCCTCCCTCCCCCCAGCTCTTTAAACTCTTTATTGGCAGATTACAATCAAATCTGACAGAGTGGCACAATGATATCAATTTTCTAAAAATTTCATGGAAAGGATAGAATTGGGTTTAAGGAAAACCAGTCTACTAGACACCAGAGAATCCAAAATAGAGAACTCTTGAGTGCACCAATCCTAGAAATATCTCATAGGTTGATGGATAACAAAAAAATCCAAACAACACATACAAAGGCAAAGCAAACCAGACTTATTTTTTTCATTCACAGAATCAACTTTCTAGATAAAACAAGGACTACAAAATCAAACTCTACACAAGCTCAACAAAGACAGCACCATTATAACTCCACAACAGAGAAGCAGCAACACATGCCTAATGCAACATCTAAGACTAAGATGTTTTCTGAAACATTGGAAGCATTTCTGAAGAATCTGCTTCTCCAAGGCTAGAGTCATAGAATATCCTGAGCTGGAAGGGACCCACAAGGACCACTGAGTCCAACTCCTGGCTCCACACAGGACCACCTAAAAATCAGAACGTATATCTGAGAGTATTGTCCAAATGCTCCTTGAACTCCAGCAGGCTCAGTGCCATGACCACTGCCCTCAGGAGCCTGTTCCAGTGCCCAAAAGGCTAATTGCACAGTAATTTATTTATCTCTTGGGTCCTGTTGCAACTCTAGTCCATCATGCCAAAAAGTCAGATTGTTGCCATCCCACTTTTAAAGAACTCAGAATCCTTATGGATAAATTTAGAAAATCGTGCAAAATAAATACACATCCTTCTGAAGTTTGTTATGAGAATGTAAGTGGAATAACATTTAATCATAAAATGCAATAGAATCACATTCGTTTGCAATAAAGACTGGGAGTACCATTGTGAATTCCTGAATACACCAAATTGTTAAATAACCAAAGAAGTAGGAGAAACAAAAGATATAAAAAACTGAAAGAAATCATAATAAAACAAACAAGAAAAAGAACAATAAAACCCTCAAACAAAGACTGGGTAATGCATCACAAAATGCACTTCATTGATTCACTTGTCAAACATAATGAAGCTTTAATTATGTATGGTATTATTCATAACTTGTAAATACTGCAGAATATTTTGTAATGCAATGATGTTTAAGTAACTTGGATTGCACTTGAGCACTGTGGTCGTAAATCATTGCCAGGGAATGAGGAGAAATTAGTTGTGATTTTTTGGGTGGGGGAATTGTTTATTTCTTTGTAAAAATATTTGAGAGGAGAAAGCTAAAGTTTAGTAAAATGTGAATAATTGAGAATTAACTTTAATGTGTTGTTCTGCTCTCATTTAGCTGCTTAGTAAAAGATGACTAAGGAAAAATTAAACAAACAAACAAAAATACTATAAAAAGCCCAGAATGCTCATTTGTCTTTCTCTGCTAAATTGTCACTGACATCAGTCTTTGATTGCTGTTACAAGCAAGATAAACAAAATTCTTTCTACCCTTCAGTTAGTCTGTCTTGTTTTGCTATGCTTCTTTTAAAACACTGTAAGTGAACACAGCCTAAAACCTTTTATTGGCACGTGCATTTGGTTAGAAGGAGGCTATGGTAATATATTGAATTGTACCTCCACTCACTATTTCCACTGGAATAAACCATATAGGCAATTTGGTCTAAGAAAGATCTGATGATATACTGACTCCCCATAGGGTCCTCCTCAGCTAATTTAACTGCAAGGAGTTGGGCTGTCTGCCTGCTGATCCTGGGAGATTATGATAAGAAAGGGAAGAATGAGAAAGAAAATTCAATATTGTATATGAACTGTACTGTTTCAGATTCGTCATTTTTATTCAGGTACTTGGGATGAACCAGCCATCTGCTGCTGGCCTTCCAAAACATTGTAACAGTGCTTAAAATTATTGTTCAGCAAATATGCATTAGTTAAAACCAGCCCCTGAGTTGTTAGGAAGGAAGAAATGTGACTAATGTATTTAAGAAAAAACAAACAGGGGTAGCTGTAAAGCACAGAGTACAAAGCAATCTGACCTGAAGCAAGGAATCTGTTGAATAATTTAACCTGGCAATGTGAAATTTCCAAGCACCTGATATATGTAAGCAAAACAAAAGAAAAAAAAAATAGAAGGAAAAAGTAGCTAGAAATAAAGAGCTTCTATAATGGTATATACCTAGCAGCTATGTTCCTGTTCCTTCTTGCCAGGTTAACTCTATCATGAAGTACCTCTGAACTTGCCAGCCATCAGAGTTTGTTAGCAAAATCAGATTGCATTGGTTTCCCAAGTTTGCACATAATATGCAGAATTCAGAGTGAAATAGAGCTGCCCATAAATCCCTTTGACTCCACCAAAACTGGGAGTACAACAGCCAGCTACTGTTCCAAAACTGTGTTCTCCCTGCCAGCTAACTAGGCTAGAGTTTCTTGTTTTTTAATCAACACCAGCCTTTCCTGTTTGGCAACAATTTACACCCTACATTTGGCAGCAAGAGACAGTAAATCGTTCATCTAAATCTTCTTTTTTTTTTTTCCTTCTCTCTTTCTTTCTTTCTTTCTTTCTTTCTTTCTTTCTTTTTTTTTTTTTTTTTCCAAAGGAGAAATCCATGATACAGATTAGTATACTGGATTTTATGTGGCCCATGCTGGAGCAAAAAGGAGTAAGACAAATCATTAGTACAATTAGAGATGGTGAAAAGAAATGTCAGAAGCTAAAGATGACCAAAAAAGCAGAGAAGTGCCAATTAACGAGTCATGCAGATGAGAAAACCAGAGAATTATACAATTTTGGGACCCGAATGAACTGGAGGATTAACTCCAGCCAGAGAAAATTTGTTTAGAAACTTCTTAACGGAAAGTACTTTGCTAAAATGGAAGGTTTATTTGAGTAATTTCACCTGACTTGAGAAGTGAATAATGTCTCTGTGAAGTACTCAAAATTAGGAAAATTTCTGAAATTCCAACTCTTGCACAGAAACTTTTGGAAATATGAGTTTGCAGATAAACTGGAAATTTACATTTCCCATTTTTTACTTTAGCAAGGCCACAATTTCGACATTTTAAAAATGAATCTGGGAACAAGTTCGGTCGTAAAACTCAGACATTGTTCCCAAGATAGGAACAACCTAATCATAAATCCCAGCAGCCCATTTCCCCATAGAATGAACATTACTGAGATATTCAACAAGACAGCAAATAAGTAAACCTGCCCCCACTTCCACTCTAATGCCTAATGGGGTGAAGATTTATTGACACTGAAAACTTTGAACATAGCCCTGACCTTAATCATATTCTAAGGACACTTCTGCATTCCAGCCACGAGAACAACACTAAATAAACCAGAGAGGTGAAACATGCTTTCTGCAAAAGGATATAGAAAAAAACATGTGCTGTCAATATTTTCTCTCTCACACTTAGCCAAATTCCAGAATCCTTTATCAATGTCAGCTCAGGTCTGCAAGGGAAGAGTCACATGTGCTTCTAAGGATGTTTGCCTTAGGTCTGTGTGAAAAATGGGATCAGAAATATCAGTGGCCTATTCTACTCAGCAGTGTGCAAACCATCCGTCCATCTTCTACAGGACTACCAATTAACATCTAAATAAATTGCTGGCTCAATGTTCAGGTGATACGGAATTTTATAAGTGAGGTCCCATTCCACCCCACCATCCACCCTGCAACAAGCAGCCAAGAGAGCTATAAAATAAACTTGAAGAAGATTCTGAAAGAAGAAATATAATGTCCATGTGTGCATTTCTGGAATATGGAAGCGTGCGAAAAAACAAAACAAAAATCCCTAGTGCTTGTTATCCTTGGGAAAAAAAAAAAAAGAAAGAAAGAAAAGAAAAGGAAAAAAAGAAAAACACACAAAAAAAACAACACTTTGTAGGGCTGGTATGTTCTACCAAAGAGATGCTGAGTTGCTTCACATATATTGTCCCACCTGCAACACCCGTGGGGCATCTCCAATCCTGTGGTCCCGCATGTGTGAACCACAGATCCAGACTACACAGAAAGACTAATCGAAGCATGGTGTTCATCTATCCCCATTCTATTCTCAGAGTTAGGGGAAAGAAGGGAAAGGAAAAAGCTCATATAAAATGTCAGCAAGCTTCTCTGATGCTAGATGGGCAAAAACTAAATCTTGCTGCAAAAACCTTTCAACAAATATTTTTCTCTTGTCTATGGCTGGGGAGAAAAAAATGACATTCTATAAATCAAACTGATTCAGCCTAAGCAACAGCAGACCAACAGAAAATTGTTTTGAGGGCAGAAGCTATCCAGAACAGCAATTACATACTGAGTTAGATCTCCTCTGGGACTGCGCAACAGCCAGCATGGGGAGTTTCTCTCTCCCTCTTGCTCACTTGTGTGTGCTTCCTCTCTATTTTGTTGTCTTAGCAGTTGGTGTCATCTTGGGAAGTGTAGCACGGCACCATATAATTAAAATAGTTGTGTGTAGCTTCAGCATGCTAATCCCACATCTTCCTGGGGACAGCGGGCTCAAGAAATGTGGCATTATCAGTCTTCCTGTCCACCAAAAGCCAAACAGTGAGGCTGTGGAAAGTGATATGCCTTGAGCTCATTAGGCAGAGGTGAGGCCATTGCAGAGAGGACCTCAACAGGGATGAACAGAGCTCCTGGAACCATCCGGCTAGCAATATTATTTATCGTGCCCTGAGAAATGACCCAATGATATGTTCAACCTACCATGCCATCTTAAGTGTAAATGTTTGAGCAAATTTCTGTGTAGCGAAGGGGGCAAGGTGTGGGGAGACCAAATGAGAGCATATTTGAAAAGGCAGGAACAACAACAACAAATAGCAACGTATTTACTGCAGCTCACTTACCCTTGTCCTAATGGACATCTCACACACCAGATGCACATGTGGTTACTATTTATTTTAACGACGTGCTTGAAAGAATTGGACATAAGACCTCCAAGTCACCTTCTCTACCATAGCATGTCTTCCCACCAGCAGCAGTCTGAGCATGAGCTGGTTTGACAGGCAGTTCCCCTGGAAAGCTCCTCTCCTCTGAGCCATCTAACCATATTTGAAGACGTGTCTTGAAAGCCCGTGTTAATAATAGGTCTCTTTATCTGTGATACTACCTAAAATGTGTGAAAAGTAGCATGCAGGGGCAACAGCACGTTACTGTGAGTATTTTGTTAGTATCTTTTAGCTACCTTTTACACTACACCCTTTCTCTGAAGCTTCACAACTGTGTATTTGGATCAGATTGCCTGCAAACATGCATTGCTATCACTATCCCCCACATACTCTATATCCCTCGTTATCCCTTTATAGACATCACAGAGTGTTCAGGGCAGATATTCTGTTTCACAAGAATTTTATCAGTTCCAAGCCCATGTTGAAGGTCAGAACAGGTTTGTTGTCTCAGGGAAATATAATACAAATGAGAGGAAGAGATACTTTGCCCTTTCAAAACCCTTTACACCCGGAAATGTGAGATGATTTAATGGAGGACCTCATCAATATTTCTGTTTTTAAACAGGTATCTTCACTTTATAATTGGGAAACTGAAGTGTACAATGAAGTAGCAAAGATCATGTAAAAAGTTCTTCTTGCTAACCATGGTTTTGAACTCCAAATTAATTTACATCCGAAATTTCATTGAAATACAGCAGTTATTAAAAGTATGTGACTTCATATATGCACGTATATAGATGAGCATTCATACAGCCACACATACACCTGTATCCTTGTATACCCAACCACAAGCACAGTCACCTGTATAAATAGTAACTGTATATATAGATACACTAATAATTTTAAGAGCTGACCTGCCCCCGACATGCACCAGGTGTTAATTGAGCATTTGAGGCTTAGCAGATTGCAGAGATAGAAACAGCCTATTTCTGTCTACAGTAGCACAAAACAGAACATAAATCTCACACTTTTTTTTCTTGCTAATCACTCTGGTGCAAGATAAGCAAGAACACTGATATGTTCTGATAACAAGCAGGCAAACAAACAAAAAATATTGGTTTTCCTTGCTTAGTTTTGACAACAGAAGTTGTATTGATATCATTTTATCTTAAAGATAATGGCGTGATAGTTTGATATTTGATATAGTTTGACAAGGGATAATGGTTTTAAACTAAAAGAGGGTAGATATTACATTAGATATTCAGAAGAAACTCTTCACTCTGAGGGTGGAGAGGCAGTGGAACAGGTTGCCCAGAGAAGCCGCGGATGTCCCATCCCTGGAGTGTTCAAGGCCAGGTTGGATGGGGCTCTGGGCAACCTGATCTAGTGGGAGGTGTCCCTTCTCGTGGCAAGTGAGTCAGACAAGATGATCTTTAAGGTCCCTTCCAACCCAAACTATTCTATGATTCTATGATTCCATGATGTAAGGCAGAGCAAGGGCAGGAATGGCTCTCATCAGAAAACCAAGAAATAACATTTATGTGGGAAGCAAAGGAATTATGCAACAAAGTCAAGGTGCAGAGCAAATGGAGGAATGTTTCAAAAATCATCTGCGATGGAGGAGAGTATGTGCATTTCCACATTTTACAGTGCACTGCCCTTCCTTCATCCCCACCTCTCTCCTCTTCCCCTAGAAACTCATAAAGCCCCTGATAGCTAGTTGGCCACAAACAGTGAAAGCTGAAGGGAGATCTGCACACCACATAAATGAAGAGGGAAGTGATTTCATTAATTTCCCAAGTATGAGGGAGAATGTCAGCTCTACTCTCCAGAAGGGGGAATGCCGCAATTGTATTTCCCTTTGCTCAACGTTTGCTGTCACTGCGTTTCGTTAACGCAGCTGATGCAAATCTCTGGGACGTTATAATGCATATTTGGAAGCAATAACACCAAAAATGCATTAGACTGGTCACACCTAAGGCTTATTGTTTACATGCTTCTTAGTTCATGCCTTTATTTGGACAATGTTACGGAACAATGTATTTGCACCCAAATGACAAATCCAACCTTTTGCTCTCCCACAAACAAGTTTCTAGCTACTCTGCCACTAAAGAGAGAAAATATTCCTGATCAATTTCCAACAAACCTTTGGGTTGTATATGAAAGAGACTGGCAGGCTAGAAATACTGCTCATGTTTTCTGCTATGCCAGAAATTTTCCTGTGGGATTTTGGAGAAACTCATCTGTCTCACCTTCCCAGGAGTTGAATTAAGGAATCCATTCTAAGGCTGAATTCATTTATGTTTATGGGGTGATCAGATGGTGCCACAAAAAATAAATAAAAGGCCAAACAAGCATAGATGCAAATAGAGATAATGAAATACCTGACATTGTGGCATTCATATTCTGGAAATAAAAATGCTCAGTGAAGAAGAAAGGTTCTCCCAATAGTGCATATGCATTAGAAATTAGAATACAAATTACAGCTTCAGGGTTTGTGAAATTTGAACATGAAATACAACACAAAATATAAAAAAAAAAAGTCACACCAACTGGAGCAGAAATGCCCATCCACAATTACCCACTGCCTTGTCTGAGAAAAGGCTTTTGCAAGCAAGAGTTCACTCGGTCCTTTGCAAGAGCTGGACAATAAACACACTGATTAGATGCAATTGCCATGGACTGGTTCATGATGTGGATTCCTGTCCACCAGGAACTATTAGTTTGTATTATACAGTTATTTTATATAAGCTTCCAAGCCACTCCAATGAGCCATGGGGTCTCTTCAGCAACAAACTGCTAGAAGGGAGATATATGGCTTCATACAGCAATCTATGATTTATTTTTTACAATAGGAATGCTTGTTGAGGACACATAGCCTTTTTAAAATATATATATATATATTTTTAATACTTACAGATACAGTTTTTTGCAGCTGTTCAGAAGAAGAAGGTCTCCCAAGTACTAAGTTCACAAAGATATGGAAATCCATAACCACCCATAATCCAAACTCCAAACTCAGTATCTCACACACTGACTTTTCCTTTAGCATCTCCTACTTTCTGCCCTGGGCTGCAGTATATAAACTAATACGAGTAGTGAGGGAAGTTGCTGCAATCTATCACACTGACTGATACCAGCCCCAGGAAAGGTAGTTTATTGCAGGCGGTATGTTATCTTCAAAAATAGAAACTGTGCAAAGATTATGACAAAAACTTCAACTCTTTCTACACTTTGTTTGCAGCACTATTAATTCTTCACTCTGGATTTATTTTCATGAGGGTCATTTAACCAGAAACATACAATGGAGAAATTCATTTTCTTTTTAGGAGTGTTCTGGGAAACCAAGCAATTAGAGTAATCTTAAACTGTCATGTATTATCAATTGCCACTCAATTATTTCCTTAAATAAAATAGTGATTGCAGAGTCTGATCTGCAGCTATCAAATGCTGCATTCAGCAGCTCTCATTCGTGCAGTATTTATTCTTGGGAAATAATAATAATAATAAAATCTAACTTTAACTGAAAGGGAAAAGACAAAGGGACAAGGGAGAGGGGAAGACTGGCAATACATAGCGTCTTTTCATGATTCTTTGCTATATTGCCAATTCTCAGTTTGGAAATAGCTGGACCAACTGTACTCTATACAGAGTCTGGAGATAAGTCAGTCCTCATTACAGGTGGTGTCCATGGTTTTGATGCATGGAGGACATAATCTCTTAAGATGGCACTGAAGGCTAGAAGCACTTGTCCTCTGTCTCCAGGAGACAGAAGGGGTACAGCCAAACAATGCGGTATGGTAGTCCAGATCTCCAAGGGC
This sequence comes from Anseranas semipalmata, assembly GCA_013399115.1. Lineage (NCBI taxonomy): Eukaryota > Metazoa > Chordata > Aves > Anseriformes > Anseranatidae > Anseranas > Anseranas semipalmata. Next base: position 286,556 of record VXAA01001081.1, read on the forward strand.
AGCGGATAGCACCAGCTCCATGAGTCATTGTGTATCCTAGGTCTGCCCAAGGTTCACACACTCCTCAATGGTAAGAACTGGGCAAAGAGAAGATACATCCTCTACACAAGTGAAAAGAAAATGGATCTGTCCTACGTGTTTCCAAAACAAACGGTATGTTCTTTGCAGCCTACTTGAATTTCGGCTCTGTGGACTGCTGACTAGATTGTTGACACTCATCTTGTGTATTTTCAGCCAATAATACAGACTACGCTACAGGAACAAAAGCTGAGTAAAGGCATCTGAGGGACAATTAATTACAACTACAGCTAAAGGCTTATAAAAGGAAGGCTCGACTGTTCTCACCTCCTGTAAAAGCCAGACTTGATGGAGCTGACCCTCCAGAGCGACCCTCACATGGTTTTGGTTTCCATTCTACACACGAGACAGCTTCTTTTAAAAAGTATCCAATATTTCCAAAATGATTAATCTCATTGTTCCTGGATTGCTCTTAATGTTTAATTTATACCTATCTGTCTTAACTTACTACCTGGTAATTTGTTACTACTTTCAAGCTTAATGTTTTAAATTATTCTACCCTTTTTTCAGTGCTATTACACATCGTGTATTTCTGCGTGGCCATCATGGCTCAACTAATCACTGCTGCACTTTCTGAGCCTGCAGTTGGTAAATTCCTGTAATCTCTCTTCATAAATTAGACGTAATACTTCTTCCTCATTTCTTTCCCTTTGGATCACCTCCAAATTACTAATAGAAAAACTAATCCAAGCAGCTCTCATTTCTTACACACCTTCCTATCAGATAAAAGTTGCCAGTGTCTAAGGCAGACTCTGAAAAATGTATGACCATTTGCTTTACTTTACAACTTTCTGTATTTACTTTCCAGTTAAAAATTTCCATCTTCTGGTTAAAACTACATCAGTATCTTACACTGTGCTGATGAGCAGTGTTCTGCTCATATCTCAGAGGCAGCAGCAATTCTCTGGTGGGTGGCACAGTCTGAATGGTCTAGAAAAGTTTTTCTAGATTGACTTTCGCAATATGCTCTGAGATTCTCAGGGCAAGGCCTTGGTGTTTGTCTGTATAAACAGATTAGAAACGTACAAACCCTTACGTCCTACAATCCCAGAGGCACCCAGAAGAAAAGTTTCCTTAGGCTTCCTCAATAGGCACAAGAGGGAGACAGGCACCTTCAGAAAGCATCAGATTTAAACAGAAGTGAGATGAGCCTGCAACATTGTAGGTAGCACTGCAAAGCGAGAGAGAATCCTCTGAGTCCTTGTTCCCTGAGAGAAAAATGTGGTTCAGAAAATGCACTTTGGTCCACCAACCCTGCAGATAACATGCCTGCATTTGCACACATGATCTGTGTTCAAGAAGCCTTTGAGCAACGCTGTTAGCTATATAGCTTAACTCTTAGGTTGCCCTGCATGGAGTCAGGAGATGGACTCAGTGATGCTTATGGGTACCTTCTAACTCAGGATATCCTATCATTCTATGATATCATGAGCTAGATTGTGATCCTGTGACAATCTAAAATGACATATAATGGCTCCCTCAGTTTCTGATTAAGGTATGCTTTAGTACTGATAACACCCTGCAATGTCTGAACTGTCATTTACTTTCTGTATCTCAGCCATTTCCTGAACATGATTATGGATCTTCCTCAAATGACCTTTTCAGAGGTACCTGGACAGTCTGGAGAAATGGACAGACAGGAATCTCATGAAGATCAACAAAGGCAAATAGCAAGTCCAGCACTAAGGGAGAATAACCCCATGTGCCAGTTATTTTCTATCTGATCAGATAGAAAGAAGCTTTGCAGAGAAGAACCTGGGGATCCTGGTGGCCAACAAGTTGCACATGAGACAGCAATGTGGCAAAGAAGGCCAACAGCCTCACGGGCTGCATTGAGAGTGTAGCTAAGAGGTCAAGGGAGGTAATGCCTCCCCTCTATTTGGCATTGATGAGACCACATCTGGAGTACTGTCCACACATGTTTTTCTTCATTTTCTCTTTATGCTTTTATTTCAAAATGCCTTGGATTTCTCAGGCAATGAATCCTGTCATTTGGCTCATCATAGCCACCTTAATCTCAGTCTCCAGAGCAATTTTTCCCCATAAGTTCCTCTTCATTAGTTAGGCAAATAGAAGAAAATCTTATCTGATGTTTTGGCCTTTGCCTTCCAAAGATAGCTGCACCTGTCCATTGCTTTAGTTCAGTACCACTGTAAGTTGAAGGCTTCAGAGGAGTTTCCCAGTAAGAGCTGGAAAGCAGCAAGACAACCCACAACTGCGGAAGGCCAGCAGATGATCATTTTGAGCCCAGGTCTTGCTTCCTTTGGAGCACAATTCGAGAGTCACTATCAAGTGGCATTTTTTTCCAAACATCTAGGTGGGGAAGAGTGAAATTTGCTGGAGGAGGACCCCAAATTCTGGGGTGGGAGAACAACTGTGACACCAACATTTTGCATCCAGAGATGTGTGTTTCTTTCTAAAAAGGAAAACTGGATACTGCCAGATATGTGCACGGGACTGATAAATAGACATATACACATAATAGCTTTTATGTATGTAGAATGCTAGCACAATATCAGTAGGTGTCTGACATCCCCAAATCCTCTGTTCATCTCAGAGCAGCACTGTGAATGACACTACTATTCAGTAAGTAAAATGACAGTTAGGAACAACAGCTTTCTCTCTGACCAAAGCAGCTCTCATTCAAACAATTAAGCCTTCTTTTTACTTTGTCGGTTTTGCTTATGTGTCACTGTCAGATGGGGGAGATGCTTACACAGAAAATAGTCTAGGTCATTTAAATCTCAAAAGGACAGAGCTACTATTTATAGAGCAGAGTTGGTGGATTACATGTTGATGTCTGCTACACCTACATTTACAGCTCGGCAAATTTCCCTGGGCTCCATCCAGAGTCAATGGAGAGCCAATAGTGGACTTGAGGAGTTTAGATTAAGGTTTAGATATTTTCAAACTGTCTGGGACTCATAAATACTAGCCTGAAGATTTTAGAAAAATTGCTGCAGCAACCTTAGAGCTGTTAACTCTGAAAATTCAAGGGGAATCAGGTGAATTTCCAGAAGACTCAAAAAGAGAGCATACAGTCTGAACAAAACAGTATCCAAAAGTCTGGGAATTACAGGTGAGTCAGCTTAATGTCAGCCCCGTGCTGATGTTGGTACATGTGCAGGAACAAATAGCGAAATGTATTATTTGCAGTTGCACAAAACTCAGCAGGAGAATGAGAAGAAACAAGTATGTATTTGTCAAAAGCAACCTCATATCTTTCTAGGGCAGAGCAACACACCTGGGGGAAGGGGAGAAGAAGAGAATGACAATTAGACAAGCAGGGCAAATATGATCTAGATGAAAGAATGGTAAAATTGGCTTGGAAACCATATTAAAAAGTAATTCTCCATGCTTAGGTACTGGGTTGGAAGGATGCACCGAGATGAGTTCTTCATGGGTTTGTCCAGGACCCATGACTAACCAATATTTTTAAGTAAAGGTTTGGTGATGGAGTAGAAAGGAGGGTTACTAAATACAAAGGTGCAGTGAAGCTCAGAAATCCTTTAGGTCTGCCAGAAGATACAATTAGAATTCAAACTGATCTTGTTAAATTAAAAAAAATACTATACGAAACAAGGGTGAAGTCAAATAATGAAAATACAGAGTTTTACAGTTTGACGTACAGAATACAGAATAGGAAAAAACTTTCCAGGAAGAGGGCCTCAAAAAAAAAAAAAAAAAGCCCATGAAGGCTGCTGGGAGCAAGCAAAGCCACCACTTGTTGTGGACCACCTGGAGAAAGTTCATAGAAAAGCCATGGGAGAGTAGTCAAAAGCATCAGAAACACAACCCAACAGGAAAAGCAGAAAGTAGCATGCTTTCCATCTAGAAAAGGGTGGGGACTGAGGGGGGGTCAGACATGATAAGGCTTTTCAAATAAATGAAACTGCTGCAGATAGGAAGGGAATAATCTGCTCTCCATATCCATCATGGATAGGACAGAAAGTCATGGGTGTAAACTGCAACAGAAGACATTCATACAAGAAGTTAATGATTTGGGTAGTTGATCCTGCCTTCGAGCCAAGAGATGGATTTGATGATGTTTAAAGATTCCTCTTAACTCTGCTTGTCAAATATACAATGCAATCAATACGAACCCTGGAACTCAGACAGAGATGCACTATTTCAGGCAACAGCCACAAACTTCCTATCAACTCGAGTCACTAAACTGATTAAAGCAAGCACCTCTCCCCCAGCTCTTCTGTGTTAAGACAAATTCAGCAAATCTCTGCTCTGCTAAACATCCCTGACCACAAAAATAAAAGGCAAAACCCAATAAGCTTTAAACAACTTTTCAATAGTAATGAAGACATTTTCTGTCATTAAATAGCAATGGATAGTAATCAGACAGCAGCGTCTCACCTCTTTAGCATGGAACAATAGCATATGCAGGCAGGGAATCCTTACAGCAGTGTGCCATCTATCATCTGTGTGTAAAAACAAACCACAACCAACCCCTGTCCCAAAGGCTGCATTTAGAAACTGCCAAGCACGTCTGCAGTGACAGAGCACATACTCCTGGGCTTATAAAACCAGGAGTTACTCAGTACAGAAGCAAAACAGTTATCCTGCCTTCCTGTCCACCTGCGATGCCCCCCCAAGGAAATGCTAATTCTGAAGAATTCAGAATCTCTCTCTCCAGTTTATTACAAAGTCACAAGCATGTATATTCAGTCATGCTCAGCTCATGCTCCTGAATTCACATCAGCTTTCAGTGGATTGCTTTACTTTGCAAAAGAGTTGGGTTAGGGTTTAGAGTTGAACAGAGGAGGGCTTGGTTCATTCCGGGCAACACACAGCTCCCTGTGGCTCAAAGAACGAAGCCCTGTGGAAGCTGAATGGGTCTAGGGGTGTGGGATGAGAAGCTGAGGGACTTGGGGTTACTTTTGGACTGAACATACCTACCTCCCTTCAAGACAGGGTGGCAAAATGCACAGTTTTCCAGCACAGAGAACACTAAGCATGCTGCCCATCATACCCTAGATTATGATATGTCACAGAGTATAATGAAATATAGATATACAGATATTTGCATTTTCATTAATACTACGTGATATCAAGTGACATCAGGCCTCCTTCCACAGAGTTACAAAGTTCCACTAACACTTGTAACGGAGAGAGGAAAGTGAGTCATTGGTTTGATTTTTGGTTGGTGACACAACAGGCACTCTCACTGCCTGTTGACTACTTGGCATCTGCTTTTGGACCGAGCTTTCTGTCCAGTCCTTCCCAACCACTACTCGTCTCCTGCCAGCAGGGCCGCTGGGGGTGTGCTAACAACCAAATGCAACTGAAGCATTCCCTTACATGTTAACAGGGTGAGGTTATTTAGAATAAAACCAGAATGAAGCTTTATTTTCCTTAAGCAAAATAAATAAATTTGCATTTGTTTGCTGTTGCCTGGACAGTTGCAGATACTGACAACAGACTTTTATCTGATGACAACTCTTATAGAGGCCCTTGTCCTGTGAGATTCAACACATGCCTTCCCCACGGTGCACCAGCTCATCATTGCTTTCCAGCAGGAGGCTGGATAAGGCCTTTGTTTGCGCTGAACTTCGATGAACAAATCCTCTTTGGTGTCCCACATGCCAGAGATCATAGAATCATAGAACAGCCCAGGTTGGAAGTGACCTCAAAAGATCACCAGAGATGATTTTGTGGGAAAAGGGAGCCTAGATGAGATTATCTAGCACCCTGTCCAATTACATCTTGAAAACCTCCAGTGATGGGGATTCTACTGTGTCCCTGGAGAGGTTGTTCCAGTGATTGATTGTTCTCACTGCAAAAAAAAAAATATTTCTTATATCAAGATGAAACCTCTCTCAGTTGAACTTGTACCCATTGCCCTTTCTCTTCTCCATGTGGCTCCTTGCAAAGAGAGAGCCTCTGTCCTCTTTGTAGCCACCTTTTAAGTACTAGAATACTGCGATGAGGTCCAGCTTTAGCCTTCTCTTCTCCAGGGTGAAGAGACCTAACTCCTTCACTCTTTCCTCACAGGGCAGGTTCTTCAGCCCTTTGATCATCTTCACGGCCCTCCTTTGGAACATCTCAGTGTCTTTTTTGAGTTGTGGGGACCAGAACAGGACACAGTACTCGAGGTGCAGCCTGAGGAGTGCTGAACAGAGTGTGATGATCACGTTCCTGTCTCTGCTAGTAATGCCCCTGTGGACGCAGCCCAGGACCTGATTTGCCTTCATTGCTGCAGCAGCACACTGCTGACTCCTGCTCAACTTGTTGTCTTCTCCACCTTTCAGCTGACCTCTGGAAATACCAATGATGTGCTCTGCTTCACTGCTTTCCCCCTCCAGCCCCAATGCCTTCCCATGCCTGCAGGCTCCCACCTGAATCTGGCACTTCTGCCCATGCCAGGTCTCCCCAGTGACATGGGGAGGAGAAGGTCTACACGGAGAATACCTCAACCATCGCAGCTCATCCTCCTTAAGTGCCAGAGGCACTGACAGCACTCAGGAACATTCTATTAGTGGGTGCACATCCCCGATGGCATCTACGGTCCTTCAGTTGCTCACCAGAGCCTAAAGGACCCTTTGAATTTGGGCAGCCTCCATGAGCTGCTACCAGCCAGCCTCAGCTCAGCAGAAAATCAAAACTAATATCCCTTTGCATACTTTGCTCTGAAAGACCCCAAGTCACATTCAGAGAGTGGCTCCTGCCTTCCCAAAGCATTCACAGGCAGGAACCGGCCCTCCTTTCTCAGCATCATTACGCACTGCCACATTTCGATTTATTGGACTCTCAAAGTGGTTTATTAATAGTGAGTGTTTCTGCCCTGATTCCCACCCTGACATGTGCACTGAACCCTCACCTCTGTCTGAAGACTCTTTGGGTTTTGTTTTGTGTCTTTTCCTTGTTTTCTCTTTTTTTTTTTTTTTTCCTGAACAGAAAATAGATTGCCATAAATTTTGCCCTTTCAAGTGTTTAGTGACAGAATGGAGTTGCCCTCAGTCACATCTGTTTACCCTGGTAAGCACATTTATAAAGCGATTTCCCATCCTCGTTATTCTGTCAATGGCATTTCACACTGCAGCTACTTTAATGTAGCATTTTATCACTTGTCCTGAGGGCTGCTGACAGCTGCCAGTTCCAGGGCTTCATTCCAATTTTAATTTTGTTCTTTTTCTTTTCTTTTTTTTGCCCCCTACCCTTGCCTTATTTCCAAGCTCTGTGGGCTTGTGGGCAGAAGGAGGAGTCAGATGAGTGCAACAACCGATGATGATTTCCTCTCCCTTTTAACACAGAGACATTATAATCACATAATGTGGAGTTGTGTACCAAGGAAAAGTTAAACTTCAGGGAAGTGTGGCTGCATTTCAGTTGGCTATTAGCCTTTTCACTTTCCTCTGATAAATTCTCCATTAATGCTACTGGTTTTAAATTTCCCTGTTCTCTTGCTGTGTAGAAATTGGATTGTTCATCTCCCAGGGAAGGTACTTTGCATTCTTGCTTGCTGCGATTCTCCTGCCTTCCAGAATTACCTAAATCAAACCAGACTAGGCGACAATCCAGCTCAAGCTGTAGGAAAACAGAAATTTTACCCATGGAATTACACACGTGTATTGGTCTTGCAATAGTTCCCTTCTTGCCTCAACACCTACATCTGCACCCAAGAAAAACACCATAACCTTGAGGTATTACCTGCATTCACTAAAAGAACAGGAACCAAAACCCGATCCTAACCAAAGAGATTTTTCACTGTTATAGCTGCAACATTTTGTGTTCTTCCAAGAAGCAGGCAAGAGCTATAGCACGAAAAAAAACCACGGGATTAACCCCCTCATTGGGAGTAAGTATTGTTTTGTTGTTGCTCCTGTCTCAGACTGTTTTGCTTGTGCCTTAATGGCAACTCCTGGTTTGCTCAATGGCCCAGCAAAGAGAGTTCTGAATATCAAGATAGCATCACCACTGAGAACCTTCATTAGACTTAGAAGATTACAAGATTTGAGGTGGGACCAGAGCATGCATGCAATGCTGGTGTAAATGTTCACCACGCTATGCAAGTGAATGATGCACACCAGGCTGCTCAGAGGCTGATTTTACACCTTAAATCGTGCAATAGACATCATTCAAGTCCATATGGACTGGCTTGCCAACACCGTGCCATGATGGTTCTGCCGAAGTCAGGTGTGAGGGCAGGACCAGAGGTGCTGATTCTGTATGTGTACTTCTTTCCTTCACACTCCACTTGCAACTTATTTGCAGGTCTCCCCTGCATGTCTCCTAGATTTTGGATGTGCATACATTTTTAAGATGTATTATGGACAGGTTGAGCTTTTATTTGTGGAAGTGAACTCTGCAAATCCTTAAGGTTGCAAGACTTTTGCAAGCCACAACAGGAAAAAATGTTTTGTCAGTTCTAGAAATCCTAGCCCAATTCAAGATACTGTAAGATCACATCACAGGCCATATTACATCATTCACCAACAAAGACCAAGATACGAATTTCAACCTGAAATGAGCCAACCTTTCTGTTGCTCACTTTTTCACTTAGCTTTCTTAAATTATAAAATAAATTCCTTCTCCTGAACCGATATGCAATTAACATTAGATTCAATTATTATTTTTTTCAATAGAATTGATTTTTTTCCTATTTTATAGCTGGAATGTACTGTCATGTTGGTGAAAGGGCAACTTGCCAGAATATTACTTAGGTAACCCTGGCATGTCTAAGTGGAAAGCTTTTCATTTGTTCAATTAAACATAAGCATCACAATCAGGACATTGTTTTTCTTTAATTTCATTATCACAGACTGACGGTTTATAAGTGCATTTACTCATGCAGTCATCAGTCCATGATTATCAAGACAATACTATGCATCTTCTTCCTAACTACAAATGGGGTAAATCAAACAATACTGTTAATAAAATACTGTGCCATACTCTTACAAATAAGCAGAAAATGAAAAGATTAAGATTGGTCACTGAAAAACAAATAGCTAGAGATGCAAGAACAAATGACAAAAGCTTCAAGTGACAAAAGTTTCTGAACTTACTCCCAATATGAGAAGGTGATGTAAGAGATGGGGATGACAGAAAAAGGGATGTAGTGCTGTCATTCAAAGCGAAGAAACAAAAATCCGCAACAAAAATAGTGTTTTGTCCAAACAGTCTGGCCAGTATTTATCTAAAGAAAACCATAGATATCCGTGATTCCGGATGCATGTTAGAGCTTGTGAGATAAACAGCACTTCAAGTAAACAAAGACAAACAGGCCAGACCATGGATGAGCTCATGGTTCAGCAAATATCTAAAATCATATTGGATGAACTGTGCCCTAAAAGTGTCTTCTCATTAACTATTATGAGACCTTCAAGTCAGATGAGGACATCTACATCCTGGAAACCTACAGCTAGGGAAGAGGTACCTTGCTCCAGTCAGTAAAAAGTCCTAATGACCTGTAGGAAACAACAGCTGACTTGCTAACAGTAACATCTAATCTCTATTTAAGAACAACCCCTGTTGCAGATTGCAGGTTACAAATAACTGAGCTTTACAAAAAGTCTTGGCTGTTTGAATGATGAATAGAGTAATAAAACTTTACGCTACATGGTAAAATGGCTAAACTAGGACAAAACAACAAAACACATGCAAGGCTGTGATAACCTGGTCCTTGTAAGGAAAATCACAGCTCACTTATCCCTTGCAATTCTTTAAACAACTCAATAGCTCAGTGGAAATGAAAAAGAAACTGTAAAACAGCTGATTTAATTCTTTTTCAGATTGTAAAGGCCTGTGAGATTGTCACTCCTGAGGTGACTATAGATGGTAACTACCATGAAGTGAGGTAAAAAACAATGTCAAGTGCAAAAGCAGGTCAGAAGAAAGAAGAAAAAAAAATCACACACACAAGAACTAAAAGTAGGTCAGTTTTCATCATAACAAAAGGTTAAGAGTCAGCTGTCTCTAAGCATTTCGCTGGATGCCATTTTGTTAAATATATTTATTAGTGCTCCAGGAAGGGGAACCAGTGGTGGGAAAAACAAAACAAAACGAAACAAAACACTAAAAAGCAGACCAAAAAATCTCAATCTGACATCATGATGGTCCTGCATCCATGTTAACATGAAAGCTGCATTGACAGGTAGAATATTTATGACTGTTCAGACCCTTTGGGGCAGGAATCTGAAATAGGGCTATCAACAAACCCAGGACCATTTGAACAGCCTGATCTGGAGGGTCAGGACCAGTGTCCTAAAATAGGTGGAGCAGGCATAACTATCCAAGAGCACATGGCACTACATGGGATACAGGTCAAGCCACTGATGACCCTAAGCCCTCTGTCAAAATCTTCATGCAAGCCTTGAGAATGAAGGATGAAAATACCTGCCAAGAAAAGTGAAACATGGAGGTGGGTCAGTACGTGGCTGCCTAGTGGGAGAAGCAGACCCAGACAACTGAGCATGGGGAGGACCTGGGTAACCACAACAGCTCTTGAAATACCTTCAGAGATGTCCAGGTGCAACAAGAGTCAATCTGGACAGCTCAGCACGGACCTGGTGGGACAGGTCAGCTGGATGGTAAAGCCAGCTTGCACCCAGAGGGCAATGTCCAGTCTGTGGGGCAGCGAGTGGACAGTTGTCTAAAAAAGATGGAATAATGAATAACATCGATCTGGTACACCGAAGAGATAGAAGTCAAGCACTGGGGGCAATGCTCGGGGCAGAAGCAGCCTGTACTTCTGTAGTCCTGCTAGCCAAGACTGGGAAGGGCTGTTGTGAACATCAGAAAGACCTCAGCACTTTCAGTAATATGACAGTGAATGATGTTCAACGCTGATGAATGCAAGTGTGAGAGGGAAAAATTAAAATGGCTCGTACAGCTCACATGACCCTACATTTGGCACAAGAGTTCTGCAGACAGACTCGAGCAGCCCGAGGAAAGCCGCTGCTTAATGCATTGATGCCTTCCAAAACAGCAAACAAGATATTAGGAAGCAGAATGAACCAGGCAATAAATAACACAAGGTTGCCAGTCTGGCACCACTTACCAGCTCTAGCCTCACTTAGAAGGAAAGCATTAATTTGTCACCGTGCTAATGCAATATGGTCAGCAACTGCCAGCACCTTTGTTTTAGACGGGAACAATGTGGAAGAGGCAGGCAGCACTTCAGTGGCACTCCTGTCCCCAGATCTCAGAGGACAGGGTCCTGCCTCACCTTGTTTGAAGGTCACCAAGCATCAGAGAGCCTGCAGTACAAAGCCATCTGCTCAGCCACCCCCTCGGCTCAACCTGCTGCGATGCAGTGCCGTCCTGACGCCCACGGAGAAAACCCACCTGTGGAACAAAGCACTGGTTGCTCACAGCTCTTCCAAAGCTATTGTGGCGCTCTTTTTGATGGAACATAACAATAGATGCTCCAACTCCACAGGCATCAGGAGAAAAAGATTAGCAAGAGGTATTAATATAATAGTGTTTAACCCAAACCTCACCACGCCCACACATAGCACATAACACTGAATTAATACCACTGTTTCAGGGGGAATGGAGGGATGGAGAAAAGAAAGGGAAGCTCAGAGAGAGCAGGATTTGAAGCCAAGACTGTTCACTGTGGTATCGTTAGAGAATCACAGAATGGTTGAGGTTGGAAGTGATGGCTGAGGTTGGAAGTGACCTCTGGAGGTCATCTGGTCCAACCACGTTCTCAAGCAGGGATACCTAGAGCAGGTTGCACAGGACCGTGTTCAGAAATAATAACTGCATGTGTCCTGTGGGTGACGCACTGGTGCCCAGGGGACATCAGAACTGTCATCATGCATGAAATGGCACCATCCCCCATTAGGAGGTGAGGATGCTACCACGATATTGGTGATGTCATTCTTGTGCCCCACCCTCATCCAGACCTCTGTGTTGCACAGCTTCCACCCCCCAAATCCTTTTGCTCCTCAGCTATCCTCTGCCCGCAACAAGGACCACACTTGCACGAGGTCTCCCTCGCCCCAGCAGCCAGAGATGCTCCTTCTGACTGCACTCCCCCCCGGCAAAGTACCAGTGTCCCAAACATGGGACTGGGACTACAGGGGAGGACTGCACCCTGAGATAGGGGGCTAACATGGTATCTTGCAGGGAGAGAAAATGTTGAAAGATGCTCCAAGGTGGCAACATCTGTTTGAGCATGGCTGTAAAATACTTCATTCTTCTGCAAAATACTCAGGCGAGAGGAAAGCTGTGCACAAAAGAAATGCTGTTCACAGGGTTTTTTTTTTTTGGAGGTGTTTGAAAGTTACTCAAAATGAGACACCAGTTCATTTGCAGCTGGTAGAAATCAGCACTGAAGTCAGTTGATCTATACCAATTTCCAATAGTGGGGGATCTATCCTATAAGCAAATTAGCTCACTCACCAAATTACTAAGGTGAAGATTGCCTATATATAAAATCCACTGATTGGTGATAGATCTTCCTTGTGTCTCTTTCCTACAGGGAGACATCTCAGAAGAAGAGATAAGCCTTCTACTGTGGTCCACATAAAAGGGAGCTCCTGTAAATCTTAACAGGCGAGTTGTAAAAATGTGTGACATTCAGCAGTGCCTGGAGTTAAACGGGAAGATGCAGGACTAAAAGATGCAGAGTCCTTAATCCTTAGATGGGGAGACAGGTGACTGGGAGAGAAATGCACGGCTAGTTCCCTGTTTGCATTTAAAGCTCTTTATTCACTGGCTCAGCAATTCCGCCGTGGCATTTATTTTTAATGCTTTATTTTTGCAATTTGACTTTCTAATGGCAATATCTGAAGTCACCTTCCTTAACCCTTCCCAGTGATATAAATTAGAAAGAACAAGAGAGGAAACAACTGAAGGAACATGGCTTATCTCTGTCTGACCATGGTAGGAGGTTACTCCCTCTTAAGCAATCACCACCAACACAAAAAGGTGCAGGATTTCCATTTATTTCCTCCAGGTATACCCAGGGTGGAGGCACCTAATCCCCAAACTCCCAGCATCCAAGCACTGAGGCTCATAATTTGTTATCAGGAGCTGAAATTAAGGAGGCAGAGAAGTCATGGAGGTTGCTTTTCATTTTTTTCCCCCATTTTTATTGTTCATTTGCAGTTAACAAGGAACAAGGAGGGAAATTCCTCTGGTGACAACCAAGATGCTCCAGAGAGTTCATCCTTAGGGCTATTTAAAAGGATAAAGCCAAACCCAGGGACTGATGATAATGGAGACCAAGCAACCAAATTAAGTTCATGCCCAACATATCGAAGCTTTCCAATGGCACATTGGTGCACCAGAAACCTGGTCAGCATGGAGGAGGCAGAAGCTGAAAAGCTCCATAATTCACCCAAACCTCTGAATTTATGACCAATCCCTAGAACCAGCCAGGGAAAGATACAGTAGCTGCTTTCCTCAAAAACTTGTCTCACACATTAAGATGAGTTTTTCTTACATGAGAGCATATTTTCTTACATAAGAGCAATCTTCTTCTTAAATAGAGTACAAGGGCTCTCAGCACTGTATGAGATTTAAAGTTATTCCTCCTAATCATTGACAGCTATCTGGGCTTCCATCATGTCCTGGGGAGAAAGGTGGCTGCTGAAAAGTTTGGCATGTGCAAAATGCCGCTGTGCATACAAAGGCTTGGAACACAGACCCCTTTTGTGAGTGCAGCCAGCAGCAAACCATCGTTTGGAAAATCAGCATATGCTATTTGAGGTCTCCAGAGCTCAGCTCGGAGCACCGTACCTGATCCCCACCACGGACATCTGTCTGTCAGTCCCACAGCACTCAGATTACTCATCTTTTAAGGGCTTAACAGCACTTTGTCCAACATAGCCGACCCTCCAATAATGTTTCCCCCAGGTGTGTTTTATGTGTACAAGCTTCTTAGCAACTCTTTTCCTCCCTGCTCTCCTTCCAGTAGCCTCATCTTCATATCTCAAGATTTTTCAGAGGGCAAGGAGTTATCTCTCTCTTTGGCAGTACAATCTGCTACACGCCCTCGGAGAGATGGTTTGCTATTTAGCTTCTCCTGATAAAGTCATGATATCATGGGCGAAACTTCAGAACACAGCAAGCTCCCCCTGTAGGGGAGATCTGCCTTCAGTTACAAATGATGATTAGCATTTTCCTTGAGCTTCATCCAAGCTGGATAGATGACAGTGTATTTTGTGAACAAGAGCACGTTCCATCTGCCTCGCAATTCAAATAAGGGGAGAAAAATTAAAAGCCAGATACGCCAGATCTTGTATTTGGATCTCACATCACAACATGCTCAGAAGGGGATTCGGAGCGGAAGTACAGAACGGGCAGCGTTTTAATCCTGGCACCGACACTCACTCTTTCCCTGGTCTTAGGCAAGGCATTTACATTTCTATGGAGCTCCACTGGCAGTGAAACAATTCATAATGTCTCAGTTTCCCCAGCTGTGAAATGGGGATAGGAGCACGGTAATACATCTGCAGCAGCTTTGATACCTCGTGTGCTGCGTGAGCAGGAGCTGACGGGGAAAGACAGGACTCGGGGACTTCTGCTACAAAAATCACTGGCAAAAAAGGCAGAGTAAACAGTAAGCAAATGCCTACTGCTGTAGCAGCACTGCCTGCTACAGGTACATGGGAAGAAGGAGATCTTAGACATTCACGAGAATGCTTATAGTGATCCAGAAAGGTCTTCTTAGTCCCTGACATCTCAGTAGAAGATGTTCAGACTGGATGTAAAGGATGTAAGGATGTAAAAACGGGCTTTATATGGACTGATCTTTGGCCCAAAGCCCTTCTGTCTCCCATCCTTCAACAGCAATCCCTCACCCTTAAATCAGACGTTAATTCAACTTTTTTTCTTTATATCAGCAAGAGACCACATTATTCAAAACTGAATTTTGATGCCTCCATAAGCAAGCGGATTTTTTAAGGGTTAGTTTCCATTCCTTCCTAAATAAAGCAACCAAACTTTCACTGCATGTTTGACCCCACCATATCTGCATCCCACTTGGTGCTGGAGAAGACCAGACAGATCTGAATTCTAATGAAAGTGTGACCCTGGCTGTAAGTGCTTACACACACCGCACCAATATAGTCCTCTCCTTGGCTCATAATGAACAGCTGGCTTCCAATACAAACTGGAAATACAGAGGGGAGGACCCTGTATCAACCCAGATGCTTGTATGACTGCTAGATTTCCAGGAAGGGGAGGAATATTTAAAAGCTATTGTGTTTTGGTGTTTGAGGTTTAATGATTTAGGCTAAGTCATGTGCTTTTACAAGTTTTATAAGACTAGCAACACCCTACCAAACACTAGAATTTTTTGTTGGTGGTGGTGGCGTGTTGACATATTCAGGCTTCTCAGGCACCTTTTATGCTGTTCATTCTTTGCTTCTTTTCTCTGCCTTAGCAGTGAATTAATAAGCATATTAGGAGAGCACTGATTCCAACAAACTCTGTCAGGATCTATTCCTCAAAAAGGAATAGGGCTCAGAAAGAAGTGCTCAAAAAGGATGCATTTATTTGGACTAATCCATCGATTTCAATAGTCATAGCACCATGTTAGAACTCCGTTGAGTGTTGGTTAATGTACTCAGGACCAGTCAGAGCATGTGGACACATTGTCCATGAGATGTCCACAGAGCAATGCCAGTGATGGGACAGGGACCCACTGGGCACAGGGCCACGCCAGAGACTTCTCTACCAGAGAGATGCAGACATAGGCACAGATGCACCAGCCTTTGCAGACTTTCACCCACCCCCCTGATGCCATCCTAATACTCTAACTGTTCTGCCAAATAAATGACAAATGTGATGTGAAGGGTGAAGAAGAGCATGAACCCCTGCCTGCAGTGGCAAGAAATGCCAGAGGAAGGAGAATGAGAATGACTTGGGACCTCACGTGGGAAAGGAAACAGAGGCATCTTGTCTTTAGATTGAAGCAAGATTAAGGCATGAACTTTTGGTAGCCCTCAGTGGTGCAGTCAGAGGAGATGGAAGGATAATGGGATCAGAGGATCACAGGATAATTCAGTTTTGAGGGGGCCACAGGAGGGCCCTAGTCCAACCTCCTGCTCACAGGAGACTACAACATCAGACTAGGTTGCTCAGGAGTTTATCTAAAAATATGCATTTAAATATATATATATATATATTTACATAAAAATTGCATTAGTCCATAACACCGAGGTGAGCCTTAACAGTTTCTGCCTCGAGTGTGCTGGCTGGTAGCCCCAATACATAGAGGAACCGGAGACTTCACTGCAGGGAAGGAAATGACAACCAGAGGGGACACACCAGACAGACAGATGGTGAATGGGGTGGTGGGGAAATACAGATGTGTATAAAGCACGTGGCATAGTGGGATGCCAAAAACAACAAAGTTAGTAAGCCCCTAGCTGAGAAGACTTCTTTTTACCCACACAGGTTATCTGCTGACGAACCCAGAAAATGTATCCTTCTTCCTACTTCTAAAACCAGCACAAAATCACAGCTCTATAAAATCTTTTTCATAAAAGAACACCTAAAATATATTACAGAATACCTGAAGAAGATGAGCCTGCATAGTGCAGAGGACATGAAATAATAGTCTCTGGCATCAGCCTCTATAAGCTGACATTCACTGTTAATACTGCTAACATTGCCTGTGACGTTTACTATAATGTCAGTGAGAATATGAGTGTATTACTGTCAAGGCAGTACCAGGCACCTTTTGGCAAACAGGAGGGAACATGAACTGGTCTCACCGTGAAACGTGTATTTCAATCACCCTCTCAGTGATCCCTTTCCCTTGTAACCTCTGTAGGGTCTCGTCTTTACACTTAGCTCATCTTTCTCTCCCAGGATGCATGGGGAGGGCAGCGGGGACTGGATGGGATGCTTCAGGGCTTTTGCCATGCGAGCTTTTTCTATTCAGGACATAAGGTTAGAGAAAAAAATCCAAATCTTCACCAATTGAAATGGAGAGGGTAACGACAGGTTAGCAAGTGTGTATCACCCTTCACTTCTGTAATGCTTCTTTTCCCCTTTCTGAGTTAAAGTCTCATGGATATTAGTAAAGCCCAGCAGCTACCATCACAAAATGAGGAAAAAGCCTTCTTACTGCACCATTGGGTGTACTGAAGGAACGTGCTGAAAAAAAAAGAAAAAAAAAAACTGATTTCCTAACCTAAAACAAATAAAAAAGAAAGCACAACACTCAATCCAGGAGGACAAGAAGTCAAATCCGCAGTAACAGCTCTTGACAGTCCTGCTAGGGGATCTTGGCTTGTTGATGGACTATTGATCTGCATTGTTATTAATTAGCACCAAAGAGTGAACTGCTCTAACCTAAGTAATAGGTGAGAGTGGTAATTCCCCTTTGGGGCAGCAAATCACATCTACAAAAAGAGTTGTATCAATGAGGCATATGATGTTTGTACTGTCTGTGCTAACAGAAATAGCAGCAAGATATTACCTTTATTGAGACAGTCATCATCTGGCAACAAAAAAACAGGCAAAAGTGCAGTAACTGGAGATAGAAAGTAACACATCTTTTTAACAAAGGAAATATTAACTTTTTAGTGGGAGAATTTGCAGAAGCTAAACACTGTTTTACTAGAAGCACTAGAGATCTCTCTCCAGCTCTATACCTTATGAATGTATACTGTCAGCCTTTAACTCAGCTCAGTTTCTGTGGACATATATGCAGATGTGTCTGCTCAAAATTCAGATTATTAGCAAATAATGTGTATGTTAGCACTATTTTCTCCTTCTGCAGAGGAAATACTTCACTTTTAGTAGGTGCTGAAGTCCATCACTATTCAGCAAAGCTCTTAAGACATACTTAAGTTATTTGCTGAATCAGGGCTTTCATTGCTAGCTCCATGCAAACTCACTGAAAGGAGGAATACAAAGAGAAGGATTTAGGGCTAGACTCTCTTTGACACTAACAGCCCTGGATAAGGTACTGGGAATCTAAGAAAAGGAAAATTATCTGTAGTACACAGTGGAAACCTCTCCAATTTAGTTAAAAGCACTTCACCTTACAAAGTATTACCATAAGGTTACACCTGAGACACAAGAAATATCCAGGGCTAAAAAATGAATGCTATATATTATTATCTCCTCTCTGTCTCGTAAGTGAAATCCTAGGTCATACGCATATGCCTGATGAAATGCTGATTGCAAAAATATGCGAGCATTAACCATTTCCATGAGGAAAGGGAAGAAATACAGTTTTAGCCAGCCACTAAGAAAAAGGTTGGACATTTGCAAGTAGCCTTAGCAAAAATGATGTCTGAGCAGAAAGGATATGATGGAAGAATTTTCAGTCTGTATAACTGGCAGTATTTCATTGCATATCTCTTGTCTGTGTGTCTGGATGTATTGGGTTTATAGGCCAGATGGATGTATAACAACATATTTACAACAGTAGTATTCAGTAAACAGTGGAAATGGAAAGAGAAGAAGATACAGCAAAAACTCTCCACAGGTGCACATGACTTTCAGACGTTTGCTTTTTAAGCATGCAACTACCACCTATCCCATCCTCCAGGTTATTATGGAATTGTCTCCACGCCAGAGAAAGGATCCAGACTGCTCAGATATTTGATATGGACTGGCTGAACACCACACTGTGCAAGGATAGCAGAACTGACTAACTATACAGACTTTGCATAGAGCTTTGCTTGGATCCCCTCTAGGTCCCATGTGATGCCTCTTTAGCCCTCAAACAAAACCTATTTTATGTGTGTTTTGTTTGTGCAAGGTGGCAGGTATCATGAGAGACCCGTGTCAGAGCTTGTTGGAACAATTTTCTTCTAGTGTGATGGTGAAGCTCCTCTAGCACGATGATGTTCTGGGCTCTACGACATGATAAAGAAGTATATGAAAATTTTAGGCAGCATTGGGAACCATTCTGGATGGAAAAAGCCAAACTTAAGGTAATATGTGATCTTACTGGCTTGCTGGAGAAGACCAAGAAGCAGATTTTCTCTCAGTGGTTGGCTCTGGAAGGCTGTGTCTGCAGTGGTAAATAGCACAGACCAGAAGGAGCACACGTAGACAGTAAAGCAGCTGGTACTGAGGACCCAGTATCCAAAGTATCCATGAAGTTTAACTTCAGACTAGCTCCACACTGCTCCTATGGACTGAACGCCTACTATTGGCCAGAGTCCCTGGTGGAGCCTTGGAGTACATCTTTTACAGGAGTTTCATCCAAGATGCATTTAGTTTGTGAGCTCTGCGAGCTCTGTGACATGAACTAAAATGCAGGATGTGAGGACAACTTCATGATTCTCACCAAAAGTGCATTTCTCATTCAAACCAAAACTTTTGAATAGATGTGCCCTAAGTTAACTTGCTCCACAAAGAAGCCTGGAAGTGAACTAGCACATGTTCAGTGTAGACACTTGAGAGAGCATCATCTGGAGTGAAACAGAGTGAGTCAAATTGACACAGAAAACACTGAAACAGCACTGGCCCATTCAGGGCAGAGGCTCTGAAACTCCAGTTAGTACGACCTTTCATTTCTAACTGGCATGGCTCTGGCAGTTTAGAGGCAAAATTCAACATGCTAAGGATGTGGAGATTTACTATGAAGCATTTTGATGTGAAGGCAAGTAATTTAGTTTTAGAGCAATGCATAAATATGGAGGCCACAAGGGTACAGACAGGGGCAAAACAGGTAAATCAGTATGCTAAGGAGATGGTCTCTGAATGAGTCTGCTGGGATAGGCTGGTTTTTGTTCTCAGTACTTGCTAAGGCTTCTTCACATTTTCAAAAGAGCCCAGCTGTTATTTCCACATATCCCTTATTTTGCCCTCAGGCTTGCACAGTTTCCCACAGAATTTACCCTTAACTCTCCTTATTCCTTCTCCTAAATGTCAGTGAAGACTAAAGAAAATTGTTGTGATCAAATCATCAAATCAATAGGGCTGCAGCTGTACAAGGACACAGAAGATGCCCGATCTCAGGCACTGAAACTGCAGGTATGCACTTCTCTGCATCCACATTACTAAGTCCTCTTACCCCCTGAACAGGGTGGCTGCATTGAAACTGCTTTTGGAGAACATTAACTCTCAAACTGTGTCAATATTTGGGTAAGCACTGGCAAAAAGCGTGCTAGGATATGCCCTAACAACTTAGGAGTGTAATGAGTCAGTTCTAGTGTCTGCCAGTGTTCCTTGGTACTCCTTAATTTACTAGTGTAGAAATTACCTAGAAATCTTTCCATCAGTGCTTGTAACCTTTGAATTGGATCCATGGGAGTTTAACACATTTTTACGTTCAGCTTTGGTACAACACCAAGATCCTGTGCACAGTCTGCTGCTGTAGCAGAAAGGAATTAACAAATGGGGAAGAATTGAGAAAAGAGCACTGAAGTGATTGAAAAGGGAGACTGACTTGTGAAGAGGAGGATAACTGTTAGCACTTGAGGAGTTTAAACGCCAAAGGGGAAGAAGAATTATTTGCAGGGTCCAATAGAGTTTTACTAGGTGTTAAGAGCTGAGAATGGGTAAGGAATCTTTAGCAAGAACGGAAGGAAGCATTTCATCAACACAGAAGTCTGCTGGACCGTGAAATAGTCTCCCAGAATAAATGGTGGCAGCCCTACAGCTCGGGTCATTTAAAATTAGACTGGCCAAAATACTTGAGCGGATTCTTTAGGGAACAACTCAATAGCAAGTCCCAGGGATGGCCATGTCAACCTCACAGGCAGCTCTGATGGTCATGATAATGAGGCTCCACAACGCTGCTATGAAACGAGTGTATTTGAACGCTGTTTTTGACACTCACATAGCAGCAGATCTTTCACGTACGGTGCTTGTCATGATATCATGTTATTTATACGTTACTTTGAGTTGAAAAGTCTGTGTGAAGAGGCAAGCAGAGCCCTCGTAAGTCAAACCCCTGGACTATCGAAGCTGATGAAATAGCTTGCATTAAACCTTCTAAACTGCTAGCATCAGTGAGAGATTTTACTGAAAATACCCCTCAGCAAGAAATTATACGTAGTAATGAGTGAACAAGGAACATGTTTGAACTAACAAACACACTCTGACAGACTCTGTGGGGCTTTTTCTTGTTTTATTTTTATTGTATTTCATCTTCTGTCTGGTTCCAAATGCTTGACTGACAGGAGTGGAAGCTGGCATCTATCACTTCTCTTCAAAACAGATAGGAAATGAACATCAACATTTCTCAACACCAATCCAGGGGGAACAGGCTTTCCCAAAAATAAAAGCATCTCACACCTGTTGCCACAGCCTATGCAGCTCATCTTCCCTTTTGCCAAGAGAGATATCAGCTAAAATGAAGTTCTGTTGTTTTCTTTTGTTTTCTCCGGGATATCCTCAACTGATGATTAGAAACTGGATGGAGGTGTTCTCGACATATACTCACTTCCCACAGGTTAGCAAAGCATCACCAGACAGCATCAGCTCTCATGCTCTGATGGCCATATATTACTGGAGAAAACTGTCCACCTTCTCATATCAGCCAAGTTAATGCCTGGGTTCTGCATTAAAGAAAAAAAGAAAGAAATGGAAACCTGTGGAAATACCCCTTGGATCAGGGGGATCCCTCCTGTGATTTACTGTGTCTTCTGACTAAAATGAGGAAAGAACACGTTAAATAACTTATTGTCCTACATTCTGAGATGTAGAATGACACTCTTATCCTCATTTTAGAGATAAGTGACTTAAGGTCAGCATGATGAGCACCCAGGTCACATCAGTTGATGGCAGAATTGACATTGAACTAGTTGTTCCAAACACTTTCCTAGCACCCTTCTGCTAGGGGACTCTCCACGGGCATCTGCAGCTGATGGGTGCCCATCTGCAGTATCCACCCAGCTAGTGATGATTTATCATCAAATTGTGTTTCAGCCAGACTTACCTTATATTCATTTGGTCTGAATGACTGCCCTCCTAATTGTTAAGTAATTTGGTAACTACAATTATCTGTATAAAGTGACTGACATCTGCTGTTCTTCAGGGCTGAGAGGTGATGTGTTCAGTCCTGGTAATGTCAGGTTTGGTAGCCAACAAAATGGGCAGCTGCCTACCTCCATGGGCTGAGCTGTTATTGCTGCTGCTCCTCCTGTGGGAATGGAGAGAAAAATGGGTGTACGGAGCTCAGGATAGGTAAAGTGGCCCTTGCTATTATAGGGACAACCCTTCCCAACAGCAGGAACTCTTCAAATCTGGCCTTTATCTGGCATGTTTCTGAGCTGGCTATTCCCCACTGTTGATGGCAATAGCATGTTCACTGCCACATTAGCAGCCCAGGAAGCACAGGAGTGGGATGTGAGACTCCTACAGGAAAGGAAAGAAGGTTGTGGAAGAGGTGGGCTGACCTGACGGTTACTCCAAGGAAATGGTGGTATCGTCTGGGAGGGCTTCTTGGCCTCCTCTTCTCTCATCACCTCTGGAGAAGCTGTGTCTGTATTGGAAGGATCACCAGAGGTCATCTGAATCGATACTGCATTTAGCACCATTTTTCTGTAGGTCTTTCCAGTCACCAGGTGAAGTTCCTCATTAATGGTTATCCGTTTCTTCTCCAAGTTTTAATTCCTCCCACCTGACCACAGGTGCCAATGAAAGGCACAGGGGGCTAAATTGTATATATTTGCTATGGCAGAGCTTGTGCCAGCACTGAGCACTGACAATGCACATTACAGTTCAGCTCATGTATTTCTGATGGCACATTTTACAGTGCTATATATAAAGTTGTTATGGCATCTATTATTCACTGCCAATACAGTTCAAGTTAAAATAGGTTTTATATAACAGTTCAAAGCAATATTTTAAGAAATAACACTTGTGTCAAGGCTGCTGTGTCCTACCAGATTTTGACATTTCCAAGCAATAAAGATCTTTATCCAAAATGTAAGGTTTTGGCGAGACATCTCCCTTGCAGACTTCTCTATTTTTAATCTGCAAGCAATATCAAAAGAAGTAAATTTAAATAAAATGAACAGCCAGCTGAACTTCTGACATGGCTGTTATCTTTCTAGGTGGAAACTGTGAACATTGAAAAGTGCCTCAAGGGATGTTCATGACAGAGAACAATGTCCCATTAACCTGAACCTCTGAAGAGATTCTAGAGATGTGGAAAACACACAAGTGGGAAAGAGCCACTGGAACATTAAGAAGATGTCTATTATGGACACAATTTTATATCTGTTTTTCAAGACACGAGATGGGAAGATAATTTATTTCCTAATTCCTCTAGCAATGAAAAAAGGTTTTATATGTGTTCTTGAAAAACGGACAAATTCAATGTCCCCAAAAGAAAAGCCCAGTGCTGGTACCAGCACCATGACCTTCTCTGCAGTTATGCGCTAATCAGTGTGTCCCAGAAGACACCATGTTCTAGCAACGCTCTGTGACCTCTTCTGTGCTGCTTAAGACCTACCTGTTTCTGGTGTTTGATACTCAGAAAAATAAAAATCCCAGTAAGACCAATCTGCTTGCATAAAATATGTTTTGCACTGCTCTATTCTTCATTCTGGTCCCCAAAGAGCACAGGAGAACAAATGCTATATATCAATTTGGCGATAAATTTAGTTTATTAGTTGGGTTTGACAGTTAAGAATAATGCGTCCTTTTAGCCTTCTTGGTTAGTTACTGGTTTTGAAAACATATTGGAAAAAAAAAACTTGTAAGGGTGACTTTGAGCTCAATGAGTCCCTTCTCTGTACACCAACAACTTCTAATGAAATCAAGGAAGTTTTAATGTGCAAGATGAGTCTTTTCACAAGAAATATGTTCATGTGGGTCAACAAACAGAGAAACAAAAAACAGTGAAAATGATTTAAAAGCACCATCTGCTTAGTCAAATACTGCTGGGGAGAGGTATGATGCAGTCCAGAAATCCATTTCATTTTCATTATATTTCTTTCAAAAGAGATGTTAAATAAAATACTACTGGGCCTAAATGCTTTCCTCCTGGGGAGAAATGTTTTAGCTGTATTTGAAATAACGTATGTGGAATGCAGTCCTGCTTACCGGATGAACACAGATCTCAGATAGCAAAGCAAAATGGATGCAGCTATGATGGAGATGGGGAAAAACAACAGGTAAAAGCAAAGTGCACACATTCTTAGGAAGCAGAAGTCTGAACTTCACTAATTGCAAAAGTTGAATAGGTTATTCAGAGGGAAATTAATATTAGGCAGAAAGGTAAACAGAAGCTACCAAATCAATAGATATGCAACTTGCAAAATACATGAACATTGCATTGATTGAGAAGTTGTGTAGCTCTGGGACTATATTCACTTAAACTCCTTGGCTGTCTCCTCAGCTTCCAACACAAGCAGCTTTCCTCCAGTCTCCTGAGCCATTGGAAAGCGACTCAGGATGCACAGAGGTGTACAACGCAGAGAGAAGACAGAAGAACTCACCCTGAGTACCACAGCATGGCCACGTGGTGCCATGTGGCACCATGCAGAAATACCATATTGTGGCACAAACACAGAATTTAAACAGTAAAATAAGAAGACATGACTATAACTCTTGATTTTCCGAAGGTGGTGTGCTTGAGGCTGACTTGGGGTTTGTCATTCTCCAGTGCCCAATGGGCAAACACTAAATGTTTTTTTTCCTGTGAAGGAAACAGGTCAGCATAAAGATGGAAAGAGAATGGCAATGA
Organism: Anseranas semipalmata; assembly: GCA_013399115.1. Taxonomy (NCBI): domain Eukaryota; kingdom Metazoa; phylum Chordata; class Aves; order Anseriformes; family Anseranatidae; genus Anseranas; species Anseranas semipalmata. The sequence continues at coordinate 311,214 of VXAA01001081.1, forward strand.
CTAGATTTTAGACAAAATAATCAATCACAACAACATTCTTTTTATCTGCAACACTGTTGCAGAAATACCATTGCAACCATCCTTCTTGAACGTCATAGTACAGGATCATCCCAAAACGTGCATCTCCTTGCAACAAAGTTCCCTAGAGTTTGCCCTGGTGGATGCAAAGAGATTCCCCAGGTATGAAAAGATAATTCACACCCAAGGATACTCAATGTGAAAATGTTCTTTCACAATTTCATCCCTAGTAATGAACACAAGTGCACAAAGTTCAATCATCTCTATTCGACAAACTATAACAGAGATTAGACATACACTAACCTCGACCCACTCCTATAAAACTATCAATATTTCCTACTTACAGAATTGACTCATATGTACCTATCGCTGTGTGCAAACAGAGGTCAAACCCTCAAAGCACCAGTCTACAGCAGGAACATTTGTCCTCTTTTACCACTGTTAACTCAATCACAATTCCTGCTACACCACAACCAAAATCCATTCTGATAAAATTAGCTCAATCCCATTAAAGGACAAAGTATAGTCCTTAATTAAATGTTCTGATTTATTCTGAAGCCCTCTTTTTTTGGTTCATCCTGAGTTTAGGCCTGTAAAAGCATACAAATTAGAAAGATTTAAAATGTTCTACTTTTTACTCATTTATTACTTAAACTTGAGTAACAAGAGTTTCCCAAAGCATAAAAGAGAGGTATAAAAAGAAAAATGTGGGATGTTTAACTCATTCAGACCTCTTTTTGTTCCTTTTACCATATTATATTTATAGCACCTCTAAGAAAAAAGTGAAGAAAAATAGTATGTCTTCTTTTACCTATGTTAAGAACATCCAAATACTTTGATAAAGCAACAATGCTTGAAAAAGCTTATTTCATCTGCTTATCTCTAATGTTAAAGATGAGTATTTTCTTTCTGTCACAAATTGAGTTTCAAATCTGCATGCACCAAGAAAGTTATTTTGCTGCAGAACCAAGTTCAATTAAACTACCTTACTGCAGACCACTAGGGAAGACAAAAACACCAGCCAATGAAAATTAACTACTTCTTGCCATTTTTATTACAGGTCATATGGATTTCTAGTTCTTCCTTTTGCCACTCATTCCCATTTTTAGAAATGCCTGATAATCTCTCCTGTATCTAGTGATGATGTACAGGCAGCCATGTAAATCAGCATTTCTTTTGTCATGTTGAGCAATGCAAAACACAAGGAATCTGCACTTCCAGCTTGCAAGCCCATGACAGGAGAAGGTTACTGACCTCGATCTGCTGAATGGCTTCCTCCCGCTGACGGATGGCCTCCAGATCCTCTTCTGTGATTTCTGAGAGCAAGGCTTGATCCTGACTCTGGTTTTGCCACATGCCATCTCCTCCGTTAAAGATCTTCTCATCGTCAGCTAGGTCAGAGAAGGGAGTCCTAGGGCTCTGATCAGATGAGGGAATAGAAAGAAAGCAAAGGAAGTCTATATGTTGTTCAGTTTTATATAGCCTTCTTGCAGGAAAAGAAAATAGTAATGTAATAGATTACATAAACCATGGTGAAAAGGTGAAGAGAGTTACACTAAGTTGCATGGGGGAACACATATCAAGTCTTGAGGAAGTGTTAGGACCTGAAGCCAGATCTCTTGAGCTACATTAGAGCCCTAGCAGCCAGCTTCTGTTTTCTGATAGTTCTCACAGAACAAAACATTTATGTGCAACTGAAAAATCACACATTTACCTTGTTGCTTTTACTGCAAATTCTTCTAGAATTAGATACTTTCTCAGACATACATAAGGCCATGTGTTTGCCTTGAAGACTTTACAATCCAACTTATGAAACAAAACAAAGGATGCTATCTCATTTATTTATGAGAAACTAGAAATACAACTAAAAAAAAGGAAAGCCATTACAATAATGTTACTGCATTGCCATCAGTATGAGAACCTCACAGCTTCATGGTGTTTCCTCTGTAGAGTTGACTTGCTTTTGCTTACACACCAGATACCAATTTCTAGGTAGCTAGATGTTCATATTGCCTTTGGGAGCTGTGCTTGTATTGTGATCAAGGTTCAAAGAGCCTGTTCGTAATCCAACTGCATCTACACTGCAGGTAAGAGCAGAGGTTTAGCAAGGTCTTCTCCTCCTCACAGCATTTAGCTTCTGTGCCTATAGAGACGGTTCAGTATAGACAGGACTCAGAGAATTAACTGACACGAGGTTGGTATGGACAGTCAGGAGGTTGAGTTCAAGTTCTAAACTAATAGGCACCGTAGAAGGCTGCAATCCTGCAAGTTCATGTGTATTTAACTTCAGACAATGCACATAGTCCTTTAAAATGGCCTTGATCTGAGCTCTGACTCCTAATCACAAGTTACAATAAAAAAGCAATCCAACTGCTTCCGACGCTCTGACGTTGAAAGAAGAAAAGGAAGTTGCTACTGCACACTCTTGACCTGAATGTCCCCAAAGTCCCTGAAAACTACAGGACAAAACAAGCACAACAATTCGGGAGGGTGCTCAGTTCTCTGAACCTGGACTTATCTGAAGCATGAACACTGGGGTTTTTCAAGGGGTGGTGTTTGAGAAATAAAGGCCTTTGCTCTCATGCTGCGGCTAAGTTCTCAAAGTTGTTAAATGCCCTGAATTCCCCCAGACTGAACAGGAAGCAAGGCCATCACATAGCTTGTTGGAAGGGCACAGAAGGACTGGAAGACTGTAAGGACTGCAGTGGAAGTTACAGTGGAAACAATGTCAAATCACCTAGGCAAGAATGAGAAACCTAAGCAAGCACGCATGAGGGAGGCAGGTGGATGAGGAAAGAAAGCCACTTATGAGGGGTTTTACTTCTTGCTGCTTTGCTTAGAGATCTGCCTTGGAGGAACTGCGAAGAAGGCATAGAGAAAATGGGTAGTATTTAACCATTACCATCACGTTTAGACATGCAAGCTAGCTAAATTTTGAAGAATCTCAGGCATGTGGAAACTCTTATTTAACTCTTTAACTCTTTAATTCATTAAAAAGTGTATAATTTCTGCATTTAGAAACTGAAGAACTTTTGCAGTTGCCTAAATATAGTCTTTGTCTAACAAAAGTAATTCATTATTATTAACACCATCATCTAGCTTCAAAGAAAATTATACAATGTGATGAAGGAAGTGTGGTAATGGAAGAAGTAGAAGCATACAGAAAAAAAAATGGCAGTATACAGTCAAGTATATTTCAAACATATAAACAGAAGATAAAAATCTTTGATATGAACATCTTACTTGGTTTCACCTTCTGCTTCCCTGGGATCTGTTATCTACAGAGAAAGGGTGTGTTACAGGAAGAAAATCATCATTTAAAATTAGGTTAAAAATTCATTTACACTTTAAAAGACATATTTTAATAGGATTAAGGTACTCTGGAGGTGTTTTATTCACCAATTATTATGTGCCTTGGACACTAACTTATCTGGTTGAGTGTTTCAATGCCAAAAGCATATATTAATGGACTCAAGAAGAAAAAAAAAAACACACCATGGGGTATTCTAATGCCTCATTTATAGTGTCAGAGGTGTTCTCACATCTCCACCAGTTATACTGCACAAGGCAGTGTAGGCTGGAAGGGCTCATGTATCTGACCTCTGAAGATGCAGGAAAACAGTGATCTAGTGAAGTCCTCGTACTCTGGTCACAACAAGGATGCTGTGCCGTGGATTTAAATACACATGAATGGACGCCTTAATCCATGCTTCCCTGTGCAGATATGCATTTCAGTGGAAGATATCAAATTTGCTAATTACCAAATGTTTCCCATCCTGTTCTGATGTGGGAGCACAGGATCAACAGGAGATTCTGCAATACAACAACCAGCTCCTCAGATGATATTAGTCCATGTGATACTACAGTTGTATCACAAAGATGCTTGGCTTCTGTCAACTCTATCTGTCATCCTCCCTTGTTGGTCCTAGCATCTATAAATAACCCCCGCAAATAATACAGACAGAGCAATGCAAGTGATGCTGCTCAGTCATCTCTTACAAAAGCTGGCTATTAACGAGTTTAAATACATAATGGTCTAGAAACAGATGTTTTTCTCCAAACAAAGTAGTGGCTTAAGTTAATTTCAGAGCTGCTGAAGGCAATTATGTGATTTTGTATCCTTAACATCTTTCGACAAAACCCAACCACAACTGCTGAATGAACGAGTGAATTGTGAAACAACAGAATGTGGGGGGGCTGAAATTTCCTTCCAGACACAAAAATGGCTCCATAGTAACCTTAAATATAGTCATCATGGCCTGCTAGTGGGATATATATGGTGGCCAGCTGTGCTGAGAAACTAAAAGTGATTTTGTGGTTGTTGATGGTACAGTGCCCCTCATTTCAGTGATAAAGTGAACAAATCCTGGATTTTAAAATGTGAAGAAATCTAATGACTTAATACTTCTGATTGAAAACGGCATATAACCGGGTTTATCAGTGTTTTTCTTTCCCTTTAGAGTTTTGCTCATTGCCATGTCTGACAAAATCTTTTATTTATAGCAAGAAGAAATATGATGGAGGGCACTCATTGAGCCTCCACAGATAAAGTTCCTTTTGACAATGCACTGCAAGGGGTCATAACTCCCCATACAGGCATTTCTGCATCAAATTTGATTTAGTGCCAAATTTTATGCCCTGTGAATCTCTATGTAATTTTCTGTTGGATTTCCTTTCATAAATTGTTAATTGGATGTGTTTGAAGTTGCTCTTTTGTTGAAATTTGCCTATGGCAGATTTTTGTCAAGATGTATCTATAAACCAAACTCTGCCTGTGAAAAAAATTGATAGGAGAGAAAAAGTTGAGTTTATCTGATATGCTCAGTAGTTCTTTTAAAACTAAATTCTTAGGACTGAGGGTCATACTTTGTTGTTATTCATCATATCTGAAAAATTATGCCCCAGCACAACATTTTTTCTGTTGGATAAAATCTTTTCACTGGGATAAAATTGTTCCTGCTTACAACTACATTTTTTTATCAGATTTATTCTACAAATGGGGAGATGCTATATGCAGCTGCTGATAGAGGGGAAGAAAAAAAAAAAGGTTTTATCTGGAAGGAGCAACTTCTGCCAGCATCTGTATTTTTACCAGCCATCAAATCTTTACATCAGGAGCTGCACATCTAAGACCCCTCCAAAGATGACCCCCTCCCAGCCCTGTGCCTACTTCACTCCCCATTTGTATATTAGAAGGGACAAAAGAGGGGCACTAACACACACAATTTCTTCTCTACGTACACAGCAATATCAATAGTTTTACAACCCGTGTCACATAAAACCACCAAGGAAGGGACTGAAATGACCTCTCTTCTACTTCCCATAGGCTCTTAATTCCACCCAGAAGCAGAAACCTAACATGAACTACACCTAATATAATATCACCTAACCTGCAATGTTCATCTTCAGAGAATTAGGAAATATCCTGCAGGTGTGTGCTGGTAACAATTCAGTCCTGTAGCTCTCTTTTACATTTCTAACTTTAATGATGTAATTTCTGATTGCTCATTACAGGCTGTTCCCTTACCAGAAATTAAAATAATCAAGCAAACAAGGCGCTTGGACAGGTATTAAAGATAAAGGACACAAAGTGTTGACTGGATATGGGTGAGAAAAGACTCCTAACACCAGTGAAAGGTTTAGTGATTTCAATGGAAAATTTCTTTTCCACACTTCAGCAAAACCTGGATCTGAAAACCATGAACACACAGAGCAAAATTATAAGACAGAGAGAAAGTGGGAGACACACACACTCCGTTCAGCTCAGCTTAGCTACAAGTCAGATGATGAAGGTGTCCAATGTGAGCTGCTACTGCAGCCTCTCACAGTCTTTCCAAAATTATCTGTAAAAGATTATGTAACTAAGATTTATTGGAGCTGGATTTACAGATTCTGTCCATCAGATGAATGACACAACTAGAGGGACAGAGGGATGAAGGGCTGAGGAAGACATTTACATGTCTATCTTCAGCTTCTGTGTGAAGGCAATAGAAGAGGAGAGTTAGCTGAGCCCAATGCCTGAACTTAGACAACATAAACCCCCTTCTACAACATCTCCATCCACTCTGACTTCAACCAGGAGTTGTGTCCTGGAGAGGACAGTTTCATTTCTGACTGTGTGCAAAACTATGGGAAGAGGAAAAGGAAGAGCTCTCACCTCACTATCTTACGATAGATGTGACAGCACTGCTGTTATTGTCACAATGGGGAAGGTAAGTCTCCTAATTGGATTGGAAACCTAATTCTGGAGAATGAGAAGGAACAAAAGCAATATGTTTCTGACTACTTCTCCACTCAAATGCGTATTTCAGTCAATTAGAGCTGTCCTCATAATCACATGGTTGCAAGACACTCATGACTGAAAGCTGTCTCATTTATTCTAGATCATCCTGCAAGGTCTTGGAGCTGGCCTGGCAACTGGCTCTACTACACAGTGCCATTTCTCTCAGCTCAAAACCATCCCCAAACAGAAAATAACCTTCCTTTGATATGCACAGCATAGCTCACAAATTCCCTGATCACCTCCAAGTTTATACAAGCACAGGCAAAAGAAGTCTCACTCACATAAGCTAATTTTGCACTACATACTGCAGGTTGTTCCAAGGAAACCTTCTGCAGCCATGAAAATAGAGTATTTTAGAGGTCTTACATGCCTCAGGCAGTAAACCAAGGAAAGGTGCTCTGTCTTCTCCAACCTCCAGAAGCTTCCTGTACCTCTAGCAGGGATATGGCCAGCTCAAACAGTAATCAGCACACCTCCCACACCTCCTGCAAACTATCACATCTCCTTGGGTAACATTTTGGCTCTGGCTTTCACACAAAATGCAAATGCAGAGATGTTTATCTCCTGCTTTATAGTATGTATAGACATATAAACAGCCAGGCTACACTTTATGAGGATATCCTATTCTCGCTAGCATCCAGGCTTAGAGATTCACATTTTATTGCATGGAGAATAATGAGGCCAGAGTGCCTGCATTAAAGAACAATAAAATACTTTACATGGAGGACCACTGTGCAGAATACTGCCGTGGTTACACTACTTACTTGTGCCTGACACGTTTTTAATAGCACGTTGGCACTGCAAGCTGTCTAGGACAAAAGTGGCATGGAGCAGCCAGTTTGGCCTGCCTATCCACCATATACAGCTAGGTTAAGAAGACGGATAAATCGAATTAGATAATCTTTCTCAAACCACCCTTCCAAAACAACTCACCCTGCAGACTCAATGAGATTTAGAGCTGTTCCTCGCCAAGCAAAAGCCCAAAGCAATTACAGGTAGAAAGGCCTCAGGCAGGCACAGAACAAGCAGCCTGGGACTTCTAAATCTTTTAGAGGAGTGAAATAGTGATATTACAACTTTGCATTATCTTTCACACAGAAGATCACAGCAGTGATTGGTAATCTGAGCTCTGTTATCTTAGGAGACGAGCTTCCCACAACAACGGGGAAGAAATGCAATCACAAATTAACCATTGCCTGCTCTTCCTTTTCACTCAAACACTGGACACATTTAAAACTACTGGTTTTAAGTCCTAAACAAAGACCACTTTCAGTGGGATATTTTCCCTCCTTCCTGCATGCATCACACAGGCAAATACAGAAATGCACTCAGCATTTTCTTCGAGTTATGTAAATGAGATTACTCTGCACCAATGTAGCATGAAAAAAAACAGCATGCAAAAATTAGCATAAAGGGAAGGGTTGAAGTACATTTTTATTTAAATTAACTAGAATGTCTCATGTTTTGCTGTCTTCACTCTTGATCAAGTTGTTTACTTTTGAATGATGTGGACCTGAAATTGAGCAAGAAAATCACCATTTCTACCAGCTTCCTGCAACAGACTCTGCAAGAAATTACTAGTTTTAGGGATAATGTAAAAAACAGAAACTATTTTGCTGTTTTGCTTTTCAGCACTTATAAATTCAATCATTCAAGTCTCTGCAGTCATGAAGACTAAGAAAATCCATTTAGTTTCCTGGAACTAGAAGAGACTTACTAACAGAGTACCTAGTTCATACTTCCTACTGTTTCTTTCTTCTTTATTTTTCCTTCAAGACTTTATTACTCCACCAAATTCATTTTGGGAAATCCTGACCTCAGCTCCTAGGGCTGCTCTAGTTCAGAGTCGATCTCACTGTACTCAGGGTTGGAGAATTAAATGACATGTCTGTGGTAGATGAAGAAAAGGAAAATAAGCCAGAGGCCTGAGGTTTAGCTCTCTGATATCCAACGTGTCTTTAAGAAGCACTGCATATTTTCAGCCCAAGGTGAAGACCAAACTTAGGAGGAATGCCCTTCCCATCAGGCTCAGGTGGTGGGGCTGACACTGAGCACAGCCTTAGGTCAGATAATTTGCCCATGGAAAGCATCAGCTTCTACTGCAAATGTCAGCTGATTGCGAGGACTATGTTTTGTCATATATTTCCACCCTGCATAATTCTTACAGCTGCTCCATAAGGGAGAGAAGGGGCAGTTTGGCCTATTCCTATTTTCAGTCCTTCTCCTTTCTTTCCTTTGACTTGAGAACTTTATCTGCCATGCAAATAGATGGTCCTGTGGCAACACGAACAAAATGAAACAGCAACAGTGACAAGAGGTATAAATTTCCCCTCTCTGTCACCTAACATCCTTTTATTTTCAAAACCATTTCACTGAATGACTAAAGTCTGATCACAAATATCTAAACCCATCCTTCCCAAAGCCTGTACTATCAGCAGCTTCAGGTGTCATCTCTACATATGCAAAGCAAGCAGATAAATGCTCCTTAGGATTGCCATGAAGGAGAACATTCACCGGTATTTTTACAGCATCGCATCGCATTTCTAAAGCTGTTCCTGCCCTTTCCTAGCTGTCTGAATTATATTCTCATAACTCTCTGGCTCCGCACAGCTCTGCTGCTGGCACCGTGTTTTGGCTGGCACTGCTGGCTGAGAGCTGTACTGTACGTCATCCCTGGATCCTGATGCGAGGCAGAAAACTCCCCTGCTCGCAGCTCCATCGCTGAGCATCTGAAGCACCCAGCATTTGTGGAAATGGACCACGCTTGCAAGAGCCCGCAGACACATCACAACTGTCTAGAAAGGACCGTGTTGTTTCTGCCTCCCGATGTATGTGCCGCACAGCTGGTGAGCAGGTTCCTGCTAGAAGAGCAAACTAGAAGGCGAATGAGTCACTGGCTCACTTGTTAACACCTGTCTAGGGCAAAAAAATAAAAAGTGAGAAGCCTTTTCCTGGGTTCACATGGAGGCGAGAGCCAAATTCAGCTTGGTTTCCTGCAGCAGAGACAACCCCTAGCAAGGGCACAGTGCCACCCTGTAGTGTGGAGCAGGGGAAAAGTAGGAAGATGCTGGAAATATAAAGCACGTCTTTTTTGTTCAAGAAATTCACTGCTTTACTATTACATGGAACGTATGAAAACGGGTGCATTTACTGAATCCTAATAGCTGCTATGCAGCATGAAGCATTTGGATTTGTATGTTAGTGGCAAAACCAGAGTATATTTTTATGCCATGCACTTCAAGGGAAAGCCACTCTTATTAAACCTCATCTCCGTCTCAGGATTTTGGAGTTCTCGGCCATTCTTTTTCAAAAACACAATAGACTCCCACAAAACAAGCCTCTTGACAGCAATCTTTTAATCTCTTCTCACTACTGGCATTTGCCAGGGTTTCAGTGGACTGCTCAGAGTCCAAGGAAATGTTCACAGCCTGAGACTGAGAAACGTTCCCATTTAGTGACTGCTCTGCAAAACACCTGCCCATTTCACAGTCCTGGCAGTGTCTGCATTCACAACACTTCAGCTCCTGCCCAAAGGCCTGATCTGAAGTTAGGATGAAAGTCAGAGGCAGCTTTTCACTGCCCATCTGAAGGAGCTTTGCTGAGCATCTGATGGGGTAGGTGGTTGGCTGATGGGCTGGGGAGACTGGGCAAGGGTCCTGCCTCTTTGTAAGAGTGAGGTCCACCTCTGTGGAAGAGGAGGAGGAAAGCTGGGGGCTGAGCTTGGAGTGGCAGGATGGGACAAGGCTCCTTCACCCAACCACAGCTTCTGGCACCCCCCATGGAGAGCCCCTGCTCAAATTATGCCAGCATTACCCTGGGAAAGCAGCAGGATGCTGCAGCACAGAAGCGACTAGCTATGGGACAACAGCACTGCCTCTGCTGGCAAACATAACCTATTTTCACTTACAGGCTTTTCTCAGCAGCCTTCTACAGTTGGGAATTATTATTCTTCCCTGAGAGGGTGGCTGGGCACTGGAACAGGCTCCCCAGGGCAGTGGTCACAGCACCAAGCCTGCTGGAGTTCAAGGAGCATTTGGACAATGCTCTCAGACATATGGTCTGATTTTGGGTGGTCCTGTGTGGGGTCAGGAGTTGCACTCAATCATCCTTGTGAGTCCCTTCCAACTCAGGATATTCTGTGATTCTGTGATTCTATGACCGGAAACTGAAGCAATCAAGAGCATCTTGAATAAATCTAGATTTAGTAAAGCAAGGATGCTGTCAAGATGATAGAGGAAATCATTATTAACAAACAGTAGGTAATTATTCTGGGTTACTTCCAAACACAAGTAATGCTGAACATGGTAAAATTTGCCTGATTTTATTCTAGGGTTTTATTTTAGATTATGTAAGAAAGGAGTAAATCCAGGCAAGTGATTCTGGTAAGTAGTTTAGTGAATGTCCCTTATCCCACATCAGTTATATGGGCAAGTGACCTTTAAACAGGTAGATGGATTTTTCCCCACTGGTTTTGCTAGAAACAGACTTGGGAGCAAAGACAAAACCTATCCTGTTGGCAAAGCCATGAAGGCAGTCCCAACACAGCTTGAGTTGGTTGTGCTTTCAAGCCCGTTCAGCTGGATCTGGAAGAGCACATCTGTCTATGCTTATTATAGAGGTTCTGCTGTTCCTCTTGGGTCAAGAAAATAACCAAGACCAGGAAAGCACAGTCCTTATGGGTGTCTCCTTAAAAGCAGAAAACAAAAATGGACTTTAGGAAGACCGAACAGCTTTCTTCCAAAGCTACTTGCTGTTTTTCTGCATGCTGCAAGCAAGCATTGCTTAGGGAGCAAGTTCCTTGGTCTCTTTTAAGCGACATATCTGCTCAAGCTAAGAAGGGATTTTCTGAAAGTGTATAACCTAACAAACAGAAATTCATTTTATTGTCTCCCCATGCTACCAAACATTTTTCATTTTGCTTTCCCTCCAAACACGATCTGTTCCAGCTCATGGGACACAATCATCCTCTTGGCCATGCTGGGAGGAAAGGAAGATACTTGGAAATTTGCATTTGATTCTAGTAGTTGTATTCTTAAGTGTATAATCACGGCACGGCACTGCATAGCAGAGCCTGTTTAGAAAGGGACTTTTGCAATCAAAAGGTCTGTGGTATTTGTTCCTAAAGAAATACATTCAGTGAAATAAAGAACACATTTTCAACTATTCTGGTTAAATCGTTGCAATCTAAGTGCTGTAAGAGCATTCCCTCTACACTCCATAAACACCAAGGGGGACTCTTCCAGTGGCCATTCCTCCTACCTGTCCCAGACACAAAATACAAGAGCAGATGAGTCTGCTTCTTTCCCCTGACCAGCAGTAGTCCCCAGCTAACCCAGTCTAATCTTCCTGCCTGTGAATAACCTTAGAAGAAGATAAGTTCAACTGAAGGGAATTGCATACTTTTCTGTGTGCTGTGACAGCAATAAGCCACTTGGATCTGAGGACACGGTATTACTGAAAACGTTTAACAACCAGTCAACTTAATTTGGAGTATGTAAGTCTCAGTCTCAAGAAAAATGAAGAGTGACAACTTGAATTACAAGTCAAACGAAATCAGGATATTTGCTGATTTAAAGAAAAACACAAGAACAGCAGCAAGAAAATTATATCTTTCCTCAAGAATAGCAATAAAGTTATTACAGATCTAGACAATGTCTCGAGAAAGAGAAACTAACGATTTTAGGTAAATTTAGTCATAAGTGTCTATCTGTGACCAAAATGCCTGCAAAGTGAAATAATGAAAATGGGAAGTATAAACATTGCTCAAGGGAATAAAATTTTCTTCCCGAATTAGTTCTTCCAGAGAAAATTAAATAAGAGGAATTCTGCAGTTTGCTAATTTATCCTGTACAAGTTTTACATTGGGCAATATGAGGTGAATTTAACCTTCCAAACAGTGACAAGAAATAGGAAGTGCCATCAGAGGAATGCAGCACAAGCCAGCTTTATTATCCTCATGTGTTCCATGCTGTCTCTGTGATATACGTTTACAGAGATGCTAACCTTTCTTAAGCTCAGCCGTTCAATCCCATACCACACAGTTAGCATATGGGCTTCAAGAAGGCTTTCATGAGGATTGAAAAGCTACCTAAAATGTTTGCAAAATAAAACATTCAGGGAAAGGATTAAGATAAAAAATGCTGAAAGGTTTTCAGCTCAGTGCCTCTGGAATGTGACATGTAACAAAATTGCCCAAATTATGTTCATTTTTCCGGTGAACATCAGGACAATATCTTAACTGCGTCAAAGGCAGGAGAGGCCACAGATAAATATTCAGATAATTTCTACCACACATTTTTATTGGAACATTATTATTATTTATTTTACTTTTGTTTTAACTGTAGCATTCACTTTCCAAACTGATGGGGGCATTAACCATCAACACAACTGTTCTTTATTAGCTTTAGCACTTAACCTACATGTTTCTTTCCTAACATTAGGCCATTCTGACTTCTATCATTTAACTTGGTGAATAATTCACCCAGTCTTCATCTACAGTTTCACCTTGAAAGTATTTATAGACTGTAACAACATCTTTTTTGATACTCTCTTCTAGACTACTTAATTTAGCTCCCTTATTTTCTCATCTGATGTTTTGTAGTCTATGGCTCATGTTATTTCACTTGCTCTGTTTGTATTCTTTTTTGATCTCTCTGTATATACCAATACCATTCCCAAACCATTAGTTCGAAGATTTGATTGCCTGTGCCATAAAAATACGTCTGTTGGAAACTTTCATGCAAACACAGGAGGAATTTTGTCACATGTTAGAGTCTGCTCTGAAAACTGCGGCATGTGTTTTTGGTTGGTTGTTGCCTCTCGGTAATTTTCTTAACTATTCAACCTAGTCTCAAAGGGCTCGAATCTGGATACTGGGTACTTTCCATTCCTACAGCAATAAAGGAGAAATGAACTGATTCTGCAAGGCGAGGACGTACTCACTGAATTAAAATCATATTTCACTCCCTGAAAGAGACCTCGGTCTCCAAAAACACACTGGAATAGGATCCTCTCAGTGGAAAGTAGACAGCTTCCTGCTCTTGCTTTGATGACTAGATCACACCTCAACCTCCAAAATGCTTTATGAAATAACTACTTATTGCCAAAATCTGGCAGCCCCGTGTCCCCAGGTCCAACCAGCAGCACGGGTGAGCATGTATCTCCAGTTGGCACATGCACACGTATACAACGCAGACAAACAACTGGCCATACATATCCACACCGACAGACACATCCTCACCCACACAACCACAAATAGCACCAACAGCCTCATCCCACTGCCCTCTCTGGCTGACCAGGAGAGGGCAGGGTATTATTCAGGCTCTCCCACATGCTATTGCTCCTCCATGCTCCTTTGCATGCATGAACACGAGCTTTTCATCACCTAAGACATCACACTGCACAAGATGCTCCTTGCTAACACATACATGTATGTGCACAGGATCATGCACATACCCACCAGCACTGTCCTCTCTCTTGGTCCAAGGATCCATGAATGTATGGGGGAAAAAGATACCACAAGGAACCACAGGAAGGGTATTTGCAGGGAGTTTATTTCCTTCTGCTCCCTGTCTACTCAAGACAGTGTAGAGGGTTTCTCCAGTGGGTAATTCAATCCAATGAAGTTATGCCCTTCTTTCAGTTTTTGTTTTACCTTTTCTCCACTGACTTTCTAAGGTCCTATATGCTGCTAGTGGAGCTAAGGAGTTATACGCTGCTAATAGAGTTACCTAAAGCTAGACGCCAGTTTGTGCCATCAGATCAGGTCTAGAGGTATAGACATGCACACGGGATCCTTCTTAAAGTAATTTGAGATGTTTGCACAGTACATATCCATGTCTGAACTCATCAGCCAAACTGAACTTCCAGAAATCCACCTCACCAAGCTTTACATATCTGGCAAGCACTGACCTCCAAACTCCTTATTAAGACTCCCATTATATTCAGTGGAGACATAGTCAATAAAGTCAATGGAGATTAGAGCCCTATGCTCCAGATTAAAAAGATTGACAGCTACTTAACACATGAGATTGTATCATACACTATAAAAGGAGCCTCAAATGTTAGGCTCGGAGGTAGAGGCCTACACTTCACCTGCAAAGGTTTGGCCAGATGAATCCCGTCAAGGGAGACTATGGGGACAGAGACAGTATTTTGCTTCCCCCCTCCCTCCAGAGAGCAATCCATCTTAGATAATTCAGGTGAGTATTTTAGGATGTGAATACATTATCCATAGAGCATCCATTCCTCTTCACTGGCTGTAGAAGGAGTCTAGCTGCCTTCAGAGGTAGAAATCTATGCTGTAGAAATACTAACATGGATTCCTCCAACACACATGATCTGAGATCCCACTAGATTTATCTGCTACTGGATGAGGACAGTAAAGCAAGACAGTTCTGAGGTGATGTCCTGTCTGGATTCCCTCCTCCTGGAGAAATCCTCTCTTCACATGGCATGTTTAAGAGTAGAAAATATGTTGGCAAATAATCTGAACACCACTGTTTCACTGATGTGCAGTTTGTTTGTTCATGTTTCACATAGAATGACCTTCTATCTCACCACAGAGAAGGCGGAACCATATGAAATGCTGAATTTCTTTTGACATTTCCTCAAGCTGCTCAGATCTGGAGGCAACCAGCATGCCCCCAGCAGACGAGGTCCTTAATAGACTTAATGATACCATGAGGATATAAAGCGATCTAAGCCATATATTCACACTGTATGAGATCATACAGCATCAAAACTTTGATAGATGCCTCCGCTATTTGCTCATCCTTAAGGAGCAATGACCCAACCATTAGCATGTCTAGTAAATTGTTCTAATGTGTGGTGAAAGGGGACTAATGGATACAGTAATTGATTGTTTGATGGATAGCTGGGGAGCCCTTTGATTATGAGTTTTTGCTACGGTCCAAGACATTTTCATTCTCCAGTTAACCCAGAGCTGATTGCTCGCATGAATTATCTCCTTCTCTGCCTGCAAATATCATTCTCTTAATAAATATTTCATAAGAAACAAACTGATGGTTGGGAGAGAGGAAAAAGCAGATGCTCGATGCTGTGTCTTTTGAAGACGTTATAGAGCCTAGAGAACAGACACAGAGATTATCCATGAAATGTACTCAGGCCAGACAAGAGGTCTCTGCTTCTCCAGGATTTAGTGCTCAGAACAATGCAAGAGGCAGGAAGAAGCCTCACGGTCAATTTAAATCAGTCAAGGGAGGCCCAATACGACCCAAGAAGGATGTACTGAAGTGAAGAAGAAGCTATTTTAAAGTTGGCTTCCTCACAGATTCCACCTTCCTCTCTCCCAGGATCCAGGCTGAGCTTTCATGTTACAACAAGGGGAGGGCCTGACCAAGAAAAAGAAGACCAGCAAGAAAACAGACTTATAATTCCTGGGATCTAGTGGCTGAAGGCTGAATTTTGATCCTAGTGAAGCTTATGGCAAAATTCTCATGGATATCAATGTGTCTTTTTTACCCTTTTTCTTCCCTTGATAACTCCTAGAAAATCGTTTACCACCTCTATTTAGCTTTATCGTATTTAAATATTTGTTTTAAACACCCACAATGAACCTGATCGTTTTGTTTCAGCAGGCTGTTTTTTATCGTGACATACAATTGTACTTTTGAGTTATGAAGGTTGCTAATCTTCTCTCTAAAAATACTACCCTGTTCTGCTAAAGGACAGCATAGAAACCAGGCAGAAGAAGCATCAATAGAAAATGGACTGTGTGTTGCCATTCACACTCCCAGGCCCTGTTCAACCCCATCTCATATCCCTTCATTATAGGTTTTATTTATTAGGCCCACACTGTCATTTTCAGCTCCTTAAAAACATCAGTGGTGAGAGCCTTGAAGAAGGGACTTCATTGTTATATTTGGTTAACATCTTGGGAGGACTCATACAGGTATCTGAAATGAAACAGAAGAGGAAAAAACCCTCAGTGAATTTGTACTGAGACTTAAAAAATCATCCACAGTCAAGGACTATTGGCTTTCTTCACATTTCAAAACAGAAAAAGACAGTAATGTACGCAGAAAATGCTTTTAGCCTCCATAGGCTCAGTCGAGGAGAGGAACTTCATGAACTAAACTTCCGTCAGAAGTAGTTTGCTACTACACAGCAAGGAGTCACTACACAAGCTAATCCCAGCTTGCTTCAGAGCCACACACTTAATATGCTGAGAACTGCCACACTTTTTAAATGTGCTTTCATTGAAAAATTGTTGATGAGCAAAATAAATAATGTTCACTATTACTCTCCATCCTGTGAACGTTCCCTGGGTGTTGAGATACTCTTATCTTGTTTTCCTAGCTGTTCCTCGAGCATATTTGTATTGTTAGTCTCACAGTAGGTTTCATTATGTCAATAAGTGCAATTTAAACATTAATAGTATGGTTATGGGCAGAAATGCAACTGATCGTATCACATCCTATAAAAGGGGGAACACATGTCAAGGAATTGGCTTCAGTGTTCTTTGCTCTCAAGTCTTTGCCAAAACTTCTATGGAGGAGAATGTCATAAGTAAGAGATGGGGGAGAAGGAGAGACAGTGACAGAGGAAGAGGGAGAACTAGCTGAAAAGTGAGCAGGAGTGAATGAATCATAGAATCACAGAATATCCCAAATTGGAAGGGACCCACAAGGACCATCGAGTCTAACTCCTGGCCCCACACAGGACCACCCAAAAATCAGACTGTATGTCTGAGAGCATTGTCCAAATGCTCCTTGAACTCCAGCAGGCTCGGTGCCGTGACCACTGCCGTGGGGAGCCTGCTCCAGTGCCCGACCACCCTCTCGGTGAAGAACCTTTTCCTAACATCCAAGGAAACAAAAGCTGCTCAGAAAGGTGGAGAGAGGGACAAAGAGGTAAGAAAATATAGAATTGAATTTAAAGGATGTCAAAGGCAGATCGAGGATATTTCCAAAATGCAGTTACCTCCTACTCTGGTAAGATGGGATCTGAGTTAGGACAATGAAGATCTTCCTCTGCACAAGGAATGAAACCCTCAGTAATGAAAACATATTTCAGAAGTAAGGATGGGGCAAGGAAGCGGGCAAGCTTTCCAAAACCAGTCAAGCCATTAGAGAAACCTATACATTACTATTGTTGCTGTTTAGTTACCACACCCAAGCTAACCACTGGGGAGTCAAGTCCACAGTGCTCGACCCGCAAATCCCATTTATAGATGGCAATTTCTGTCTTCTCCTGGAGAAGTGTTTGCCATTAATTTCTGAAGATAAACTAACATCCCTCCTGCCTTCTGGAAAGGAAACTTCCTTGCCACGGTAAGCAGCAATAGAGAAAGTGGCAAAAGTGAACACAGAGAAAAAAAAAATGGGAAAAGAAAATCATTGGAAAAGCTTTCTTTACATGTAAACATTAAACTCTCTGATGATCTGAGATTAGAACAAGTGAAGAAATTGTTGGCACAGTTAATGCTTGACATGTATTTTCCATGCCCAACTGTGGACACTGACTGAGTCCATAATATGTATTTTACCGTAATTGTTAGGTTGCACACTGATTTTCTCCATGAAAAGTGCCCTATGAACCTGTAAGCAGGGCCTATGGTGGGAGGTGACACTTCCCATCAGTAAAGGTGCATGGATCTGGCTCTATGTTTTTAAATGCCTGACAAGTTTACAAAATCTTTCTGCTGGAGTCCTTCCATTTCCTTCCACCGTCCATGCTTTTACCCCTGGTAAAAGCAAATTTCAAATTTCTTCTTGTGTCTCCTTTGGCAAATGGAAGGGGATGAGACCAGTCTGACGCTGACTTAGAGATAAGTCCTTGAAATACATCCTAAGCCAACCTCTCACGGATGTTGACATGTGGTTTAATTTTTTAGGAAACTACATTTGCCTGAGTTTTGCTAAAGTTTTACAATGTTTTTCAAAGAGGAGTCATGAGAATTCTATTGTCCTCAACAAGCATCATCGCTGATAACCTTATCCTGCTAACCAAGATGTGTCCATTGGATTGCAGTGACAATGGTGGTATTCTTCTCCTCCATTCTCACCCGACCATACAGTGGCAGTGCCCAGTCCAGCACTCCTCAGAAAATGTCAACGTTCTCAGAAAGAAATTTGAGTCACCCCAACTTCCACCCCAACTGGCTCTAAATATGCCTCATAGGTCTCATGAGTAATGTACCTACACAAAGAGATCTCAGAAAATGCATAGATTGTGCAGGAACATAAATTTTGACTGAACAAGTGATGAATAAAATGCAGAGCAACATCCTCAGATTTTGGGCAAAGAATATATAATCATTCAGTGGTGTTTGCGAAACATGTCAGGCTCTGTCAGGGAGAAGGGTTATAAATAAGTGTGAGGTAGATACTTAATAATGCTATTTCATATCTATGCAATAATGAACTTTAATTATTTCTTTGGGTTTCTTTCTTCTTTTACTGTAGCAGATGAGTCAAGCCCAGATGTGTAATGAAACTGATACTGGCATCACAGCATTTTCTTTAGAGGTGGCTGAAAGAGCTCTACAGATCAGCTGCCAAATCATTTCTTCTCCTGTGGGGTTTCCTTCATGCATCTCACCCAGAATTTAATTCCTCCACATATGGCACGAGTGAAGCACAGTGCAAGGAATTTTCCTGATGTAAAAGGTTTTGCAGACAAGTGGTCCTCTCACATCGCTTGTTCTGCAATGAAGACAAAGTCCTCTTTGTCATACTCAGAGGAGAGACCTGCCAAGAGGAACCACTTGGCATGGTATGTAAGGAAGTTCACGTATATCTTTGCATTCAGAACATATGGAAGCTAATTTACAGGTTATCAGTAAACTTCTCACCAAATATTTGTGCCAGAGAACAAGGAGATTGACTTCTTTTCTGCTGAGACACTGGGAATTAACGGAGGATATCAAAAGGAAAATTCAGAGCTGCTAAATGTAATGATGTTGGATAAATATGAAATACCTCACTCATTCATCGACTCTTCAGTAGAAATTCAGTGGAATGAACAGAGCAATGCAGCACATCGCTCCTTTTGCAATATCCCTTTCTGTCAATGCCTATTATGATTACATGACTTTTATGAAGAAGTCATATGAGATGGACCTCACTGAAATAGTTTCATTCTTCCTTCCATCTTTCCTACTGGATAAGCAGGGCCAATAGCAACACAACCCTACTGAAAGCAAAAGGATATGTTCCTCAAATCCTCACACCACGAAGACACCATGGCCCAGTTCCTCTACTTTTACAGACAGAAGCTTTCAAACTTACTGAGGGGCTATCCAGAAGTAGTTGACTTAAGTCTGAATGTCTACTCCCAATCCAATACCTAGTACTTCAATGCTAAACAGTGGTTAAATAAACCCATGAAATATGTAGACCCTGCGGACTCCTTACATGTCAAAAGTACGCACCTCCAGACCCATCCATCTCCATTTCCTTCTGAGCATCGTGAATAAATAAACAACCACAACTAAACAAAACAAAACAGATAACCCATGGCATGGGATACTCTGGAAACAAATACTTTGTGTTTACAACAATGACAGAGTCAAATCTCCTAGGCTCAGTGTAATCTGCTGTATTACCTACGCTCTCCATCTTACCTCTGCCTTTTCTGTAAAATGGGGATGGGTTCTTCCCCCTGTAGAGCCAAAATATCTTAACTTGCAAAACACTCGAGACCTCCAGGGATATCTACTCAAATTCAGCATTGGAGAATTTCCTAGCTCATCTCCCCCTGTTTCACATCAATTAAATAATACAATCATTTGTTCATAAGCAAAGAACTTGCTCCTTTCTTTTGGTGACCAATTTATATTCTATAATCTTTTCCAGACTCTTACAGCTGTGGGCAGGGGAAAAAGCACCACTGATGAGTTGTGAGATTCAAGAGGGCAGAAGGAGAGAGTCAAGAGGGCCAAAGGGTGATTAAAGGGATTTTGTCCGAACTTGGGTCTCTACGGGGTGCAATGCCTGTAGTCTTGCAAGCAATACTAGGAGGAGAAAAAGGTTTTATAGTGTTGGATATCATCAAGCACAAAAAAAATGCATCTCAAAAGCAGCAGGATTAGTGTAGGATAAGAACACAAATGAAATCCCACATGGAACGGATGCAAACTTGTAAAATTACAATATAAGGGACAAAACATATAAAAACAATAATAATAATAAAAAAAACTGCATATCCCAAACTCAACATTTTTAAAGAAAGAAAAATGTAGTTCCCTGTAAAAAGTCCTCTCCCTCCTCTTGCACAATGCAGCATCCTTCCCTTTGCTTGTCTGCAAAACCCTTCCTCCTGCCCTCTCTTTCTCCCAGCCCAAGTCTGCCTGGCAGCTCCAACCAGGCAGGCATCCAGAACATGAACACCAACATGAAAACCACTTGATATCACCATTACCTTGTACTCACACAGACGAGCTGAGGTTTATTGTTATTTAAATCATTTGGAACCTGTTAAATTCATAGAGTAGCACAACTCCGTGCTACGCCCACTGACCTGTCACCGTGCCTCCCTCTCTCCCATCACTTCAACAAACACTCATGGCCCCTAATGCACCCCACCTCCACGCAGATTTTATCCCATCTCAATGCTAAGCAACAACAAACATCGATGGTTCATCAAGCCTTCTCCGCCACTGCTCTCATCCAAGCAGTATAAAACAAGGCTCCTGTATCTGCTAACGAGAATCCTGTGCCAGCAGATGGCACTCCGGAATGTGCAGCATCTGCAGCTTCCCTCGTCCCATCTGCAGCAACTCCTGGAAAAGGCTTTTTCTGTGCCCAGTTCATCACTGATGCTTTTAATCATGCTCGAATAGAGGGGTCATCGAGGCAGCTCACACACTATGGCCATCAAACTTCCCAGTCCTCGGCTTCCAGAAGAGGTCAGTATGTCACGCTGCACACCAAGCCAAATTCCCACTCTCTTTCCTTAAATCACCTATCCAATTACAAACTTCTGGGCACAGAAAGGGAGAAAATACCAAAACGCCTTCCTCACTCACCAGAAATCAGTTGTGCTTGCAAGCAGATCCTTTGATTACTTATTTTATTTGGATGTGTTTTTTTTTTTTTTTGTTTGTTTGTTTGTTTTTGAGCAATCATTCGTGTTTCTCAGGATGCCACTGTTAACCTCTTCATGAAAGAGTATTCCCATGCAGAGATAATGTAAAGGGCAAGTGGAAGTGTGTAGGGGCACAGCCATTCAGGCGCTGAGAGTCTGAGTGAAAGTAGAAGACAACACTGAAGCTCTTCATTTGAAACAAATGAAATGAGGGATGCAAGCCATAACTGATAAC
Organism: Anseranas semipalmata; assembly: GCA_013399115.1. Lineage (NCBI taxonomy): Eukaryota > Metazoa > Chordata > Aves > Anseriformes > Anseranatidae > Anseranas > Anseranas semipalmata. The sequence goes on from VXAA01001081.1 coordinate 332,801, forward strand.
AGATCCAGGTATTGCAGATTGGAAGCAAGATCTTCACCTTTTCCCCATGGAAAACTGGGTTCATGGAAATAAGCCTTTTTGTCCTATTTCCAGCCAGTTTCTCCATGCAGAAGTAAAAACTCTATAGACTTCCCCATGTCTTAGTCTCCATACAAGAGGGAGTTGAGGAACACATTGAACCTCTTGTCCATGGCATGAGTTTTGCTTTGGGAAATTGCACAAGCTGGAGCAGAAGGACGGCTCTCTGCTCAGTGTCTGCACTGACTGCAATACAACTGCCTGTTTTCATAGGATTATAGAATATCCCGAGTTGGAAGCGACCCACAAGAATCATGGAGTCCAGCTCAGCCTTTCACAAGGCTCCGACCCATCAGGTAAAAATAAATAAATAAAAACCAACATAATTTTTTCTCTTCTTCTTTTTTTTACTCACTGGAAATACTGCATTTGTGTAAAATATCTGAATGACCCACATGGGAAAGCAAAACCCTCCTTGCTGTATCCTTCCCAGCTCCCTTCCAGCATCTGGGGAAGAAGAATCCTCCAGCTGAGCACAGAGAGACGAGATGTGGTTGAGGCCTTGGCTGATGCGGGGAGCAGGGAAAAAGTCCTCTTGAACCAAACCCATTTGGCACAAGGCTTGCCAGAGCGCTCACCTGCCTAATGCTCATCCCATCATACTGCATGGTAACACAGCTTTAATTAAGACGGGATTAATGAATAGGATGCTGCAAAGCGTTACCGTGTTTTACTGCAGGGGACGCAATAAGAGGCATTCTTGGCATCTCGCTGTCACAATGAGGAATTGCCTGTCTGAACACCCACAGGAGGGGAATACCCTGTGCTGGCTTGGCTGCATTGCTCCCTCTGGGATCCATCCACTGCATATAAGCAGGAAGAATCACAGGGGCGATGCTGAGCAGGTACCAGCATGAAACCAACATTGATTTGCTCCTGACAGTAGCAGTGATGAGCAACACTCATGGCTTAGCCTTTTCATTCCCATCTATGCATGCGTGAGCATGTCCTTGGAATTTTCAGCAGCTTCGTCTGCAGCACATGTTGCGAACCATCTCATTTCAGAGTTGGGACGGTCAGACACAGCTAGAGAAGTCTCCTAAATTTCAGGGAATTATCTGCTACTCAGGCGCCTTCTCAAATTGGAGCAAGAGTTATAAGGGAGAAGCACTGTCTGTGTTCATCTGCACGCACATTTATTTTATTTATCACACAGGCTATTGCTATCAGCTTAAAGATAACTATTTGAAACGCCATCTGCAGCACATCCCTTATCTCTAAGATCCCGGTGTACTTTATAAAGAAACTATATATAAATCCCCTCTCTGATATATGCCCAGCTTTATGATTGAATTCCCAAGGTATTTGAGCACCCTGGAGGAATAAAAAGTGAAGATCAAACTCCACAACAAATCAAAGCATCAGTGAGAGCTTAATTTGGCAAAATAATGCAAACGTGGGTTATAGTTTTCAGCTGTGCACCAGCACTAAGTAAAAGGACAAGGAATCCAAATTATAAGCCTGGTCTTGTGTTTACAGTAAATCAGGAATATTTGTGATCAGTCCTAAAAATCTGAGACAGCAAGGCTGCCTTACCATGCCAGGTGGATTTGGGAGCTGGTATGCGCACCAGCTGGAGCATCACACAGCATTTCATAGATGATATACATTATAGTGGTGATAACAGCATTGCCCTCTACATAGGAGCCAAGGGGGTTAAATAACTTTGAATCATACGGTGGACACAGCACTGGTTATTTAGACCCTGAAAATAAATCAAATGGAACCTAGAAAGGTCACCAAGTATTACATTTTGCCCTAGTGAACCAAGGGTTAACCTATTTTCAAATATATTTTTCATGGGAAAATACCATTGCCATTCACATTTAATCATGTGATAAATGAAGCCATCAAAGTGGGTTTAGAAGAACACAATTTCCTTCCTTTCAATAATCCATCTCCACAGGGGGTTTTAAATGTATTAAATAACACTGCATTCACTTTGGAGCAAGGTGACACACTCGGTAAGGTTTCACATTTGTTTCTCCAGTTACTGTGTGATCTTTTGCCAGGGCAAAAGTCAATTTGGACTGCTGCAATGCAACTTCTGCAAGGTGGGGTTGAAGTGTAGGGCATGCACGAGGTCGTACAAGCATCCGCATCGCACCAGCAAGGAACCACTTCCACTTGCAATGGGCAAAACCACCTGCTTACTGCATCACCAGGCTTCTGCACAGGAAAACAAAATTTAAAAAAAGGGAATGTATAGGGGAAAAAAGCCACTGAAGCAGAGTGAGCAAAATTCAAGCTGGCAGACTGATACATGGATGAACTTTTTAATATTATACAACCACCGTGGTCTACATATCCTACAGACCCAGCCTACATGAGTCAGCTCTGGGATCCTGGCCTGCATTTTCTTTCCTCTTACGCTGCTGTCAGGATGGATCTGAGAGTGCTGCCAAAGGCCCTCGCTGCCTAGAAAAGCTGTGTGCAAGGACAGAGCTCTCGGACCAAGGTGAGCATCCATCCAACTGGCTACACGTCACTAATTTATATAGAGAGATATATAGGTATGGATATGCTTATGTATACCTACCTCTATGCCTGTATCTATAGCTATGCGCACCCATGTCAGCAATGCTGGCTGGGACCATACAGCAAAGCACTTCCCACGCTTACTGTGCAAAAAGCAGTATTCATAAGAAAACAGGAGCCAGCTCTGCTCGAGAATGTGGCCAGGCCTGATGCACCAGGTGAGAAAGGCTTTTCCCAGCTTTATGGGCACAGCAATCCCCTCCACAAATGAGCTGACTTTGCATGAAAGAAGAAATTGGTATTTGCAACATGCTTTAAATTTAGCACCTGGGCGGAGAAAGGAGCACTGCAACTACCCAGGCAGCTGTCACAAGCAACGGGAAAAAAAATATTTGCAGAGCTGTCTCTGGTATGGAGGAATAACAACATGGGTATCGGTCGAGCTGTGGAGGAGACTTCGTACAAAAGAAACCTTTCCTCTGCCTTCATCCTCTGCCCACATAAAAGCCTCTCTCCTTTCTCAATTAAATTAAATTAAAATTAGAAAAAAAAAAAGGAAAAAGGAGAACAAAATAACAACAACAAAAAAGAATGGAAAACCCAATTAATTAATACAAAACTTTTTGGTCAGGTGCAGATACAGGCAGCTGCAGTTTTTAGCTAAATCAGCAGAAGCTGGCAAGCAATGCAGGCTTATGCCATGGCAGGAGCTTGATAGCTGATCGCTAAGGAAAATCCACAATGCTGAGGTTGTTCGGGCAATTTGGGAGATGGCAGTTTGGGATGGATTTGGGCTTTTCATATTTTTTCTCCTTTCACAAAATAAGGGGCTACTTGTTATTGGAAGACTAGGTGTTTTTTCTGTTTGTTTTTGCAAATGCCCTCCTTTTAGTGGGATTTGGAGCTTTTCTTATTCATTTTTACATGCAGTACTGAAGTCCCGAGCACGCCAGCTGCCCCACCAAACATGCGTGCATCTGCAAGCTGCGTGAGGAACTGGCACTTCCCCAAGGGCTGCGGTGTCGCGTTCATCACAAGCAAGGCGGGAGGATTCTTCATTTGAACCCTTACAGTTGCAAGATGCTGCATCCCTGACACGTCAGAGAGGGAGTTTATTGGTTAGTCAGTCAGGTACTGTCTCTGTGAAGCCCACTGGCATCTCCATTAGGAATACAGGGACCATGTATAGAGAATTGGATTTGAATATATTTCAGTCCACTTATTAAATTCCTCTATCAGAGAAAGATATATATAATATATATATATTGTCTTAGGAAAAATGCTTTAATGACTGCCTTAAAAAAAAAATGCCAACATATAAATAAAGCCAGGACAAAATAGCCAAGTGATTTAACTGCTCCTTATTGACAACCCTAGGAACAGGAGTGGGTTGATTAGAATATGGCTTTTAATAGATGTACACTCATTTAAAACAAAGTTGACATTACTGAAATAACACCTTTTACAGAAGTGGCTGCATACAAAATGACCTTGAAGAGACATAGCAATTTCTGCCACACATGGAAGATGCATTATCGCCAAAGCTAAGGCTTGATTACCTAAGATATACCAGCCAGACTGGAACATTAGGATCTGGGATGAGTGCTAAGATAAGATGTTAGAGTCAATAAAATAAATGAGTAAATAAAAAGCTCCATTTGTCAGGGCAAAAGCCTTCTTTTGATTGTGTGAAATTCAATTTTGCATTTCAGAAAAATACACACCACAACCTCTCCAAAAAGTGGAAGCCAGTTTCAAACTGAGCTTTGGACTTCCAGCACAAAGAGCACCTGCTGCATTAAAAAGTCATTGTTAATTATCATTCAAAATTGCCTGCTGGCATTTGCTTAGCCTGCAAGATCCTCAGGGTGGCACAATCCAATAGCTGAGCTTATACAGCATCTACCATGATAAGGGCCCTGTAAAAATAGAAGCCCAAGTAACTGCAGTCATTACACACACACACATACATATATGCAGTTTATGCAGATATTATTGCCAAGAAATTATTCTCCCATAAAGACAAGGATTGGATCTTGCTGCCCCAAAATGAGAATTTTACTCTAACCACATAAAAAGAACAACTTCATAAACACAGGAAGAAAGAGAGAAAGGATGCTTCCTGTGATAAGGAAGTCCATTTAAAGCATGAATAAATTGATGCAGTTGGGAGAAAGAAGCTTGTAATGCAAATAGAGGTTTATTACCCATTTTTTTCTGCTTCTACGAAACATAATTTACTAACCTTTGTGAAAAGGGTCAAGTAGGCTTATGGAATAAGAGACAAAGGCATCTCTTTTGGCAACTGCCATGTCCCAGAGCAGTAATTATCCTTCCCTCTTCCCATGAGCGACAGGAAATGAAGAGGGGTGCCATTACACTATGAGAATTACTGTAATTTTGATTTCTAAAAATTGCCAGGAAAGTTTCCTCTAAAAAAAAATAAAAAAAGTCTGTTCAGATTTTTGACGTGGTTTCAGTTTAAAACTCATTCCTCAGCTAAAGCAGAGCTTTGCTTCCCCTCTCCCAGTCCTTTTGGGAAATCGGCCACAAAGTTCAAATGGTGAGAAACTCAACTTTCCCCCTCATTAACTGAGAAGGTAAATGACTATGAGTGGTCACTGAGGATCCAGGAAAGATGGAGGTGGCCTGAAGACGTGTCACAGATGCAATAAGGATGCACAAAGTGTGCTATCCCTGCTAGGTACTGTCAGGGACAGATCCTTAGGAGCCCTAAGTTTTTCAGTGTAGTCTGCTGTTGGGTTAAATATCACTTGAACTTGCTCAACCATGGGCACAATAAGATATTATTTCAATGGGAAGGAGATGATAAGATATGAAAAATAATTAAAAATAATTAGAAGGAAAGATTCTTTTCATCGTCTGTGCTCAGAGAGATTATTGGCTATCTTGTGGATTTTCTGCAGGCTATCATTTATTACTTTAATATTATGGATAATCTATTCTGTGCTATTAGAACATTATCATACTTTATTATACCCAGCTGTTGTCCTGTGGGACTCATGCCAAGAGGATGGGTCTATCCAGCTGTCCAACCTCTCCTGCCTCTGACCATGCTGTCCTGGGCTCTGCATCACTGCTTGGGGGGGATGCATGAAATACCCCCTCTCCCCCAGTGGACTCTGTGTCTGGAAGCAGGAATGGATGCTTTGCACCAAGGTCTATCCATGCAGGGAGAGAAGGTGGCATTCAAGGCACACCTGCCCCATACATAGGCAGGAACAGGAGATGACCGTCCCAGGGCTGGTGTCCCACCAAATACATCACCATCTCTGCTGCACGCTGCAACAGCATTTCTCATACATGGAAAGAGAAACAGAACTGCTGCTTTCCAGGATTCCCCTGTGCACTCTCTTAATGAGACTTCTGAGGTCTCATTTTGGCCACTGGGTGAATATTTAAAATTGCTTTAACTGATGCAAGCGGAAGGGATTTTTTCAATTATTTGCCACAACTCACTTTCAACAATGATCATTTAGCGTTGTAAAAATTTGTGTCTTTCAATATATAACACAGCTATAGAGCTAAATTGATTTGTCTACACACAAATACATTCATACAAACACATATTTGATTAAGAATTTATATAACTTCAGGCTTCAAGGAATTGGATCAATGGCTTTCTTTTGCTTTTATAAATAAATAAACTCAATTAAACATTTCTTACAGCAAACCACAATGGGCAGGAGAATAATTCTGAAGCTTCACTTTCCAATTTTTACCTATTACTTGGGTCTAGGGAATTAGTTACTCTCTGAAGGGAATTTAATTATTAGAGTTTGTGTTACCAAACACCTTACCTCTCCCAATTGAAGAGAGGAATTATACGGACATCCATATAGAAAAACTAGCATTCTTCAAACCTCTTATAATTTGCTGTAATAAAATAAAGCATAAATAAAACAAAACAAAGCCCTGCAGGGAAGCAGTATTTGAATTAAGACTAGATCAGCATCAAAGTCAAGAAGTTGACTGTGCAGTCTTGCAAGACCCATAAATCAGGTCCCCTGAACGTATGTAGTATTTTGCATTACTGTACAGAGTGGTAACTTTAATGCTGTAACATATGCACATGGTGGTCAGGTTACAGTTGCTGTGGGAACTATAATTTTGTATGTTCTGACCAATCTGCAGCTGCAAAATAATAGTAAGTAAAATAGTCACTACACTGCGTTCCCTTCAGCAGGTTTCACACATCCCTTTCTCTTATATTTGAAGAAGCAACAAAAGAAGACATGCATAAAGCTGCAAATGTATAGGAACCAGCTGAAATGGATGTAAATTAACCATCACCCTTTCCAAGCAGTTTGCGTGAAACCTCACGTGTCCCCAGCCTGAACAAGTGTCACTGTATGAAAATGGATGTGCTCTTGGGAATGACACACATGCAAGCCACACCTTGTGAGTGCCCATGCCAGGCACACGCGAGCAAGTGCATGAGCCTACTTCTGAGTCAGAAGCATCTCACCAAGGAGATATTACAACGCACTTTTTCATAATGCGCCAAAGCCAAATACTGCCATTCACTTGCAAGTGACAGGTACAAGGAAAACCAATCTGCAGCTGAAACAGTTTGACATGGTTTCTGCTGATGCTGCCTGACTGACACCAAATTGCTACTAATCTAGTCTCCTAATGGGTAGGATTTCTACCCATTTTAATGTAGAAGGGTTTGTCTCTGTCCTGCTCTTCCTCCAGCCTCCCTTCCAACCCCACCAATATCTGCCTCAAGGATTTTTACCCAACATCTTGTTTTCTTCCTCTGTTAAAACTCTGCTCACTCCCAGAGAAGGCCTTTCTTGGAGCCATCAATCATTTTCAATATACCAAAGAAACTGACTGCATCTAGGTTTACTCCAGGTGCTGGGATGGACAACAACTATGCAGTAATTAGTCGTCTTCATCCTGTTAGCACTGGTTAATGGTTGGCAGTGTCCCATATCATGTGCTATAGGCATGGCCATGCGACCATGTGGTGGTCCTGGTGAGACCAGAGCTGTTCCCATCTCTGCAATCCACTCCACTGACAGACTGTAGTCTAACGAAGTTGGTTAAAAGCACAAGAAGCAATTTGATATACATGGCATGAAAACAAATCACAGCTACATTGTGGGAAATAACCCCCCTTTTCCCTGAGCTCAACCATCAAAACCAATGACTGTTTGACATTCATGGGATTTGACCACAATTCAAGAATATGCCGTTTGTGACCATGCACAATTCTCATGTCCAATACTGATCACCAGTTGGCGGACGAAAATAAGGTATAACATTTCTATAAACGCATAGCCGAAAATCAACATTTGTGCACAATCAATCCAAAGGTGCCATTGGGAATGCTTGACAAGGGTAAAGGAATACATTAGCACTTTGGCACACGAAGGCCTTAGTTTTGTTAGCACTGACACCTAAACCTAAGCAAGTAAGAACAAGATCTGATGCAGAATCATAATTGCTTAAAACCTACCTAATATTAAAGCTCTGGTCCATTGGCTTGCCCTAATGGTAGGGTCTTCAGTGACATCACCGCCCTCCCTTACCAAGAAGCATTACTGTTACAACTATTTCTTACATACATGTTAAAGAGGACATGGAAAACCATGTAGTACAACAAGGTAGGGAATAAAGATTCATTGGGAAAGCAGAAAATCTGCTAACTGCCCCTTAAAAAAAGAAGACAGGAGTGTTAAGAATATCAACAATAATCAGTGGAATTAGGCATACAGTTCTGCTTTTTTGGTTGCATGCTATCAGTTGCAAACACCTAAAAGCTGTTCTGTGTGTGTGGGACTTGAAAGGCCAACCTAATCTCTGCTGGACCCACACTACAGCTCACTGATCTCCTGGCATCAAACCTCTTACGGAAATCTGTGGAGATTTCTTATACACACACACACACACACACACACACACACACACACTTATATGCATATACATGCACTTTTATAGGTAGGTGTGTGTATATATATATACATACATACATACATATATACACATACACTTTTACACCCTTGTTATATACGTTCACAGACACATTTCATCATATATATATACACACACATGAATGCACATATGAATCTAAACATATGCATAGAATTATAACATATATAATCTGACTACACAGTATTTGTTCATTGACAAACTTCCTAATATAGGTAAAAAGTGGGAAAAAAAAGGTTCTATTTGCATATGTATATAATTGTTAACAGTGTAAAGTAGATGAAGAATACAGAATACAAGATCCTGCTTAAAACCAAGGACAGAACTTTGATAAAAAACATCTCACCTCCTTTGACAAAATTGTCCTTGGAGGGTGATTTCATTTAGCCTAGCAGCCCAGTTCCTATGGAAGTGGGTATAGGACTGCTCTTTGATGAATTTCAGAGTAGACAACCCCCCCAGAAAGAATAGAAGAACAGTTCCATGGGAACAGAAAGGCAGAGAATAATCAAATAGGTCTCACACGTGTCTTTTGCCTGGGTCCTGTATCTTCTGCCTTATTTGAAAACCTCACCACTGGCTTTTGTGTAGGTCTTGGGGGAGGAAGATGCTCTTCAGCGTCATTAGTGGGAACAGAAAACAGCTCTTTTTTCCCAATGTACTTACTGTTATGCACAGAGACACACATGAACTTACCTGTTTGCTACCTCTCTGCCCAGTAGGAAGCAAAGCTTTGGATTTCTCTGCTATTTTCTGTAAAAAGGAAAATAAAATAAAAAAGGAAGGAAAATGGTTGACAAAACAGAATCCAAATATTTAGGGAAGAAATCATATAAAGTTATTTCTTCTGCTTTTTAAATAACAAAACAAAGAGAAAACTCTTTATTATTTAGAAAAAAGTAAGGGAGTATAGCCGCATGGAAAAGTTCGGTCTTGCAGGAATTAAAAGTCTTCAAAGCTTCCAGAATGACAAGGTTATCAAAAGTGAAACATATATTTAAGAAATGACAGCTAGGACGTGGATAAGCAGCAATTTACCACTCAGATTGGTTTCCTGACGCAACCGGGCATTCACAAAATGCAGTGGCTAATTTTGGCACTTCTGAATTGATGACAGTTTTTTAAAAAAAAGCCACATGTACTGTTCAGATGGATTGTACTCATGAACATTAAAAAAAGCATTAAAAAGGTGTGTGCGTATGGGAGTGGAGTCCTTTACCTAGATCCTTCCAAATTCTCATTTAATGGGATAAAGTCATGTAATTTAAAGTCCCCCCACTTGGGTTTCTGAATAGGGCAGAAAAAGAGTTAATGGTTCTAGAGATAATGCAATGATATTATATAATATACATGCTGTTGAAGTGCAATTTTATGTGTTTTTTTATTTTTTTATTTATTTTTTTAATCACAGCCAGCAAGCACTGGGGAATCAATCAGAGCAGAGTGGTTCTAATAGAGATAAATTATTAAGCTCATGTTGCCAGTCAGATTTCTTTACACCAGTTCAGTTCCAGTATATTCTTCCCAGGTGTTGCAGGCATGGGTCAAATTCACTGGAGTAGTATAAGAAAGCAATGTGAGTTTGTGCAGGTTCTATTTGCACATAATTTGATTAATCCAGATATATATTCAAATTCGTTATGTGCAGGTAGCAGTGCAGAAGAGAGAAGTGGTTTGAGGACAGTAAGTTTAGATCGTTACTACAGTGTTTAAAAGCAAAGCAAATCTGCACATCAGTAGAATCTCCCAGGGTAAAGTCGGAGAGCAGGATGCAAACAGAAGAGCTGGAGTTCAGGTTTTGTTTGTTTTATTAAACAGCTTGATCTCCGTGACAGGTCAACCCACAAGGTGCGTTTGGAAACCTTCTGGCAAACACATATAGCACAGCACAGCCATACAGTGAGTTAACATTTAAGTTAAATATCAGTATTGCCCATACATTATCTGCAAACAGAGGAGGTGAAAGGGACACTGCACAATCACTTCTTGCTCTCCTATAGAGTGGAGAAACACCAAAAAAATGTCAATGGCTAAGCCAGGGGTACCACTGAATGGCCACTAGATACACAGCCTGCAAAAGCGCTGTGCTTTCTTTTTCTTTTCTATTGCTGCAGAATTGTTCAGCAGTCACATGTGTGTGCATATTTCAATGTAATGATACACTACTGGGCTGATGAAACAAAAGAGGGAGGAAATTACACATGAGCAGCTATGGAGACGAGTGTTATGCAGATGTTGCATGCTCCTGGGAGCCACGCTTGCTCCCACTTAGCATGTTCCTGAATTACAGAATCACAGAATCACAGAATCATTTATGTTGGAAAAGACCTCCAAGATCACCTAGTCCAGCCTATGACCTAACACTAACAAGTCCTCCACTAAACCGTATCACTAAGCTCTACATCTAAACATCTTTTGAATACCTCCAGGGATGGTGACTCGACCACTTCCCTGGGCAGCCTGTTCCAATGTCTCACAACCCTTTCAGTAAAGAAGTTTTTCCCAATATCTAACCTAAACCTCCCCTGGCATAACTTTAGCCCATTCCCCCTCGTCCTATCACCGGACACGTGGGAGAAGAGACCAATCGCCACCTCGCTACAGCCTCCTTTAAGGTACCTGTAGAGAGCGATCAGGTCGCCCCTGAGCCTCCTCTTCTCCAGGCTAAACAACCCCAGCTCCCTCAGCCGCTCCTCGTAAGACTTGTTCTCCAGACCCCTCACCAGATTCGTTGCCCTTCTCTGGACACCCTCCAGCACCTCGATGTCCNATTCAGCCGACTATCAACCAATACTCCCAGGTCCTTCTCTGCCAGGCAGCTTTCCAGCCACTCATCCCCCAGCCTGTAGCGCTGCTTGGGGTTGTTGTGCCCCAAGTGCAGGACCCGGCACTTGGCCTTGTTGAACTCCATACAGTTGGCCTCGGCCCACCAGTCCAGCCTATCCAGATCTTCCTGCAGAGACTGCCTACCCTCAAGCAGATCAACACGTGCACCTAACTTGGTGTCGTCTGCAAACTTGCTGAGGGTGCACTCGATTCCCTCATCCAGATCATTGATAAAGATATTGAAGAGAACTGGCCCTAATACTGAGCCCTGGGGGACACCACTCGTGACCGGCCTCCAATTGGATTTAACTCCATTCACCACGACTCTTTGGGCCCGGCCACCCAGCCAGTTTCTAACCCAATGAAGCATATGCCAGTCCAAGCCATGAGCAGCCAATTCACACACCGAAGGGTGGAAGCGAGAAAGCCCCTCACCTTCTGCACAGCTCCATATCTCTGGATGGCATCAGACAGCTGGTTCTTCAGCCTGTCCAGCTGAAGTCGCTCTTGCTGCATGGGGAGAACAAAGGACGGGTTAGCAGGTCTGTAGAGATAAATCAAGTAGTTGACTCTGTCTCTAACCATCGGGAATAGTCCTGGTGGGAGACACCAAATAAACAAGGTGAGCAAAATCCGCTTTTAAAAAAAATTAAGTTTCACTGAGGATGCCAGGATGCTACAGTGCTTTGTTCTTTCAGGCAGTTCCAAAAATGCCACCTTGGATATCCAGTGTAACATGCGTGTCAGGACTACAGCACAGTCTGCTATCTGAGCTGGACACCTTCTGTGCTAGGGATGTACAGTGGGATATTTTGCTCTCCTGCCTGCTTTCATGGAGGGGGGCCCAATTCCGTAACAGTTCTTAAAGACTTGTGAAACATAAGCAAATAAAGACATTAATGCCATAAAAAGAAGAAAATGGCTGTAGCATTGCATGCTGCATCTACTTACGAAACTCAGCCTCAGACTAAGCAAACAAAACCCATTATAAGCTAAAACTACTACTCCAAAATGTTCACTTTACAGCACTTTCAGCTGTTTCAGCCAACTGCTTAAGAATGCAAAAGTGTATTTTACAAAGGATAGGATAAACATCTTTAATTTTTAATGGTAGTATTTTCATAGAGAAGAATATTCTACTCTTACAGTTCATCATCCAAAGATTTAAAACCTTTTTTAGAACAGGGCAAATATCATTATTCCCATTCTACCAATAAAGGTCTATAAACTTTGTTACATACGCAAAATAAGACAAGATTGCCACCCTGGAGAGCTGATCTAACGGTTCAGCACTCATCCTACAGAAACCTGGAATCCAGATAGGCCTCTCTATTTAAGCCCTTTGAGATTAGTTTAAAAGGAAGCCCTAAAATAACCATGTGCTATTTTACATCAGTCTCCTGCCTTGTATCACACTGATCCACTTATATCAGTATCTTTGCTCTTGAAATACTATCGGGTTGCCCAGTTGGGCATCCCGACTCCAGTAGCTCCAGCAGCACCTGGAGCTTCAAGGGAAGTCCAAGAAACTCCCACCATGCACCTTACTGGCTGTGCACTATGGCTGGAAAATAAGGGAAATAAGGGAAAAATAAAGACTTTTTTTTTGCTGTCCATGTGTGCATTCAAAGCAATACATAGAATAATGGATTGGAAAGGGCTGACTATAAAGCTCTAAATTAATGGAAGGCTTTTCACGCTGTGAGAAATTTTATGGGAGGAAAGTTTGAAATGCTACCCAGATCCCCAAGAGGGACTTGCCGACCCAGCAGTCGATACACACCAGAATCATTAATTCTATATAAGGGAGAAGAACTACAGACTTTATATCAAAATTTGTAGGTTTAATTATTTAAACTGCACACTGTTAGAAAAGAAGAGTTTAAAAAAAAAAAAAATCTGTTAAATGAATTGACCAGGGAGCAGAAAAAGTTATTATGTGATGCCAGTAGAGAGAGGCAAGTTTATTCCTCATATTACCATAATTGTTTATGTGTCGATTTCCTTCAGCTCTTAAATATTCTCCCTTTAACTTAGCAATTTTTCTCCACATGACAGTAAAAGCTGTTCTGTTGACAGTTTCCAGTGGACACAACATTAGCTTCAAAGGTTAATAATGATGTTTTCGTGTGACACTATAATTGGTTTTAACGTGTCCTTGCCTGATTCCCATTTGGACCCAATTTATGTCATGAAATGAAACCCAGAGATCAGCACAAAACAGCCCAGATCTCCACACCTCCAAAAAGACAGCTTCTGTTTCATCAAGGTCTGATGTAATTATTCTCAGAGTGTGCAAGATAAAGGAAAAAAAAAAAACAATAGGCCTTGCAGTCCATCATGAACCAAAGTAACATGTTAACAACCATCAAGTATTAAGGTTGATGCCTGCATAAGGTTGATGCCTAAAAATGGAGAACAATCATTTCAGGCTTCCCTCCCCAGCCTCTGGAGGACACCACTATCATTTCATATTCATTTTTTTTAGGTGGGATGAATTGCACATGGTCCTCTACTGGTTATAAAGGTAGCCTGGGGTGATTTGACTCTTAAATCCTTTTCTCAGATGCCTGTTTGCAAGTGCCTTAAATCTGGGCTGTAAAAACCCCTTGGACAAAGCTCAGTTGAATTTTCAGAGCAGTGTTTCTTCCAGGCGGGAGGATGGTGAGAACAGAGTTGTAGTATGGGATTTTGGAGAATGGCAGAAGTGAGTGAGGGTTAATACCAATTTGGGTAAATTTCTGACCCAGAAAATATATGGATGCTAGAAGCAAGAACATAATAGAAAACTGACGTCCATAGCTAAGAAGAAAAGAATTGTCCTTATTCTTAATCACCTATTCTTAATCACCCTATTCTGAATCACCTGCTGTGTGGGTGAAACTTCTCAACTCTCACACCAGCTGCAGTTTGCTCCCCCGGGATGCCATATGGTAAGCTGCTGCTCTTCCCCAAGATGCATACCACAGGCCAAAGTCAGCAGGAACACATGGGGTCTAAAGGTTTTTGTGGAAAGGTCAGAAATCATCTGTTTGTCCAGCCCTTGCACTGGGGACCAGGGAATGGGAGGCACTCATGCTCCTTTGACAAAAAATGTTCATATGAATTGAACCCACTGATGACAAAAGACCAGTCTGACCATACAGCAGATTTGCTGTAGGGTAAATTGTAATTCAAAGTTCAGCTCTGATCTGGCCATAGCCTGTAATTATCTGTCCCCACCACTGCCTTCCTGCTAGGATACAGCACTGAATGAATGCCATATCCAAACGTATCGCACTGCTCTGCTCTTTCTGGACACTCGAACACATTTCCAAACTCATCTGCACCCAGTGCAGCCACTGCACTACTGCGTCTTTAACTGATTACAAACTCATGTAGAGCTGGACAGTTTCTGTAGTACTTTCACCCAAGCTGTGTGAGACCCTGAGATAGGTTTGAGCTAGTCTATGTTACTGAATCATTGCTTTCGAATTCCAGACAATCCAGGTTTTGGGAGAACTGGTTTCTGCAACTGTTTTTCCATTGGTGATTTAGAAATGCAAGCTATGCTTATTGTATAACAGGAAAGGAAGTTACAACAAGACATGGAGTTCAACAGCTTTAAAGCACTTACTATGCACTTCTTTTTTCATTATTCCTCCCTCCACAAGCCCCAGCACTCTCTCCCAACAGCATCTTGAATGACACGTACCCTGGATGAGCCTCTGACAACCTCAGACAGCTGCTTGATGGCTTTGGTGCTAGTCGTGATGGTTTTATTAGTCTCTTGCTGGGTTGCGTGCCTGCAGAGGAGAAGAGACGATGGGAATTGCAATTGAAATTAATTGCATAATGAGACACTTACAGAACTTCATCAAGCTGCAGAGTGGTCGAGACAACACAACACACATCACATGGAGACACAGTAAGACTGTGCAAGTCCAGGGCCTCGAGCTGCAATGAGAAGGCTGTACGAAATCCTAGCAAGGAGCTGCCCAAAATGCCTCTCCTGCACGAAGACAATGGCAGTAGACCTGCAAAGTCGGGGGGGATAGATAAAGTGAAAATAGGGGGCAGGCAGGGAGCCAGGTCATCACAGATGGTTGGTATTGCAACTGAAATTGTCAAAAGTAGGGTTGTACAGGAAAAAGAGATGGGTTTGGGGGGAGTTGTCTGATGGCTTGCCCAGAAAAGTTTGGTTGCTTAGGAAAGAAATTCTAAGCAACCAATTCAGTTGAGCAGGACAAATTTCCTTACCGTGGTCACCTCCGTGCTAATGACATGGTACCTCCAAAGAAGCACTGTCAACTCAAAGGTGCAGTGCTGCATTACAAGCACTGGAAGAGGCAGCCAAAACCAGGCCCCTCTCCAGCCATAGCTCTCCCCCTCCTTTGCACCCCAAATTCCAGTAACATTATTTCTTGTAAGTACCGGTTGCTGGTGTCTCTGTTCAGGACCACACAAAGCAGGGGGAAGAGATGTAAATGCTGCCCAAGGGCATTTATTACCTCAGTCCAGTGGTATTCAAGCATTGTAAGGTCAACAGGGTATTTTCAGCCTCTAAACTTCCCCAGAGAGAACTTCAAACTTTTTCATTGAGAAAGGGGTGGCTTTCAATTATATTTCAATCAAAAACTCAGAAAAGGCTCAAAAAACAGCTAGAGAAAACAATCTTTTTTCTCCTTTAGAGGACACATTTAAGTCATAGTTGTACTGAAAAACTCATTTGTCAGCTACTCTTTTTCAGAGTGGGCGGGATGTAGAGTGAATGGAAGTTCCTTGATTAAAAAAATGATAAGACAACTCATTATGGTCCCTCTGTCCTGAAGACCCATGATCTGTCCCAGCCCTTCAGCTCCTTCCTACTGCTCTCTCAGCACCGATGGAGACCAACTCTTTCAAGACTTACTTTCTGCAGAAAGTGCATCTTGTAAGATGCATCTTACAAGTCAAAAGTGCAACTCCTTTGAGGAACAAGGCCAGCCCCCAAACACAGCCTTTGCCAAACACAACTGCAATATTCACCCCTATAGGAAAGTTTTCATCCACTAAATCAAGTTCTCTGTGCACACAAAACAGGTGGGAAAGCTGTCTAGGACAAAAGTACACTAATTTTATATATTGCACCTAAGAGGTAGGCAAGTGAAAGCTTAGCGTACCATGAAGATAACATCTCTTAGCTGCAGAACAGTAACTCAGATGTACATTAAGGGTTGAACAAGTGCAGAGAAGTCATAGATCCTTTGGCACCATACAGGAAAGAAAAATAATCTAATACAAAGGGAAGATTGGATCAGATAACTAGTTATTCTGAGCTCTCCTTAGTTAAATTAAGACAACATTTCTGGATCCATTCATCAAAATGCATTTCATTTATTTAGGATCCCAGGACCCACAACACCAGCTGATTAATTACATCACTTTTAATTTGAGATGGAAGAGGTCGTACCTACCACAGGCAGGTATTCCATACTGTCATCACAAGAGAGGGAGCTGGGAATTGAATCCTGTCACATCATCTGCTTTGAGGACTACACAGTTAGCCTCAGCCCCAATGTTTTAATCAAGTAAATCTTGCCACCAAGTGCATGAATTCCTTAAGGAGCCATCTCAAGACTGAGCCTTTCACAACACTGCAGTTGACGTCCAGTCATTTTGCAGACCTCATTAAATTATCTGTCCGCAGGACAAGTCAGGGATTTACATACCAGCAATTACCCATCCCCAAAGTAAAATGGTTTGTTAGGCTTATGCATCTGATCCTGCCCAATTTCTAAAGTTAAATAAAGTCTCCTGCATTTGCATTCTAATGTAGATTTGATGCTAGATACCTTATGTAATAGATCCACACCTCACATCAACTTTGTGCTGAGCTGCAAAGAACTGGGAGAAGGAGTACAAAAAATAAAAGTTCTGCTTTCCACATCTTAATTTAAAATGCACTTTAACTAACATGCTGGTGCTTGATTTTAGCATTTCCCACTATGTTGCCAGCACAATTAACTTCTTATTCTTCAGTCTCAGAGATATGCTCAGGAATCAGACAATTATTATATTTAATTCACATTAAATGCCATTAAGATCTTCATTAAAAAACAGGGGACTTGAAACTTCACTCCCTGCAGCATTTTATTTTAATATGTAATGGTAACAAGATATGTCATTATTATTATTATTATTACTATTATTATTATTATTAGCTTTCTTTATATTCCTCTCCCCATGAAGTATGCAAGTTAATTAAAGGTGTGTCTCTGATGAATACAATTTGCTTCTGAAAAAGTCCTCCACACAACAGTTAGTTAAATAGTCTACAGAGATACAGAGTACCTCACATATAAATGTTGTAAAAGACTTACCTGGCTACAACGGTACTCTGAAAATTAGCACTCTAAGAGTAAAAACAAAAAGGGCATCTCTTAGGAAGAATAACACCTCTTGCTGTGCATTTCTGTATGCACAGAGATTGCAAAGACAATGCACTAAATAATATAAGAGATACCACACTGCTGCCTAAGAGTTTCCTATGGCTGCTGTTCTCTCTGCCAGGGAACTATGGTCCACTGAATCCATAAACCCCAGCATGCAACTGCTTACAGTTTGTTCTTTGAAAGATCGTATCTGTAATTTATTTATCCAGTTTTAAAATGAGCATAGCAAAGATGCAGATGCGGTGCTGGCTGCTTCCCTTCTCTGCAGGGACAGAACGAAGGAGCTTAACTACTGCTTGTGCCATTCCTTGGGGCTGGATGACCAGGTCAGCGC
Organism: Anseranas semipalmata; assembly: GCA_013399115.1. Lineage (NCBI taxonomy): Eukaryota > Metazoa > Chordata > Aves > Anseriformes > Anseranatidae > Anseranas > Anseranas semipalmata. The sequence continues at coordinate 350,891 of VXAA01001081.1, forward strand.
AAAACAATCAGACCCCAAATGCAACAACAAAGACCGACAGAGGAAAGACCTTGCTCAGCCTCACCATGCCTGCTGCCACTCACAATAATCCTGAAGAGCTTTGTTTTCTATTTTCAGCAGGTGAAAGGCATTTCTATTTAGAATACAAGGAATGGCTTATTTTACTTTCATCTATCCCTGATATAAGACCAATAATAAGTTTTTCAGATACAGATCAAGGATACATTTACAATATTAGCTTAAACTTTGTTAGATTTAGTATCCCCTTTGGCACAGCTCAACTGCAGAGCAATGGAGTAGCTGGGTGGTCACGTAGGTTTGGGCACAACTAAGCCGGGTAGCACAGCATACCTTAAACCATTCACTTGCCTTTTACACAGCAGCTGTAAGGCCTACCACTCACTGCAGTTTTCTTGTACAAAGAAAGGTAAAAATTACAGCACATGGAGCAGGGCACTGAGGAGCACAATCTGTGGCTCAGGCAGAAATAGGTTGAATATCTGCATTTAAATATATTCCATACTTGTCAGAGACATAAATATGTAAGGATGCATCAAGCAAGCATAAGGAAATTATTCACACTGTAAGACTTTAGCCAGTCTCCTGCCTGTTGTAGAGCTGGATTTTGTGAAGGACTGTGGGAGCTGATGATAGGCCTCGGCAAAAATGCACGTATATAAAGCTTTATGCGTTGGCCATAGGGACAGCCATGAGTAGCAAGGAGTACATTTAGACACTGAAGGCTCTGATTCTCCTTTCTCCACCTAACCAAGGTGTTCAACCTCCGAGCAAAGCCAATGGAGGTCCCTCACGGTCTGTGTAGAGGGAGACCTCCAGAGGTGCTGCAGAGAAGTCACCCTCCAGCAGTAACCCACCACTTTTGGGTGTCTCCTACACAGCTGGGCTGATCCTACAGCAGAGCTAAGGATATTTCCAGGCTGATGTGTCCAACAGTTGCGTTAGCAAACACCAATAGGATGGAGAGTTGTGCTGCATTAGACTTCTATAACTCATTGCCACAGCCAAGCCCATGCCTCGTCCTCTAGGGCTGCTGGCTCTGCTGCTGCAAGCGGGAAGGGATGACAGCAGTGGGCATCTCTCATCTCTGAGTATTTATTGCAGATGTAAACACAGCAGGAAGATGAGCTAGGAGGAACAGTTGTTTTACTAAGCCTTAAACTATCTTTACTGTATTGTTAAAGTCACCAAAGGAAGAGAGGATAAATCTACTTGTTCTGGCTCTGCAGTGATGCTCAAACTTTTTTTTTTCCCCTTTCGTCTTTAGGAACTGATTCTGCGTGTTGAGGAACCATTTACAATAGAGCAAAATAAGAGCTCTACTTCTGTTCCGTCAGCAAACCCCTTTGCATAGGTGTAAATCATCTAGCCGAGTAAAAGTCAAGAGAAAAATGGACTGCTACTTCCAAGTTTCAAGCCACACAATATTCTATAATAAAAGCATCATAGATTTCCAATTTGCTTGTCACTTGGAAGTATTAGGAGATGTGGTGCTATTTTTCTTCATGGAGCTCAGGGGATGGTCTGTGATGGAGTGGGAAGAGAAGGGGAGGTATTTCACCTGGCACTGGTGCTGTCTCATCTCTGGAGACGAACATGGCTATAGGTTAGCACCTACGTTATTCAGAGGTTCTGGATTAAAACATGTGACTTGAAGTCAGGTAGAAGTCCTCAGAAATTTCATCACAGAAATGCGACCAGGGCAATTGAGACAACACTGCAAACCCTAGTAAAATTTTCCACGGTCTTTTTAATACCTGTCAGGTGCCTTTTATTTATTTATTTTTTTTACATTGCCTCTTAAAAATAAATAATTGAAAACAAAGAAACATTTGTTACTGAAATAAGGAGAATGCTTGCTCTAATCAAAGCTGCTCCCCTACAGAATTTGTCCAGTCTTTGCAAGCAGCTATTCACTGACCTGCTGCCAGAAATTCAGGTTTGTGTTTTTCAACTAAATTATGTCCAGAACAGTACATAAGACCCCCTCTTAACCCCACATCACCTACAGATTAGATCAGCATCGCCTCAGACTCCATCTGTCAGGTCATTCCTGACAGCTCGGAGAGCACTCAGAGCAGGACCCCACGGGAAGCAGCTTAACAGCGTCGCTGCCATTAGTCACCTCTCAAGTGACTTCTCCTCTCTCACCCACACTATTCCCAAGTCAAGTTTTAATTTTCCGAGTTTCACTTTATTTCCTAATAAAAGAGCCCCTTGGATCCTTCGTAAATGCCTTGCCAGAAATGAGCTATATTACACCTCCCTCTCATTAGCTCATAAGCCTCTTAGCTTATCAGAGACAGAAATTAATTTAATTTGCCATAATTTCATTTTGATGAACCCTGGTGCCTACTGATCATAATAGTCATTTTTTTTTTCCTCTAGGTGCTAATAAACAGATTACTTCTTTTTAACTGTACTTGCAACTTACGTTGTACTGAAGCAGCGCATCATCCTGCACTACGTTTCTGCAAAAAGCAGGCAGCGCCCTCCCTTTACAGTCTGAGGACCTCATCTGCCCTCTGTGAGCTCTTAATATTCACCAGCATTTCTGGTATTGCCCCCATAATCCTTTTAGCGCCCTAAGATAAATGTCATCAAACCGTGAGTATTCTGATAGCTTTCCCTGTGCTTTCTAATTCTGTTGTGTCTCTTGCATTTCTGCATTAACAGCTCAATGTCTGTGATGGAAAGGTTACCGGGACGTATCCCTGCAGCAATTCTCAGCGGCATAGCCAGAGGTGGCTGTAACAACGCCAAAAAGCAACGTACAACCTATATACAGTTGTTGCCATGCCTTTCCTCTGGTAATTTACTGAAGCTTTTTTCTGAAGCTTGGATCAAAGCTGTCTTCCTAGGTTTTTCAGAAGCACTATGCCCATCTAAGGCTCAGGTCTGCTTCATTTTGGACTCTGTAGCAGGAGTTAATGGAGCTAGACAACTTGTAGAGAGACACAGGGAGAACAACATGCTTTCTGCATCCTGCACACAGTCCTCAAACACAGAAACCATTTTATAAACTGTGTGTATAAGGGTGTCACAAACTGTACCCCTTCCCTGAAATCTGCAGAGACCTAGATGTTGCCTGATGTTTGTAACCCCCAAATCTTTTTGGAAACATTAAGTATTTGGACTCCAATTTATGCAAACTGCCTGTTATACGTTGCTTTTTGCAGAGCGCAGCCTGAAAGCCCCAGACACAAAATGCAAGAAGCAATACACTGAAATCCCACAGACTACATGCAGATAAAAAAGCCAACTGTCGTATCCGCTTAAATACATTTTTCTCCTATTATACACTCCTGTAGGCATTAGCTTCTGCATTTGGGAAGAGCACCAGAAACAAAAGAAGCCCCTGTCTCCCTATTTAGGAATTTCCCAGTCAAAAATCCCTCTATGGCAGGAGCTTACTGAGCGCAGGGCCAAGCCAGGGACATGCACGTGCTCTGCGTCCTGCGGCAGGACACAGCAGTCCTATCAACTGTATTTTAATGTTAATCCCAGCAGCTTCATCCCTGTGTCTCAGCACAGATCCCACCAGAGCCTGATGTATGCTGAGCTTTGCTCAGCAGCTGTTTAATGCAGATCCTGCCACCGATGACTTTCTGAATATGTAATTCATACGACGGTGGGGAACTCCCACCTCTGCATGTCCTACAAACACATAAGCTTCTGACCCTTTCTGGTGCTTCAGTGAACTGTTCGCTGCTTTAGCTCAAACCCTGGGCACAAAGCCTAGGGCAATACAGCCCCTTATACCTATGTCTTTATCAGCGTGCTTCTATGGATCCCAACTGATGAAGCAATTTGGATACACTTGATGAGTTATTTGGGGGGTATGAGTGTGGAAGAACATGTCCTACAAGCAGACATGCATGTAGGAAAGACAGGGACAAATGGACTATAGATAAATTGCCCTGCAGATTAATTTAGCCTATCATCCTTCCCACACTTGCTCTCAGTTTTAGCATTTAACGTGGGTTTAAACTCAGTATGGCACTGTGAGAAGTAAAGATGAAGGGCACTTTACTGATGTGAATGAGTGATCGATTGCTTTTGCTCTCCTTGAGAAACTACGCTGAAACCATCATTTATAAAAGAGCTGGTGCTCTGTACCTTTGAGTATGAAAAGTTTCGTTGAAGAGATGCAGATCTTTTGAGGCTTTATTCTGTTTTTCACGAGATGTTTTTGCTGTTTCCTGTGTTTTCTTGCCAATTTTTTTTCGGTGGCAAGAACATCCAGAGAAAACATATCAAAGAAAGGAATAAATTGCACAAATTTCTGAGACAGAAGCAAGAAAAGCCAGGTGTCATTTAAGGAAAGCCAACTTTGCTTAAAACAAGGCAATTTTAATTGAAAAATGAAACCATTTCACTCAAATGACTGTGAGGTGTTTTGCTATTTTGTGAAGTGAGCAAGAAATCTAAGGCAAACAAACAGCTCAAGACACCTTTCAACTTGCTGTTATTATTTGTGTATTTCCAGTTAGAGGTATTAAAGCACTCCTATGTGTATACTTAATTTAAGCAATGTGCCTAAACCCAATTCCTTGGTCAGGATTTAAGTGAGAAAGAAAAGGCATTAGCAGTGATTGTACCACTGAAATTGTCAATGTGTAGCAAACAGGTTGTCTTATAAACCTATGAAAAATGTCCACCCTTTGACTAGCAAGAAATCTAAATAGTAAGACAATGACCAAGCAATTCTTTTGTAGTCTAAAGTGCAAAAACAGATGGTTTAACATCTCTGAGAAGCTCAGCTTTACGATTCTACATACAAATACCCAGGAAACACTACACCAGTGCACAAAAGCAAATGCTTTTTGCTTAACCATAGCAGGACTCAAGTGCTATGTATTTCAGGATACATATCCAATGAAGTTATACGGACCACCCTGTCCTAGATGACAAATGGAGGAAAAGTAACCATAAAGCTCATAGCCTACCTTGGAGGAAGGTTTAATGCATGCTGATCTCCTTAACAGGCAATGTGAAGACACTTTCAAAAAAGCAACAGCACTGGAAGCCAGTGGAGTATCAGGTTTGTTGGAATTTCACCTCTTAGGCACTGAAGAAACCCTTCATAAACCTTCCTACGGAAGTTACTAAATGTTTCACTCTAAATATCAGTTAGTTAAGCTGTCTGGACAATGCAAGTGGACTGGTATTTACAACAGATGTTTAAGACAGATGTAAAATCCACTAATGGTGAAGTGTCATGCAGATAAACTGAGCATTTAGCGAACTCTTGATCTATTTAATTTGCTTCAGCACCATCACTGGCAGAGGCAGGGGAAACAGCAGAGACAGTGGCATAGCTTTTGGCTTCCAAGACAGGTGTATAAGGATCCCACAACCAGGATTTCTCAAGACATCTTTCTTTACCACCTGGAAACTCCATAGAGATAACATGGATATGAAGATTTTGGGATTAGGCATCTGGGATTTCAGTACCTCTGGCCTTCCCAGAAAAGTCTACTTTATGCATCTGCAGAGTCCATGTGCAGTAAGACCACATCTTCCTAAATAGAAAAAGCATCCTTTGGACCTCTCATGTATCACACAGCACACAAACACAAAAGACCTTTCTGTCCATGAAAAACATGATCTTGATGTGGTGACTTTATGTGTTCAAACACACTTATGTTCCCAAACCAGACCCCATAGCCCCTGCCCAGCTGACCCACATCTCACCTCAGCCACCACCACTATGTGCCCTACAGAGAAGGAACTAAAATTTCTGGCTGCTGTTTCCACACACCCCCAACAATACCCACTTCACCAAAACCAAATGTCATCCCCATGTTCTAGAGACTTTGTTCTTTGGTTTGGTTCCCTAAACAAACAAACAAACCAACCAAAAAAATTCACACAACAGTTTATTACTATACTTCCACTCTATATCCATCTACATAAACTCCTATCACAAATCCAGCATTCACAAAATATGAGCCCAATCCTGTCCCCTGAGCTAGGACATGATCCCCTGCCCCACTACATCTCCATGCGCTTCCAAAGCATGACCACTCACACCTCCACTTGCACAACTCACAGAATCATGGGATCACAGAATGGTTGAGGTTGGAAGGGACCTCTGGGTCCCTCTGGTCCAAGCCCTGCTCAAGCCCGGACACCTACAGCTGGGTGCCCAGGTCCATGTCCAGGTGGCTTTTGAAGATCTCCAAGGAGGAGACTCCACAACCTCTCTGGGCAGCACCCTAGACCAAGACATTAGGACTTTTTGTCTTGGTCCCCTGACCACAACTACCTCGGCATGGGATGCCCAAACCTCTCCCTCACCCACCTACAATTCACCACATGTTTACACCAGTTCCCATGTCCTGAACCAGAAATGTAGGCCTCAGACTCCATGGTACAATGATGTTGGGACCAGAATGGGGAGCTGCAAACTGCTTTTGTTTCAGACAGCAAATGTTACGTCCATAGCTCCTTTCCAGTGAGCTTTACCTTTGTGACCAGCTCCATTAACTCCCTGGCAAGAGTGAACTAAGTGCTGCACAGCTTGCTCTTGTTTCCTCTCTCTCCTCCTCCTGTTCCTGCCCTAGAAGGGATTTTGGAGAACAGCAGTACGCAGCTAGGGAAGCCAGCTGGAGGAAAGAGCCATTTTAAAGTACAAAGTGAAGCGTAAAAGTCGAAGTTGGTAACAGCGTTGGCACTTTCCGAACACATTCCCTCAAGGCACATGTGCCAAGGTCTGATTTTTCTGATTTTTGAGCAAGAGAGGGTAGAAAAGAAAAAAAGTTAAAATAATATATGATGGAAAACAGCTTTAAACTATGTTTGCTTGAGAGCAGGATTTTTTGTTACAGTTTTATTTGTTTTCATATTGCATTTCATTTTCAAAAAGCACAGAGATGACTAAAAGGAATTGTGCTGGGAAGAGAAATGGATCTTAGCAGTCTACTCACCACCTATTGCTCTATCCTGTATACTTCATATGCCTCTTTAAATGACATCTCTGCAACTTTCTGAACATAAGGGCAAGCTGTGAAGTGCAAGGAAAAATAATATATTTATCCTGTGCAGAGTGCAATACACTTAAAATATTGAGTTCTTGATCTCTAAATACTTTTCTTCCTACCTCCTTCACTGTCCTTTCCATTCAACTTATGTTTCACTCTGCCTTGCATTGCCTTTCTAGCAACACTTTAATTTAGCTGGCAGAAAAATGTCTCTGTCTCTTTTTAGGAATGATTAAGTTTCCCAAAAAAGAGACAAAATCTTAAAAGAAATGCTACTGGTGAGGCTTCTCTGCTGATCAGCCCCACATTTCATTGATTTAAAGATCCTTCAGACTCTCGGGTGACAATAACGCGTAATTCCCAATGTACCACAAGTCGCTCTTCCCCACCACCCTCCAGCTGACAACAGATCATAAAGCAGCCTAGCAGTTAGATTACAAAAACACAAGGCCCTTTATTGGCCAATAAAACACCCGCAAGAGCAACCATGTGAATGAAGACCCCATTTTGTGGGGCAATAAATTTTGCACTAGCACCCAAAAGGCATTACTATTACAGGAATTGTGCAAATCACCACACATGGTCCATGACAAAACATCTTAGGCGGTGGCCAGAAGGACATGTATTTCTACAGGGAGAGCAACAATTAGAATGTACCGTCAGTGGTCCAAAAAATTAAACTTTGAAGAGATACTTCCCTAATAAGAATCGGGCACAAACATGTAATAAAACAATAAACAAACAGAATAAAAGGTCTGAGGAAGTTCATTACAAACTGACAGGCTCTGAAGTTTGCTTCAGGTAAGGCAAGACTATCTTTTTCTGCTGCCAGAAGGCAATGGACCAAGCATATAATGAACTCAGATACAGTAACTCTCTGTTTACAGTGAAGGACAATGGAAATATCCAATTGTTCCAATCCATTCAAATGTGAAAACTGTAAGTCCAGCTGTCAGAAACCTCTGCTGCTGACAGCAAATCTGTTCTCTAGGGGAAAATGGATTCAGCTTAAGAATTGCTTTTAAGAGTCCAATGCAGGTACTTGAAAGAAGAAAATTACCTGATGAAAGATCAATAATGTTTCTCCTCTCCCTGAACTGAGGCTTATGAACAGAATAAAATATTCCAGGGCCGGATTCTCTGTTGCCTTGCTGCAATGCAAGCTATTGTATATGTAACTAAGCTAAGAAATTATAAATTTACAACCATGTTCTGAAAATCATATTGTGTGTGTGCAGGTAGGTACACAAAAAGAAAAGAAAACAGAGCAAGTCACACTCAGTGCGCTGTAACAGCAGCCCAATCAGCCCAAACATGTTTCCTAGTGCTCTTAGTGCTTAAAAACCAGATTTTCATTGAAAACTGTAAGTATGCTAGGTTTATGCAATAGCTGCCAAAAGGCTGTGCACATGGATCCAGCTGACGAATTACCAAAACAAATACAGCAGCATTATCCATTAGAGGCCCAAAGCACCACAGCGGAGGTGTTCCTGAAGCATATGACCGATTTTTTAAAAAATAAAGGGATCTTACATCAAGACTGTGTCGGATTAAAATGCAAGAAGCTAAGGGGAGCAATCCTAAATATTTGGTTTTTTCCTTTCTTCCCCAAATGGACAGAAGAATATGTTCCAACAAAACCTGACTTCTTGAGCAGAACGAAGATCTGGGGAACTTCAGGGACATGAGATCTTGGGTAAATGAAGACGGCTTGGCTCATAAGGAGCAGAGAGAGATTTTCATCTCTTGCCTGCTTGCCAGCTAACTCAAATGTATCATGCAGCGTGTGCCATGGAGTACCAGGAGGCACATGCCAGCTTCAAATCTTGGACTGATTTTGAGCAATCTGAGTTAATAATCCCATAGCTGCTAAATAAAACCAATACGATTAAAGGGTAAGTATAAACCATTCGATTAGGAAGCACATTTTCCCATGCTGAAAAAAAAAAAAAAAAGCGCATCTCTTAAACAGGTCTCTGGTCCTTGTACCTTAGCCATGGCTATCAGGTGGTACTTCCACATTCAGTAAGTCCCTTGGTCTTTTGGGGACCAAACACCTCTGACATATTGGATCCCAGGTTGTGTTGATGTTACCCCAAATGGGACTCAGTCCCATCCAGTGTCACTTCTTTCACTGACATCATATCAGCCAGCTGTCTCAAACCAGTTCTTGTGTCTATTTTCAGGACTGTGCCCAATTGTACAAGGTAAAAGTGCTAGATGAGATCCACATTCATAATTTCTAATATATGTAACATCCAAGCCATCCATCTAATCACCTATCATCCATGAGTGCATCATTGTGTATGTACCAAAATAAATAGTTTGGCTCTCTGTTTGCTTAAAGTCCTGTAGGAACTTACTGTCTGTTCCCTACACAGGCTTAGAAAAACCTGTTCTGTGGAGACAGGCAGCTCTCCTGCTCTTAAAGCTCTCTTGCCATTCAGACTGATGGCTTCCTGCAGAGAGAACTCCCAAAATTAGGTCTGCAACTGCCAACCCACAAGTTGTATCAAATCTTCTGGCTGGGTCATTCACCTGGGTCTCTTCCTCCTATCCCAAAGGGACCGAAAAGACATGAAGGTAAGCCAGCAGAAGGCATGAAGCCAGCATGAACAAGTTATAATACACCATTGAACCCTGCCGTCTTCCTTAACCGAGGTTTATGTCACACAATGAAGACCCAAGCAGTTGGCATTGCTCTTGAGCAGGGGCTTGGACCAGAAGACCTCCAGAAGCCCCTCTGAACCAACACCATCCTGTGACTCAGTAAGCTCTGCCCAGCCCACTGGACTGATGCTTTTTCCAGAACTTACCACCATTTTCCCAACCACTTCAGTCCAAGGGGCATTTCCAGCCCCTGACGGATGTGTCTGTTCAATCAACAGAGTTTATCAAAACATTTGGTAAGCCCTGAATCAATCATACAAGTTAAAAAACAAAACAAACAAAACAAAACACTGCTTCCTGATTATCTACTTTCCCATATTAATGACACAAAAGAACAATAAGTCAATGGTACGTGGAACAGCTAAGAGACCTGGTGATATTTTTAGC
>VXAA01001082.1:0-76935 GCA_013399115.1 Anseranas semipalmata
CTGTGATTCTGTGATTTCAACTCACTGTTTCTGAAAAGATCTTGTGTATTTTTCAGAAAAAGTCTGTGCTACAATTCACTTTGCTTTACGCAACCTGTTTGCAGCTTTTCAGGCATCTGCTTCTAGGCTTCCAAAAACTGAGACAGGAGCTGGGCCCCCTCCGAATACCATCTCAAAGTCTTTTCGTAATTTCACCCCCATTGTACTATCATGCCCACCAGCATGCCTGCAGATCCATAGACCAGCAGACATGACCTTGTCCTGTGCTCCTTGAAGGATGACTTTCTATCTTGACTTACTCAAAGCTGGCTTGCTAGTGATGCCCAGCAGCAAATTTCTGGGAGGCCAGGTGCACAATACTATGATAATCACCAAAACCCTTGTCTTGTAGGGTTGTGATCTTAAAGGAAGGGATGTGTAAGTCATCTTCTAATTCCTTATATCTTGAGTAGTGAGATGTGGCTCAGACTCACAGGGCATGTTTTTCCTCTGTGGTAGGAAAGGACAGAAATTTACCCATCTGCTCAGTCACCTTTAGACTCCTATTCCTAGACATTCCTTTCCTTTATTCTGGTCTCTGTTAAAAAAAAAAAAANTCTTGCTTCTATAAAAAAAAAAAAAAAAAAAAAAAACGAGCGTAGCTTTTGATTTTGTGTGATTTTGTACCTTTAAGTTTTGCAGGACTTGTTTTTGATGCCCTGTTTTCACATGCCTGTGTCTGTGGAGAAGGGAAACTAGTTTCATTACATACCAGCACTATATCAGCTCTGTGTTATATAAAATCAAATTAGCAGTTTGACAGAGTTAAATTTGTTCTGCAGTCCATATATTCTGTGCACAGGGAAGCATTTTACTGCTCTGTGTGCACGTTTGTGGAGTGCCCAAGCATGAAGAGGAAGTTAGCTATGGAGAAGGCCTAGAGGTAAATGTAAACATTTACAGAGTTAGAGGCAAGTGTTTGTGTAATAGGGATGATTGTCTGTTTGATGCAAGTGTATTTCTGATTTAATTTTTGCCAATTCCTTAAATAAACACGTTTTTACATTGCTTTATGTAGGTGGAATGGGAGTGTCAGCTTTAAGTAAGATGAGGCAGAAGTATTGTAATGCAAATCTTTAGCAGATATTGTGAATTCACTTTTTATTTGCATAGCTGAATCCACTAATCCCAAGAGTTGAACTATAATTTATATTCTATTTATTATTCTGCTGCCACATTGTCTGAGATGAGGAAGCCCCTGCTTAATTACATGAAGTATATGAATAAATATTCTAGGATTAAGACACGCAGATCTTCGTTATTTCTTCTCTCCAGAAATAGAAATTCACATGTCTAGAAAAGATTGAGGATGACAAAACCTAATGCAAAAAAAAAAAACACCATAAAATTTAGGAAAGAAAAAAATCCTTGCAAGTCATTTGTCTATTACCCATCACAAAGTAGTTTATTTATATGACATATTTATCTTACATTTTGTTCAGTCTAAATTAAAATATCTTAAATAGCTGCTTCCTATGCGAGGTTATTCTGATTCAGTGGATTTCACAGCCCAGACCCTCCCTCAAAAGTCTGTGCCGAGCTCCATGTGGGGCCGATGGCCAACCCACATGCAGGTCAGTGTAAAATTTTGTTTGCCCTGGGGATTTTCTGAGTCCTTGCCACTTTTGTTTCTTCGTCCTTAATTTTGCTATTTTATCTCAGTTACATACCATTTATGTCAACCTTGTATATTTTCCTTTTACTGTAGACATGTTAAAGCATGATATGCATGCCCCTATGCCTTTATGTAAGAAACGAAATTTAAATTATTGAAGTAGAAAATCAGAATATTTCATCAGTTGAAAAGTTTCTGGGTTCTATGGCATGTATAAAAACACTGTCAGGTAACTATGACACCTGGTCAGTTTGCTGTAAGATTGCTCTCAGCATTACTGCTTTCCAGTTTTCTTTCTGTCAGCAAATGTCTGTCAGGTTAACCCAGAGAAAACTGCTTGCGGTTTTTCCAGAATGACTTTATTTTCTCTCTTAATTCTAATTGGTCTGCAGGTCTAGCCACTTAATCCTGCATTGCTTGATATCAATTAAGATATTATAAAACCTAATACTAGTACAGTAGGCAGGTACTGTAAAGTTTTGGTTCATTGCCATATATACTTATTCATCATTTCAAACCTACCAGGCAAATTGCACTTCATGCATGTATGTTCATGTCCACACCAATTTGGATTATGTCTCTAAGTCTGTATGAAGCAGACTCAGTCAAAAATTGTTGTTTTATAGAAAGGTGAAACTTACAGTCCTCTTATATTGTATTTTTGTACTCATATCAAAGAAGCCGCAAATGCAATCTCTTTTGTCTGCTATAATCTGTTTTTATAAAGGCATCTTTTTCTTCATGCCATTCAAGTTTTTATTCTATCCAAAATTTTGAATACCTGATTTGAGTGTTAATATTTCTGCTGTATAACAAGATATTTATGTTATATATATTGTACAGAGATTGGCAGAATCACTTTTCTTTTCTTTTCTTGGAAGCTATAATACTCTATTTCACCTTTTCTAATTATCTGGAATTTCCCTTGTTCCTCATATTTCAAATATAATTAGGTTATTCCTTTAATTAAAAAGAAAAAAGGATATAACACAGGGAACTGGAATGAGTATGTATCCTTTATATATACATAACATTAATCAAAATTCCATCCTATTCTTTGCTGGTGACTGTTTTTGCAAGGTTTCTATCACTTGAAAAATTTCCAGACATCCTGTATTTTCCATTAAAGAGGATAGGTTTCTCTCTGTAGTAGATAAGTCCTTTAGATATTTCAGCTCTCACTTGATAGATTTTTCAAATACAAACCGTGCCTAACCCACTCTCCCCATTCTCCCCAAATCCAAACAAACAAAACTAAAGATCTTGAGTTATGAGCACATAGTGACAAGTTTTGCAAACAAAGTCCATCTCTTTCACATATTTCATAGACATAATAATACATCAATCTGTTACTGGTTGTCAAAGGAAGAAAAGAAGAAGTTTAGAAAGGAAGAAAAGAGAATTTAGTAAGACAGTGCAACCTGGTTTTACTCCTTTGTGATGACGATTTTTACATTTCTTTTAGCAGAAATACATTATACAGGTTAATGTGGATTGCCTTCTTTTATTCACTACCTTTTGAATAGATCTTACTGAATCATGCCATTTTAACTTGGCAAACAGAATACATTGTAGTAAACAAAAGAAAGAGAAAATGAAACTGCAACATAATGAATTACACTGGCAGGACTGACTATTTTTCTTTGCATAAGCTGTGTTTGGATATTTAACACTTAAAACTACATTACTTAGCCCTGCTATAAGGCAGCGACATGATAGCCGTATGTGATTTTCATTTTTGAAGTAACAAGACAAAGACATGGAGAGGAGTTGCTATCAGGAAAGATTTGAGTTCTGGTATTAAAAGCTATCCTCTTACTGAGGACATTGGACTGCAGTCAGTAGATATCTCTGACTTTGTCGTTTTGGTCTTTCTTTCTTGGCTGGGCAAGAGAAAGAGCTGAGAAAAAGAGTAACAAAATCAAACAAATAAAAAGAAAGACAGAAAAAAAAAAGAAAAGAAAAGACAGTAGTTCTGAGGCTTCAGTTCAAGGACATTGGTGTGGTTTGTGTAAGCTGTTGATTTGGAGCTGCTTGTTTTTGTGCCCTTTGTACTTGCAATGTTCTTTCCATTAGTATCTTCTATCATGTTGATGTGCTATTGAAATTGAGTGCATGGTGTTTATTCCGATGGTAAAGATTTGCTGTGCATACAGAACGGGCAGTACAGCCCTACAGCCTATTTGTGCACACTCCGTGTAAATCAAATAGCATGCTGAGCCTGAGAGTATTACTGTGGGTTACTGTGCCATAACCTGAACCCAGGAATATTCTATCTCAGGAAAAAAAACAGCCTGCTGGATCTTGTCAGCTGTGTACTTAGGGAAGTGAGGGAGAAAATGATCAGATAACACCCTTATCTGCGAAGACCCAAGAGAACTGAGTTTTCCATATTCACAAGCTACCTGAAGGTATTGGCAGCAGTGTTTAGTCCAAACAAACAAAAAGTCTTCAAGATAAAGAGCATCATTGAGAAGTGAAAGAAAAGAGGTCAGAGCACAGGTTCTGCAACACCAGAGGGTCCCAGCCAGACCACGCTCACAGCGCCAGCCTGTCTAGTCTTTTTTCTTTTTAGGCTCTTTGTCTTTTTAAGCTCTTTTTTCTGTTTAGGTGCCTAAAAATGACAGGTTGGGAAGAGCAGGGTGCTAAGGATGAAGGTGGGGAAAACATACACTGATTTCCTGTAGAGAGGATGAAGCTGGGGAGAGCTCCCTAATGATGACTTGTAACTGGAAGGAGGGTGCAAGTGAAGAGGTCTCGCATTTCCTAATGTACACTACTTTAGTGCTTACATGGCGGTGGAGGGGTGTTGATTCAATTTAATCCTTTAAATCTGCCTGGTTTGTATTTTGTTTTGAATCCATTAGTGAATGAATTGCTCTGGCTAGGCCATGAAATCTTGCTTTTTATCAGCCTCTTGACTTCCTTAGGAAAGGGATTCACTTTGTCTAACATTAGATGTCTATGCTGGAGTCAAGAGCATACACTATTTTTATACTCAATGGAAAGAAATGAGGTCTTACAGTGCAAAATTCATCTGAACTATTTTAAACATCAATGTTACAACAGAGTATATGACACTCAAATAGTGCTTTCTTTTGACTCTTAAGAAAGTCTACACAACTAATTCATCAATGGAAATTTAGCTGAAACATATTTCACCTGATTGAAGTCTTTTTTTAGCAAGGTGGCTCACTAGGTTCCTCAGGATCATCTCTAAAGCCTTACAAATACAGTCTGCATTATTTATGTGGGGCAAAATATATGACTTGTCAGTGAGAAGTATTTAATTGGATTGTTCGTTTACCTAGGAGTGAACTAAGGCTGCATTGGTAGCAAGAATTCTGTGGTAGGGGAAGATTTCAAAGACTCTCCAGATTACATTTCCCCAGAAGCAAGCCCCAGTGTTTGCACATAACTCAAGTTTATCTCTACAAGCCTGCACCATAAATTCAGTATTTTTATTGCTATTTTCTATGATACAGTAAATATGATGAATAGTAGGTTCTTTTGCTATTCTTGAGATTGTGAAAGTGTTAAGTTTAACAGGACATGAAATTATTGTGTCTATGTGGTAACACAAGCTTCCATTCACAGTGGAAAGTATCTGATATGCTAAATATGAATAATTTTGTGTTTTGATAATAGTGCTGTTTATTATAAGTTTTTATTTCTTTTTTTTATATCTCAGTTTATTATCAATTTTATTTTGCTTTCTTTTTAACACAGTGCTTACTGAAAGTAATAGCAAATTTAAAATACAAAAAATCCCTAAGCCATAGCTTACATGTTTCGTTATCCCTCCAAAAGGAAAAACAAATAAATAAATGAAGAAATTTAAATGTTTTAACTCATTTAAAATTGGGTACAAAAAAATCAAATAAGCTTATGATTACACCACCACTTTTGTCCAGGACAAATTTGGGCTGCCACCAACAGGTGTGGTCTGCTCATCCCCACTTTCTTATTACCATTACTACCCTGGTGTCAATACTGGTATTTGTACAACTGGGCTGAGAATCAAATCAGGGAAATATTCTGGCTGAAAAAATAGCTACAAATTTTGTGTTGTTTTTGTTTAAACAGCCTTATACAAGATAAAAGTGATTGATCTGAGATGGTAGATGATGATACCAGGACTAAAAGTGTTTTTTCATTCTAGGTGTTTAGATAGCCAACATATCTGAAAAAGATAGATAGGAGAAATAAGGAAGTTCTCTTAGTCAGACAAGTAGATGTAAGAGTGAGAGCCTTCTCAGCCACCCAAAATGCAGGCCTACAGCCTGGACTTCTCTTCCAAGTCCATCTGTGGTCAGTAGAGAAGAGTACCTCCAGAGGGCAATCTCTTCTCATTTTAAGAAAAATGTCTAAGATGCATAGAACAAGTCACCCAATGGAAATACCTGTCTTCACAGCCTGTTGTGAGAACTAGGTGACTAACTCAGACTAGGAGTGTAGCTTTTCAGTGGCTAACATAGGGAGAGGTAGGTTATCTTCCAAATGACCTCCTATGTTCACAACTGAAAAATGTGGCAGAACTGGGAAATGAATTTAGATTTCCATAGTTAGCTCTTTCTCTGCTACCACAACCACTAGACTGTCCTCTGTCTCCAAGATAGAGCCTGCTTTAAGGGATGGATGTGAATTGTGAACTCTGATTAGACTTCCAGGATGATGTGATGGAATTTCAGAGATTGTTAGGGTTAGAGAAAATCAGAGGATCATTTTTGTCCGGCCTCTTGTATAATACAGATTGTAAAGAATGGTTATGCTTGTTTTGAGTCCTGTGATTTGAATGGATCTAAAGTAAATCTAAACCAAACTTTTCAACCTTTTAAATTTTGATTTGGTGCTGCTTCAGGAATGAAATATGGTTCTCTGGGTTTCTACTGTGAGTGAATTTCAGACTGGCCACTTCACAGTTGCATCTTCATGCATTGTGAGTCAATGCTGAATCATCTTTGTTTCAGTCAGCAGTTGCTAAGCTTTCCAGCTGTTGTCTCTCTAATACCTCTCATTCTCCATGATTTCTAAGCAAATCCAGTTGATACAAGTATGGAAACAAGATGGCCCCAGCCTTAATAGCAATCCATAAAGCAAATGTCTTTGTGACCATAGTTGAGCTATTGGGAAACTAGGATCCCCAGTTTTCTGCTAATCTGGAGTGTTAGACTAATTAGAAGGGTCTCTGGTGAAGTTTTGGCCCCTTCCAACCACCACTCCTCCAAACAATTCTTGAGCATAATTTGGGAATTAAGACAGACTAACGACCAGTCCCAGAAGGAAGTTCAAATGTGGCTACACTCCATTGGAAGGTGACAGTGTTTAACAGAACATAGTAGAATAATTAATAAGTGGGCACAGGCTGTTTGTTGTTGTTGTTTGTTTTGCTGGTGGTGATGGTGATTTTTGTTGGGTTTTGTTGGTTTTCGTTTTGTTTGATTGTTTGTTTGTTTTTCCAGATAGATATATTTTCTATGGCAGAGAAACATTCCCTCTCACATTCATTTACTAGTATAGGCTTCGCCATAGAGTCTTCAGCAGGACTGCTACCAGACCAGCTGACATTTCCAGACTGCAGAAGCTCTGTGCAGCTCCAGGACAGTAAAAGTCTAGGTTCAATTTGGCCTTAGAGCTGTTTGCCTGAGGAAATTGCTCAAGAGTTGCTATGGCTTGTGGGACCATTGATATCCCTGGAGTCATTCCAGCCCTGCAGCTCTGCCTGCCGTGGTCTGTGTGAGTGGGCCCAGGACAGCAGTTCTGTGTTGCACCAGAGCTATAGGTCCGTTCAGCTGCTAAAGTGACCAAACAAATAAAATGTCAGGAAATGCAGTTGGCACACAAACTTCAAAACTTACCTCTGTTTCACTGGGAGATTTATCAAAAGTGACACGTTTGCAAAATCTTTCCCCTTCAAAAACTGGCTTCTTACAATGAGAAAACATTCCAGCTCATTATATCTAGTCATATCTAGACTGAGAAATGCCTTCAAGAAATTATAGTAATAATAGGTGGCATCAAGACGTGGAAAATTCATGAGTTTCCTAAGTAGTATGTTGTAATAAGTTCACAGTTATAATTTAAATTTTATATGTTATTTGACTTTGTGTAACTTGTTTCCTACATTGGTTCTTTCCTCTGGTACGTCAAAGAGCATTTTAACATCTAGCATTTTCTTTCTTTGAAGGTACTCCAATGCTGTAATGAAGTCTCCTCTTGATCTTTTTTCCAATATTGTAAACTGATCAAGTTCCTTAAAGTGTCTTTGCTACAATACATTTCATTCAAATCCTTCAAAATGAAGAAAAAATGTTTTTAGGTTGATGGAAAACATTTTTATCAATGTCACTTTCTTATGAATTACTTCTTCATAGGCATATGTCCCATGACACATGTTGAAAAAATATTTTCCTCCTTTCGGTGACCTGATTCAGTACCAATTAAATCAGTTGGTGAGGCTTTGCATTCTTTCTGCATTGATTTTCAGTGAGGCATCAAAAGAACTGACAAGAAGCAAATCTGAGTTTTAGGCCTCACTTATTCCATACTGTTGTTAACCAAGGTCATGTCTAATAATATGAAAGATTTAAAGTGATTGGCCTCCTTGTTTTCTTCACCCATAGCAGAATCCTAAGCTTCCAGTTTGGATATCAAAGATTTGAAAGTCAAAGGAAAACTCACAGTGTCTGCAAAGATGTCAACCAGGCCCACATTAGAGTAACTCCACTTCTGCTGATTTTTCTAGGTATAAAGATTTGGCTGATACAGCAGCAGGAGAGAAGAAGTTGTCTGCCAAGGAGAGATGTCGTCTTGTTCTTCAGCAGTGTAAATTACAAGGCTGGCAGGTTTGTGATCTACAAAGCAATTAAAATATCATTCTTTAAACAAGCTAGCTGAGTCACTTCCATTGTGGCAAGCCACCAGATCCTTTGCAGCAGTATATTCTTTTGACATTTAATATATGCTTTGGAGTAGAATCAAGCTGGTTTTCTGAGTTTTCTAGCATATGAGTAGCTGTGATCATTGTGTCAAAAATTAGTGTACTCTAGTGAGAAGAAAAAGAGTTCAATTAAACATGTACACTTTATAAATTTGTATCCAGGTTTTTAAAGGTATCTGGTGTACACATTTTAGTGGGTGAATGGTTTCTGAATTAGAAAAAAAAATGCGCATTTTCTTCATGTAAAATTCTATACTAAATGCTGTACTGTCATAATAGGGGAGACCCAAAACATTTACTTAGGTCTTCCCATCTAGGCAATGCCTGTGTAGGCACCAGTATGCTTATTCAGAGATAGAGCTAGGTAACTAGGATCCCTGTACTTCAAGTACAAACACTACCACCCCCAGAAAATGCCAGTGAACAGGAAGCTCTCAGCTTCCCATCCCATCTCCTTACCCTGCTTATACCATAGTTAATCTTCACCAGAATAAGGATTGCAATGTGGATGTCTTCATTTGGCCAGGGTACTCTGTCGTCTCCTTAGGGTAACTTTGTAATTTAGCAGCACTAATTTCCTTGCCGTATGCAATTTCTAAAGAAAATGTCGTTCCCTTGCACACTATATAACGTAATGTACAGAAAGGAAGTTTTCTGTGACTTAATGTGTAGAGCATTCTTTTGGGCAGTGTGAGGTTCAGACTCAGGTCTTTTCTGAGCCTAGGGGGACTGAAATCTACAAGACAGCGTCCGGACCAGTTTCAGAGGCAGGTGTGAAGTTTAGGGACTGACCAGTGGTTAGAACACTCATATAGGCTTTTGGAATATTAGTTTAAAGGAAGGGGTTAACATATCTTCTAATTCATGTAACGGTGTCTAAGCATTAAGAGGGACAGAAAAAGTTTCTGCAGCTGTTAATGAGACAAGGACTGTGTTGGACTTAGTGCTATGAATATTTCTCAGGGGCCTAGATTCCTTAGTTATATAACAGGAAAAAAATGTACCTACCCACATAGACATGATCACCTGTACTTGGACACATAAGAAGATTTTTCTTTGGTCAAAATACTGTTTAAGTCCCCTTTTAGTGACTAAAGTAAGTAGTAGACACATATGGTTGTGTAATATGAACTCCCTCAATAGTAAAGAGCAAAAGGAAGGACCCTGAAAAAGATAAAAATAGTTAAAATAGACTTGCTTTCCCTACAAAGATTTCTTAGGTCAGTTCTGGGGTGTATTCTGCATCCTTGCCACAAGGTTCCCTGTAAAAAACAGTCATTAATATCTAGAAGCTGTACTTTACCTTACGAGTACCTGGAGCTGAGAGTACCATTAACCTTCAGAACTTGTTTGAGGCTACAGGTTTGATATTGGGCAAAAGCTATGTAACAGTAATTACATATTGTGCTCCAGTCACAAAACACGGAACAGGATGCCTATCAAGTTTATTTCCCCAGGAGCCAGTAACAGCGTTACAGCCTCAAAAAAGCAATTGGCCATCAGTGAAAGTCTGCAGCTCAAGACGAGTGATTCTGTAGTGACCAGTGTTTGAAAACAAGCCTGAAACCTTGAAAGACAAAAATGTTAGAAGGAAATTGCAAAACATAATCCTTCCATCGTGCAGGGAATGAAGCTTGTGATCTCAATCAGGTTTTAGAGGTTCTGACTCCAGAATATCATTGACACCATGAGAAGTAAGGTGTGCAAAACTACAGCAGCACATGGTGCATTGTCCTTCAAAGCAGAAAGGAGACAAACTCTTTGGAGATGCTGGTAAGTTAAATGGAATAGTGGGGGTTGTGGGTGAGAGTTATACCATTGTCACTCAGTGACTAAGAAGCACATTGGCAACAGGCTAAGCTGAAAGGAACAAGGTCTGAAAGAGTGAGTGACCTGCTTCTTATACCTCCAAGCCACAAAGACCTATGACAAACAGAATGGAAATATGGTTATCTTGGAAGAAAAATCTAGGAGAAAATTAATTCTAAGTCCAGAGAATTTCTTAGAGAAAAATACCCAGTGAACATAAACCTGACAACACCACCGCATTTTGTATAGGTGATACAAAACCATATACTGAGTAGTGACTAATATCTGTGTCACATAGTCCCTCTCTCAATTATCTTTTTTGGTTCATTTGACTAATCATGAAAGTTGAACTTTAAATAACAATCTAAATGGGGAAGCTTATACAATCTGCAGTTGTCATCAGTGACCTCCTCTATGCTTTTACGGCAGAGGACCCTGAAACAAAAAGAAGAAAAAAATAAAGAAAGAAAAAGAGAAAGGGAGAAGGAGAGGGAAGAAAGGGAAGGAAAAGAAGAATTAGGAACCCAGGATGATGTCAGCTAGATAAGATAGAGGAAAGGAGTCATCTTCTAGTACATCACTAAAAATCATCCAAGAGGTAGGGGGTTACACATATAACCAGTTT
Organism: Anseranas semipalmata; assembly: GCA_013399115.1. Classification (NCBI taxonomy): domain Eukaryota; kingdom Metazoa; phylum Chordata; class Aves; order Anseriformes; family Anseranatidae; genus Anseranas; species Anseranas semipalmata. The sequence goes on from VXAA01001082.1 coordinate 11,029, forward strand.
ATTCAGCCACTGTTGCCAGCAGTAACTACTTGAAATGAGTCACTGCTGGAACTGAAAATCTGTTTGATGCAGAGGTTCATGAATAAATCAAAGAATGTCTTCCCCGATACTGTTACCTGCACTTCCCTGAAGAACTGTTGCAGATTTGGATAGATAAATTGACCAAAAAATAGATGGCTAAAATATCAAGGGTGATGAAGTTTAGGAGAAAGCCACACACATCTGAAATCAACCTCCTGCTTGCATGTCATCATCAGAGGACAAGGTTGACAATGAACTGCACAGAAGGGTGGGGGGAAGGAAAAATCTGGACTTTATAGCTGAGTGAATTTAGATGATACACTATTTAATCTCCTTGTGATAACGTACTTGACTATCTCATTTTGTGAAAGGTGATACTAAGTTGGGAGGAGGGGAAAGTAAATCAGTGTTCTGATGTGAGTTCCCAAAAATGAGTAAACAAAAATGGTTTCTTTGTATTTCTTTCCTGCTTGACAATTTATCTTTCCTTTCTCGCATAACTTGTATTTGGAGAGTGTTTTATCAACGAACAAAACAACAAAACTCAAAGCCTACTCACAGAACAGGTTCTTTCTCCACTCGTAAATACTGCAGCCTGTTTAAAAATCGAGGGCAAATGAAGAAGATCCAATACCAGAATCCAATTTTGGTTTATTTTGTATTATTTAGTGGAGCATAAGAGCAAACACTATCAGCTAGCCAAAGTCTTGTGCTTGATTCAGCAGCTTCTGCGTTAGAGGGAAGTATTTGTTAGAGAAGTGTTGATAGGTTTATGAAATGTTGCTGTTACTTGGGTAAGCTGAGCTGGAGATAACTAAACTAGGACAATAAAATAGCTGTTTAATTGAAGCTGGCATACAATGCCGTTTCAGTCATGCACTTAGCTTAACTACTGAAATTATAAAAGTGCAGAGCTACTAATGAAAGGCTGTTTTTGCATCCTGACTCTCTGTGCAGCCTAGATAAAGTGTTCTTTCAGTTTAAATATATACTCAATCATGACAAGCTTAGCTACTTGCTGTGACTTTTAAGCACACCCGATGTAAGAGAAAATCAGATTTCTAAATCAAAACAAACCATTCCTGCTCCAGACAGAGTGAAAATAACAGACTTGTTTAACCCCTGGAGAAGTCAGTGAGAGTTTTGCTATTAATGTAAGAGGGAGCAAGGCAGTATCTAGTAACTTTAGAGTCAAATTGAGTGGGAGTACTGGCTGCTCTATGTAGAGCAAGAGAATCCCCCACCCTCCAGAACATCTGAAGGCCTTTACATTAGCAAATCCACGTTCATTGTTCATTTATTGTCATGCAATGATGAATTAGCTAAAGAAAGCCTACCATCTCAATAGCATGACTAGCTTGCAAACATTAGCATGCTTTGAGAGAAATCTGGGGCACAAACAGTCCTTGGCTGGTTTTACTGACAGAAGGAAACTTTCATTTATTTGGATTATCATTCCTCACACTGTTAAGCTTGCAAATATGAATTCAATAAAGGGGAGTTAGCTCATAGCTTACTGAGCTTTCTCATCAAAACTTGGAGCTTTACATTTTGTTTAGCTAAGGTCAGTGGTCTGCAGTTAACCCTTCAGTTACTTCATATGGAGCTTGCCAAAATGCAAACAACTTGTGTTTTACCAAAGGTAAAACAAAACAAATTAATTTGCTCTCACTTTACAGTGCAGCTGTTAAATATAAGCACTTCAAAGGCCAGACCTCCCTAAAAGTAAATCTCTCAGCCTCTGATTGCTAGGAATACTTGTCTGTTTAAAAGATAGGACTCCTTAAACATGTCTAATAAAAACTTTGTCTTAGCTTATCTTTTCAACTTTCAGCCTGGTTGTTCTAATCCACAATGATTCCTTCTTATCAGTAGCCTTGAATTCTGAGCACAAGAGATCACTCATTTTGGAGAGAGTAAGACAGGTGTTAAGGTTGAATGGGATGATCCAAAGACTCATCAGATATGAAATAAGCAGTACAGGAAGGTCAGTCAGAATGTTTTTTCTGAAGCTCCAAATCAGCAGCAGGTAGTCACGTGAGACAGGTGTTATATTAGTTCCAATCCACATTCTTAGAGCTATAGACATTACTAAACTCATTTCAGGACCCTGACAAATTGTATGCCAGTTTATTTATTTGTCTTTTAGTAATTTTAGCTGTGCTGGAAGTTGCTGTTCCTTTTTGTTTTGAATGTCCTATTTTAAAAGTCAGTTGTCTTTGAGACAATTTATAATTGAGTAAATTCAAATTCACGTTTGAAAAAAATTCCCAGGAGGAGTTTCCAAACTAATCGTAAATGATTAAAACACAAGCATTTTTGTTTCCCTCATACATAGAATTTTGTCAGCAGAAGTGCATTGTCCAAGTAGTATATCATCCCATTATATTCTTGGGAATAATTTGCTGGTAGCACAAATTGCCACAGAGTGAGGCTGGACCTCACCAGTACTACCAAAAAGCTGGCCCAAGCCAGCCTCCACCTGCAAGCTTTCTTAGCAGCTACTTTGTGCTATGTAATACAAGTCCACTGCATCCTCTTGGCCTGATAATAGGATGGATCATTCACTTTGACCTCTGACCAGCTCTGTCTGTTCACACTGAGCTTTTTTTTTCGTTCCTATTTCTATCTGTTTTCCCTCTAGAATATATTCCTGCCTCCCTCATCCACCTTTTAGGGTGCTTATGATCACTAGTCTTGCAAACTATTTACCTTCTGAGATTTTTTCACGCAGATCTCTCATATTTGGACTCCAAGTCTCTTTCTAATTCGAAGTTGATTTTCTCTATTTGCATTTCTCTTGACTCTTTTCTATTGTTTTCTTCTCTTTCTTTCATTGTTACATACTTCACTTCATATTTGGTCCTGGTGCTTGTCTCTTGTTTGTCTGGCTTTAGTTTTCCAGTCTCCCACCTCAGGGGCTACCTTCTCTGCCATTGCTATCCCTGGTGCCTCGTGCCTATTTCTCAGTTCACACACAGAGACACTACCATCTTGTTTCTTTCAGTGCTATGTCTATTTCTAGAATTTAGAAAGAGTAGAGTTGTATGTCTATAATACAGAGATCCCTTGAGATAAAACCAGGATAAGGTTTTCTCCACTAAGTATTCCTTACACGCATCTTACGCTTCCTGTTCATTTCCTGTCCTGCGATGCAGTCCTTTTTGTTGCCTCAACAGCGTGAAGAGCTGTGAGGTTTGCACAGTTTTTGTAATAGGACTGACCATTGTTCTGCCATTTCCCAGAGAGCTCAATGACAGTTTTTCTCCCTAAAGTCTAAATCCTGACAAGCACTTGCATAAATGCCTAATGTCACTTAAGTGAATGCTGGTCTACTCACATACTTATATTAAGACCATACGTAAGCTATGCCCAACTGGGATTTATTCAGTATGTGCTACAGTGCAAGGTCAGTAGTTTGCCAGAGACAAAGGAGGGCTCTTAAAATGTGTAAAGTAAAGCTAACAAATAAAGCAGAGAGAGTAAGCCTTTAAAAATAACATTTCAGTCCTTGTAAAAGATCAGTGCCCTGTAAATGTGTTTGTCATTATAATATTTTTGCAGACATGTACGCTGCAGAAAGACACATTTTACAATAGTTTTAAGGCTTTTTTTCTACATTTCATTAATGCACTGTGAAAATGTGTGTCATTGTGTAAAATATCATTAGATTATAGTTCTCTGTCTTTTGTAGGTAGCTATTTTGAAAGTACTGCCAGAAACACACAGCACTCCCACAAATTGCCTTTTTTAAACTAAAGAACAGCTTTACAGATTCCCTTGACACCTATTAAATATGAGCTAATACTGCCTCCATGCCACCTACACACCATCTCAGCATCCATTCCATAGTTTTGAATGTCTGTACTTCTACATCCTACACCTTTTCTGTAAAAAAAAAAAAGAAGAAAGAGAGAAAGAAAGAAAGAGAGAAAGAAAGAAAGAAAGAAAGAAAGAAAGAAAGAAAGAAAGAAAGAAAGAAAGAAAGAAAGAAAGAAAGAAAGAAAGAAAAAGAAAGAAAAAGAAAGAAAGAAAGAAAGAAAGGAAATAAAGAACAGCTTGCTCCCATCCTTTCTCCCTCCTCCCAGGAAAAAAAAAAAAAGAAAGAAAAAGAAAGGCCTGTAGCAGTAATTGAAGCTTTGGTAGTCATCAATGACAATTTTACTTAATCTTTAAAAAATGTGTCATTTTGAAAAATAACATTTAAAGCCCTAATGCTTTTCTAATTAAAATAACTATGACTGTAATTCACAGATGGTTTACTTTTACAGGAGTCTGAATGACATTAAAATTTCAGACTCAGATGAGAGCACTTTGTAGCCCAGAAAGTACTGAAAAGTGACTTCTTTAGGGGAGGAACATTTTAACCTTTTTCCCCCTAGGTAAACAGGAAACACTTTGTGGTTAGGGAAAAAACACAGTGAAGACAAGTGTCAGGCTCACAAACTGTAGTGATATTCAGCATATGAAATGCCAACATTTGCCAGTACTCCTGCTTTCACTGAACACCAGAACTGTACAGAGGTCAGGGAGACTAGCTTGTTCTCTGTCAGCTTCACAGGGTATCAGATTTAGTTCAAAGGTGGAGCAACAGAGATCTCCAGCACTGTGAACGTAACCCAGTGTCTTACAACACAATGCCTCTGTCTAGATGTATGTTCTCAATAGACCTGGCATATGATGTAAAATCTGCAGATAGCTTTCATCTGAATCTAAAAATGAATTTGTATTGACTGTACTTATGTCCTTTCTTCATTCACTTAAAAATCATAGCAGACTTCTACTAATGAAGTTTTTAGTATAAGTGATACCACAATAACTCCATTTATGTTGTTCCTAGGGTGTGGGATGGGAGAAAAGAATGCTAATGCTTCGCATGTCCCCTAGCTGGCTTTGTGAGTCTACAAAGCCAGATGGTGAACACTTGCAGCTACACTGACCATAAGCTTGAGCAGTTGTCTTGACTGTGATTTTGTGACTGAATGCTGCAAAATAAATTACAACTCAATGTTTAGTTAAGTTACACACTTGAAATACAGCATAGATGTGTTCAGTGTGTTAATTATGAGACTAATTGAGAATGGGGTTGTTAATTTTGCTATAAGCATTTCTGGTTATCAGGGCTTTTTTTAAGGTTTCAAAATGTAACTTTTCACGTCCTTCAACTGATTTTTCTAACTTTTCTACTGTCAAAGTACCATAAGCTTGCCCTAATAGAGAGACATGTTTTAGACTTCCAGTGAGGAAGGAAGGAAGGGGAGAAACGAGCATTTTAGGAAATGGAGGGAAAGAGGCAGAAATGAGAAAAAGTGGATAATTGGGCATAGGCCTGAGACAGAGGGGTTAAAAAAAAAGGCTTCAAAGTGATATAGAAGGTTTGTGGAAAGAAGAAGTAGGGTGTAAAGAGAAAGTGTTATCAGAAGAGAAGAAAATAATTTTATGAAGTATCTGTATCCAAGCATTGGTTTTCTGGGAGCTACTCAGATACAAATGCTAATTATAAAAACTACATGATAATTTCTTTACAGTTAACCATATGAATAATAATTCAGTTATTCTTATAGAAGAATTCTGGATTTAAGGTGATGTGAGCAAGTAGGTGAAGACTTTAGTAGCCAAAGCTAGTAATAAGGAAAGCTCAATATGTGATTTGACAAGATGAATAGCAAAATAGTTTTTTTATAAGCATTTATTACGGAATTTGCAGCTTTTAGTGACAGAATGGATGTGGTGGGAGGAGTTGAGATAAAGTTCTGGTATCGTGAAAGAAAGCTGAAGGCTCAAAAATAGAAAGAATGCTTGAAGGGAAGAGAAGAGAAAATTGACATGGTTTGCTGTGAAAACATGAAAAATTTGCTTGTTCATGATACAGGATTAGATGCCTGAAAGAGAAGCAAACTTAAACAGAAGAAGAAAGCTGTTGACTTCTTTTTCTTCTTCTTTTTATTTATTTATTTTTTTAAGAAAGAAGGAGAACAAAAGTTGGCAACAAAAAGAAAGATTCCTAAGGAAATTTAGCAAGCTCTGTTAATGAAGCAGACTCCAGGTGATGGGTGAAGAAGGAATGTGGAGTGCTAAGAACCAGACAAGGAGAGAATTCTGAAAGTACAGGAAGAAAAGCGAAAGCTTCTATTTGAAGTCAGCAGTCAGGAAAATGAGGATAAGAGTATGTCACTGAAAGCAGAGTATGAGAGCCTAATGAGAATTCAGTGAGATTGCTTCAGATGAATATGACGTTATAAAATTATAAGGCATCACTCAAGATAATCTATTAAGTAGATACGGCACCATAATGGCACCATTTTACTAGGGTAGCTATAATTGTAGAAACAGGGCTGTCGGACGAAGGCAATTTTGTTCTGGAATAATAACTTCAATTTGTAAGCAGAAGGATTATTCCAGAATAGATGGTCTGACTAGAGGTGCTATTCTGGAATAGCTAAGTTTTACTAGTATTTCTGTAGCCACACAGTTTTCTAAAATAGCCATTCCAGCCATTTTCCAGCATGTAAAGAAAGCCTAATCCCTATTTATGAGTTTCTACAATGGCAAGACAAGTAATATGTTTTTTTAGCACCTTGTCTTCACACACTTTGCAGTAACACAAAAAGGCTTATTTTATTGGGAAAAAAGATACTAACAAATAAAAAATTAGAAATAATTCTAATTTTGCCATTTGAGTGCATCTGATTTTAACTAAAAGACTAACAGTTGACAATCATTGTCTTGTCAGCTCAAACTTCAGAATTAGAGACTCTGAACATTTATTTCAAAGTAGTTTTTCTCTAGAGTAGAGAGAAGGTAAGCTGAGAGACTAAAAGGTGCCCCTGCCATTTCTGATTTTTGTTAATGGAGTTTAGACATGGTATATATGTCCTAGCTTTCTATGGATTATCACTACTGGTGAAATATATCTGACAACAGTGTTTGGATTAAAAGCAGTTAGTTGAAAAGGTGTTCAAGTCTCCCTGCCGATTACCTGTCTCCCAGATCTATACTAAATAAAACAGTGGAGCAGGATGGTGCAATGAGAAGAAAATGAGCTTGTGCACTGCGTACAAACAAGAGTTGGAACGAATCTCTGCAATTTCAGCCAGACTGGTATTAATTAATCAGTATGCCAATAAGCCATACAAAATTAGTAGCTAGACAAAAGCTATAAACTTCACTGGATGGCGCAGCTACCTGGTACTGCCTTGTTATTTCTAAGAAGTGAAGTAAAGTTTCTTATCCAGAATTCCTGGAGAAGAAACTGGTATAAACAAAACCATTATTTATCCAATCTTTTTAGTTACTTAGTATTTGTGGAGTAGCTTTTTTATTATTTTTTTTTTAAGGCTATTAGAAAGGAATGCTTTTGAAGATTATACAGAGAATTTTTAAGAATTGTTTCAGCATGTTCAGAAAGTATCAAAAGGAAGATGTTTCCTTTTGGTGTAACTAATTAATTTTTTTCTGTAAAGGGAGAAGAGCATCTATGGGTGCCTTGTTTATTAGGACCCTCAAAGAACTACATAAATTAAGCCTGGCAAGTGCTCAGTGCCAGGATAAGCCCATACACTCAATCAATACTTAGGAAAACAGTTTTCACAAATGCGTCCATGACTGCTCAGGCTTGATTCTAAGAGGAGACCTGCAGAACAACTTCAGCTGGCAACTCTAGCAACTAGGATTCATGATTTTATGGGACACTAGGAATCATTCTTTCTAATGGCAGTGATTTTCTCCCATCCCTTCCAACTGAATCCTTTCTGTTCCACAGATGGCAGCTGTCTGTTACCGTTTTCTTCTCCACATGGGTTTATGGCTTCTCACCCTTCTCCTTGCTCACATACTTCTGTTTTATAAAAGCTAAACCTTATTTTCTATTAAATTGTCTAACACATTAGTGTAATTATGTTCAGAATGCTTTCTTTTCCAAGCCGTATTTAACTTAAAGATTGTAGTATTTGTTCTGGGTGTTTTTGGACCTGAAGGGGGAATGTGTGTTTGACAGCTTGCTTGTCCTTTCCAAATACATCTTTTATTCAACCAAGTGATATTACCTCTCTGTACAACTATTGGCATTGTACTGTTCCTAAATGGCAGATCTGATCTCAACCCTTAGCTGGATTGTATATGTACTATTGTTATTTACTTGTCATCATTTTGGCCTTTTTTTGTTGTTGGTGAAGGTTTCCGTGCTGTTTGTATTCTAGATAGGAGTCCGAAAAGTGTTTCTTAAGTACTGGCAAGCTGACCATCTCAACGATTTGTGCCTTCAACTTCAGAAGAAAATTATAACCTGCCAAAAAGGTAACAATTACAGAACAAGTATTCCTGAGCTGTCGCCTTGTACATTGAGAAGAAACATACTGCATAACAAATTGTTGCTGTATTTTATGTATTTCCCTACAGACATATTTCCAACTAACTGTTTATACAGATTTTTGGAGATGATGCAAACATTGGTAATGCTTGCACTTTCTGTCTGTGAAACATAATTTTATGGAAAACTATTGACTGTAATTAAAACTAAGGAGAGCTTGAATATTTCCTTTTTAAAGTATGTTCATTGATTTTTCAAGACATTAATATCACCTTAAACTTCTTGTTGCAAATCAAATACAGTAACAAAGATACAAAAGAGCTATGTGTTCAAATATATTGTGAATACAAAGCTAATAATTTAATGTTTGGTTGTCTTTATTTTTCCCCTTTTGTTGCAGCTTTTTTATTAGAAAGTACTTTTTTATTTTTAGGCATTTTTTTCTATGTTTTTGTTTTTACTAAGATCACACTGACATTTCTGGCACATTTTTTAAAGGACTTATTATTCACTGTCTCTTGATTTCTTATTACTTCTGTTCCATTTCCTATCAAAATCTCAAGTAACTGCTTCCTTCACACAATGCATTATTTATCTAATTAGCTGATGTCTGCAACAATTCCCATTAGCACTTTTTTAAAGGAAATTAGAAAGGCAAAGACTTATCTGGTTGGTTTTATTAGTCAGATACATAATATTACAGACTTAAGAATATATAATGCACTTTCATTTTAACTGTTCTTCATCTGTTCTTCACTTTTCATCTGTTCTTCCCTTTGAGGCTATAGTGAAATGTGTAGGAAATTAGGAATTAACTTTAATACATTGTATACACAATAGTTAAAACATTCCTCACAGAAGCCATATCACAGAATCACAGAATCCTTTAGGTTGGAAGAGACCTTCAAGATCACCTAGTCCTACCTATGACCTAACACTAACAAGCCCTCCATATCCATGGTCTACTTGTCCCATTTCACAGCTGTTTTTGAGCTTATGAAATTGTTGGTTATTTTTTGTTGTTGTTTGTTTGTTTGTTTGTTTCTGTGTCGGAAGACAAACTCTTGCAAATATTCTCATAGAAAAGGAAATGTGGTGAAATGTCCATATTCTAATGAAAACCTGAGCTACTCAGTTGATGAAAATATGTGCAAAAGAAAAGAAGTGTCTATCTGCCAAACCTTCCTGTCAAAACTTTCTTAAATGTTTCTTCAAAACATCTCTGCTTTGATGAAAGCGCTTATTTCAGAGTAGCTGTACAGTCTCTTAAGTGCTACAGCTAGTTGTAATGGGCATCATTTTACTGGACTAGCAGACTACTCTGCATCGTTCATGCCTGCTACCAATCCTACTGGAGGACTGGCTTTGTATTTCCTTTTCCTAACCCACCTTAGTGGTGTTACTGACCCACTCCCATTTTTTAGCCAAGATGAAAGTACATATGTACAAGCACACTTGTAAAAATGCAGCTGTACTTGGATATACAAGCTTTTGTTCAAAGTCATCCAGTATTTGATGCTTAAACATTTGTCAACTATCCTATCTGCTCTGCAGCAGGTAATTTTAAAGAAAATACTGGAAGTGAAGGAACAATTATTGATTTTTAAGCTCCTTGAAATTTTTTTGTACTTGCACAGAGTGAACTCTGATAAAGTTCTATACATGTATTCGTTACCTTCTCAACAGCAACATTATGAATTCATACTCAGTAATGTATATATCCACTGTGAATTCTCATAAAATTGTCAACAAAAGCCTGTGCTATTAGTTTCCTTTTCAAGTAAATTGGGTAAGTGCATTAATGTTTCAGTTTCTTAAGAAGTCAGATTTTATTATAGAATGTAACTCAAGGGATTGAAAATGGCATGGCTGGCTATGGTTATAAAAAAAAGTAGACCTTCAAAGTTGTCCATTACAAATAAAATCAAAATATATGAACTTGAACGTTTCTAAAACCAGTGAATTTTGGATAGCAACACAATTAGGATGTTAACATTACCCTTTCTTATATTTCATCAGTGAGGCTCAGAGCATCTCTTAAAAACAAAAAAGTCTTGTGTTAAATATCTAAACAAGGACACAGGTGACATCTAAACAAGGTGAAAATATCTTATATTGCCCTCTGCTTTATCTGTGTATTTATTCAGTATTGTCTTACATTCATGGAAGACTAATTGTATCTTTCTCTGTTTACATTTTTCCTTTATATTAATTCAGCTTGACTGTCATTTAATGTTACTCTGCAATGCTCCTATGACTAATACTTAATTACTTAAAAAGGCCTGTACGTGGTAGCATTTTTTTAATCTTACAACCTTACTATTTTTGTTAGTATCTCCCAAACTCAAACCATCATCTTATACAGGCTATTTTCTGTTTACTTTACTTATGACAAACTTTCAGTTGACCAAAATGATGGTAAACATAATAAGGAATGATGAAATTTCACCTCTTTTTGTTACATGTAAGTTGACGTACTAATAATCAGCAATATTTCAGGTACTAGGCAAATAATTCTAAAATATGTTCTTCCCTGTGAGGTACACAGCAGTTACTCCAGACCTGGCAAGAAACAGCACCTTGGGGAACTTGAAAACAAACAAACAAGCAAAGCACCTTTAGTTGGTACAGCTCTTCCTCCTATGCCAGGACATATGCTCCAAGAATAGTAATACCACAGGTTCTAGGTTGAGTGATCCATTTGCTGCTGAAGTCATTGTAGCCACAGTGCCTTGTGTTTCTGATCAGCTGGGTACTTCTGAAAATTCAGGGGACCAGGTGGTATTTAGGTTGGGTAGAAATTGTTGTAATGGATGTACATACTTAGGAACACAGAGAGCTATTACAGGAGATACACCAAAACATAAGGCTGACAAAGAGTGTGAAGAAATAGGCCTAATAGACACATAAAGCTGATGCAATGTAGATGAAAATTTTAAACTGAAAAATGCAGATGATGTGACAGAAACATTTCAGAAATTTGCATTAATTGATTTTGCTGGAAGAAAATGAGCAAAAAAAAAAGTCACAGTAAAAGATCTTTTATTGGTTTTGATATTTTTTTTTTTTTTTGCTGTTTATAGGTACACCGAAATATCTAAAATACTGTTTTAAGTTGATTAGATCAAAATGACTTTTAATTTCTATGGCATTCAATGCAACAATCATTTACTCAGGGTTTTATTTTGAAACAAATGATCTTTTGACCTTTGCTTTGTAAGTGTATGTTTTTGCATTCTGCATCATACATCCAAGTTTCCAGTTGTAAGGCAAACAAAAATAACTTTCAGTGAAAGTAAACATTTTGAGTTATGGTAGCTTAAATTTGTGGATGAATTTGCTGTCATACTTTGTTTTAAACACTGGCAGTAGAAAACAGAGTTCCATTTTTGTATGTTGTTTATATGCAGTCACATTTCTTTCATTCTTTGTATAAGATGTTGACTGAACTTGATGTTTACAGCAGAACACACTATAATATTAATTTATTTGCTAATTTATCAGTTGTCTTTCATTGTTCCATATTTTTTTCTTTTGTTATGGTAGTTGTAAGAGGATTTTTAGCTCGCCAGCGCATGCTACAGAAGATGAGCATCAAACAGCAAGAGGTCACCTCAATCAAAAGCTTCTTGCAGAATGCCGAGGATATGGGTCTGAAAACATATGATGCCTTGGTCATTCAGAATGCTTCTGACATTGCTCGGGAAAATGACCGGCTCCGCAATGAGATGAATGCTGCTTACCACAGGGAAAAGCTAGAGGCTAGAAACAGACCAGAAGAAGTCCACAAAAGGTAAGATAAGAAAATATCTTCTGTGATGGATACTGAGGAATTAAAGCATTTCTCCAGTTTTACTGATTTCCTTCCCTGCTTAGAAAGTCACAGAAATGACTTGAGGAATTGCAAGAGGATTTTCAAGTATATACTCAGCCTGAATCAGTGTTTGACACTGTTCTTTCTGTGTAGCAGATAATTGAGTCTAGAAACTTAAGGGCACTGGTAATGTCCTATTCAAGGGAGACTGAGCTTTATAGGAACTTATTCAAGACTCTTAAGCCTTTATTTTTTACAGAAATATTTTTTTTAATTTGAAGATAAATAGATTATAGTTGAACTTTCATCAAACCAAACAAACAAAAGAAACACTCATCTAACTTAAAATTCCAACACTGGGAAATTGCCAAGATAATGAAAAACAGCTAGGAAGGCATTAAAATTCAATGAAGTGCAAACCAAGAAATCCTGATTATGCGTTGAACTAGATAGATTGTGAAAAGGATTCTTTCGTCTTATTTAAAAATAGATGAAAGTTTTTTTTTTGTTTAGCTCCCATCAGAGTTTTCAGGAATACCTGTTTTACAAATCCTGCCAACGTTGGAGACCCTTTCCCTAGGCATGGAGTCTCAGATCTTTTTCTCTCAGACACCTGAATGGGCAAAGGTAGCATTTGCAGTTAATGTCAGGTACTTATCAATAGGGGGAAAGAGTCTATAACTTGCTGGACATACAAATATTTATTTTTCCATAGGAACTTAATTCTCATCCGGAACAACTGCCTTTGCTTTCATTGCTTTTGTCAGTGACTTTTATTAAAGTGAAAATGGCAGTGCATCTGCTTAATTAGCTTCAAATATCCCAGTGATTACATATTGGAGGAAATGCCTTTGTAGGAAAGACTGTAATTAAACATTACAGTGAAAACAAATTATCCACTGAGCACCACACTTTCATCTTTAGCTGTTTCATTTACTACATGGGCAGCTGGCTATATCCTGTGCATGAATTCCAGCTCTGCTGGTGATCTGCCATGCAGAAATACAATTTAAAACAAAAACAAAAACACAAACACTCGGAGATTTGTTTGTAAAATGATGGTATGGACATCTATCTAATACACTACCACTATAAGTTTAAAGGTTTTTAGCATTTTGATTTTTGGAGGATTAAAATGTTAGCAGAATTTTTGTTAAAAATCAGTTTGTTGGAAGCAGCTCATAAATGTCACTTCTCAATACGTATTGAAATAGCAAAAAAAAAAATTGAAATGAGTAAAAGTCTGAAACTGTGATTCAAGTAACTAAGCATAATGTCATATTTAATATCTTTACAAGGATAACTAATAAGTTAGCTAAACAGGAGGATATATAGATATCTAGGTGGAATAGTTCAGGCAGCCAATGTAGGTGGTTAAAAAGGTCATTAATATTTTAAAGATTTGCATTATCTAAATAGAATTTATTGTTGTCTTTTTAGAAAATAATGATAAAGGCTCAGCATTTGCTGCCTCAGTAACTTTCCATTAAAATGGATTTCCCAGAAATTATCATTCAGATTGGAAACCCAGCTTTTGATTGTGTGCAACAATCAAAGTGTGAACAATTCATTCGGTGAACGCCTGACCAGCAATATGAAACTGCTTAAGGAAAGCTGCATTTGTGTGAAAAAGGGCCAGTGTCCCGATTTATCATGGAACAGGAAATGGAAGAAAGCTAGCAGCTTGATCTGGATTTGTTTGTCAGAAGATTACTACACACATCCCCTCCGCGCAGCAGGGGAGTTGTGAGGTTGTTTACCAAAAAGCTGTTGTTATGTTTGCATGAGCAGGTTCATTGTTATCGCTTGAATAATGCATCTGGGCCTCTCTTCTGTGATTTCAGAGCTGAAGACAAGGGTGGGAAGGTCCCTGAGGACAGCTTTGCCGGCTGTCGAACGCCGAAGCACTTTCACTCCAGCTCCGTCCCCGTCCCCATGGCAGTGGACGGCTTGGTACATTCTGCGGCAGGGTCATCCATCAGGTCCCCCTCCCTGCACTCTGTGTTCAGCATGGAGGACAGCAGCAGCCTGCCGTCACCAAGGAAACAGCCTCCTCCCAAACCAAAGAGGGACCCCAACACACGGCTGAGCGCCTCCTACGAGGCTGTTAGCGCCTGCCTGTCGGCAGCTTCTAAGGAAACCGCTAACGAAGGTTAGGCAGGGGGGGGAAAGCGTCACAAGTGTTACTCGAGGTTATTGATTTATTCTTTCCACTTTGATCCTTCTGAACGCGGGCAGGAGCCTTTGAAAAGTCCCGCTTCCGTAAAATATTTCGGTGGCAGTAAATAAAGTCAGTCGATTTGTCATTTGCTCCCAAATCAGCAAGTAGCTACTCATGTGTTCTAATTGCCTAGCTTGTCAACAACCAAAGCCTGTTTGCAGAATCCCCTCTAGAGACAAATGATCTTTGTCAGCTTCAGCTTTTCTACCCCACTGACTGTTTTATTTCACCTTTTAAACTCTATGTTAGAATATCTTGCATCACTAAAACAGAATGCTCGAATCTTGAATTTCACCAAGTTAAACATTAAACTTTCTCCTACTTTTTCTCTGCATTCACATGAATAACTTGTGCATGCAGTGGTTTATGTTTGTGCCATCACTTGCTTACAGTGAATTTTTTGTTTGGAATGAAAGTCTCATGAAAGTCCCAAAGTATTGCAATTAGGTCCAAAGTATTCTGCATTAGGTCCAGTTTTGAGTTCAATTTTTCTGTCCTCCTACGCTCTTGATGAAGAGGAGGGATTCATTCTGCTTTTCCTTGATAAGCCTGACTTCTCATGTTTTGTGTAAAGAATCCTCTAAGCTTATCGGGGAAGATTCTTCAGGTTGGGTTTAAAGCTATGTGTAACCATTCTCTACGCCTGCGTACAATGGCTGTAGACCTTTGCAGCTCCCTCTTGCAAAATAATTACTCAAACCTGGTTTATTAGATGCATGTCCATTTTCCTAACCTGTTCTTTGCTTATTCAATGTCCTTATAAAATGAGATGAACTGTGTCCAGTATAGTACTTTTAAACTAGTTCAGCATTGATTAAGGAGCTCTGTAGTGGTTTAGGCTTTCTGTGCCCAGCACTGAAAGAAATGATTGATTTAACCCAAGAGCTCTAGCAGAGCTTTTTGAAAGAATGACAATTTATGTATGTTTGTGTGGTCTTAATACTAATGCTTATGCACTTGCAAAACAATCAGATTGTTTTCCCTGCTGTGCTCATTTTCCAAGAATTCTGTATTTACTGAGTCTTTGTCCAAAACCAGCTCCGATTTACACTATTTAATTTTGATCTTAAAGACCAATCACCTATTGATGATTGGTACCTATTAACTCCACTCCATCCGCACCTGGAGGCTGTGAAAAGACATTTTGTTTTGTTAACTGTATACTCAGCTGAGGAATTACCCCTAGGGCATGTGATTCCCTAACTTTATAAGTTATTTCCACACCAACAATACAAAGGAAGTAGAAATAGGGATAATATCTGCCTGAAATTTAAGTTTTGTATACTACATAGAATGACAGAATCACAGAATGGTTTGGGTTGGAACGGAACTTAAAGACCATCCAGTTCCAACCCCCCTGCCATGGGCAGGGACACCTCCCACTAGACCAGGCTGCCCAAAGCCCCATCCAACCTGGCCTTGAGCACTTCCAGGGATGGGGCATCCACATCTTCTCTGGGCAGTCTGTTCCAGTGCCTCACCACCCACACAGTGAAGAATTTCCTGCTAACATCTAATCTAAATCTCCCCTCTTTTTGTTTAAAACGATTCCCCCTTTTTTATCACTATCTGCCCATGTAAAAAGTTGCTCTCAAAGCGACTCATATAAAAGGCGGATACTTCAGTTACTGGTGATAACATGTGTGTCAAAGTAGCACCATGCTGAAATTCCTAGTTAAAAGCATGCCCCTGTATCATCTCCCGTGGGGCAAAAGAAATAACAAGCACATATTTCCATGTGTTGCAGACCTTGCAGTGAACATTTGGATTCAAAAAATATCTCCTTGGGTGTTAGTTTTAGTGGCAGTAAAGGCTACTAAAGCAGATTGTATGCCCAGGCAGCAAAAGCTTGTAGTTTGCAAGCTGAAAATTCTGCATTTTATTCCTTGAAATATGTATACTTTTGACTGAATCCATGTGTGTGTGACTGCTTCTCATCGTAAACCTATATGAGCAAGATTTGAAAGCTTAAATACTAGACCTGTGTAAGAAAAAACTGACTTTGATCTGTTAATAACACACACCTTTTTCACTTTCCTAGTACTGACCCGTCCAAGGCCACACAGTGATGACTATAGTACCATGAAAAAAATACCTCCCAGAAAACCAAAACGAAGCCCCAATACGAAACTTAGTGGCTCTTACGAAGAAATACCTGGCCAAAAGCCTAGGGATGTGAAACAGGCAAACATTGTAGCCAAACCAGGTGGCTATGACAGTGTGACAGTACAGAGAGCAGCATCTGCTGATGGGCCACAGCATGGCATGTTGAGTCTCTATATGTCACAAGAAGAGGAGGACAATGAGCCTGTCTATATTGAAATGGTAGGGAATGCAATGAAAAGCAGTTCTGCTGAAGCAGAAAGCCCAGAGCAAGGAGAGTCTGTATATGAAGAAATGAAGTATTTTCTACCAGAAGAAGGAAGCAGTGGTAATGGAATAATTCCAGTAGCGAGTGGATCTCCTCCTCTGGTGTTTGAAAGCAAAAAAAATGTTCATGTTGAAGATGGAACATTGGATGGGAACAGTCAAGCAGCTTTAAACTATAAGGACTCATGTGACATTCCAGCCCCCTTCCCAAACTTGCTCCCTCACAGGCCACCACTTCTTGTATTTCCTCCAACTCCTGTCACATGTTCACCTGCTTCTGATGAATCACCTTTAACACCGCTAGAAGTTAAAAAGCTTCCTGTCTTGGAAACCAATCTAAAATACCCCGTGCAGTCAGAAGGCTCAAGTCCATTATCACCACAGTACTCTAAAAGCCAGAAAGGGGAAAATGAAAGACCAGCATCTCCAGGCTTGGTTGTGTTCAATGTTTCCAGCAAAGTGACTCCTCCTTCAACACCGCCTCCTCCTCTTCCACCACCCCCTCCTCCTGTACCACCTCCTATTTCCTACCGGGCTTCCACACATTTTGCATTTCCTCCAGAGCCTTGTGCTAGTTTTCTTATTAATACAGGGAAAACGGGTACAAACTCAGATCTATCAAAAGTACCTCAGAGACCAAACCCTGCTCAGCTTGGATGCTCATCTTCTCCATTCTCCAAACTGCCTTACTCCCCAAAGGTGGCGAGAGCAGATCACAGAAAACTGAACTCTAATTCATCATCTTCATTTCTGTACAGCCCTACAAACTCAAGGTCACTGACCAGTCCCCTTGATGAGTTAACTAGCTTGTTCAACTCAGGACGGAGCGTGCTACGAAAATCTGCAGCAGGACGTAAGATCAGGGAGCCAGAAGGTAAGACTGATCTCTATGCACTTCTTCTGCACCAACACAGTCTTACATTAAAAGGTGACAGAGTAGGTAAAAATACAAAACAAAACTGTGCTTTTTTTTTTTTTAAACAAAGATCTGTTGTAGTCATAAGAAACGTGGGAAATTTGTTGCATATGAAAAATAGGCCTTCAGGTTTTCTCTGGGATGTCAACTTTTCTTTTACCAAAATATTTGTATGACACAAAATTAAATGGATTATTTTCAACATTCCAATAGTCTCAGTAAAATAAGCACAGATGTTATATCATGTGAAATGAGTTTATGGTATCAATCCATAGAAATACTTTGAATGAAATATATTTTTTTTGTGTTTCAGTTGGCTAGCTGTCTGGTAGGTAGCATGTACTCGAAGACTTTATTTTAAGGTTTCATTGTTTCATTTCCATGAAATTTCGGATTTGGTGATACAACCATTACTCCTCTTGCAAATGAATCTGAGACAAAGAGTCTCGCAGCAAACTGTTTCTTTCCCTTTTCTATCCTTTTATTCTAACCTTTCCTATCACTTACATACATTTATGTCCATACCCACAAATTACTTGATTTTCTGGCATCTGGAGAACGTATTTTGTATCTAGTGCAAAAGCGAACTACAAAAAGAAGCAAAGCTTGCCATTTTGCTAAGGTTTTTGAGACCACAGTCCTGGAGACAATATCATTTAATTATTTGCCTTGTGCAGGTAGAAAAGGGTTTATTGTGTTACTGGAACAAATCTATGGATCTTATGAATACTGAACATTCATCCTGATATTAACAGATTCATTTAGCTTCTCTTTAAGGTTGAGATGCTTCAGACCTAATTTTGTCCATCTAAAAGCCCAATATGTAGTCATCGCATCCTTAGGCTATGAAGAGACAGTCATTTTGAGAGTTTAATTCCTCCCATATTCCTCCCATTCTACATTGGGTATGAGGAAAGTCTAGATGATTAAACTAGTAGGGTTTAACTTCTAAATGATTAAAGTTAGGTGAAGTAAATCCCATCCTGAGTATCAATTACAACAGTGTCTCCCATGTTGTAACTTTATGTTACTTTTCTGATTTAAAATACAATCTCCTATTGAAAATAGTCAGTGTACTGTGTACATGAACTTGTCTTCGTAGTACCATATCCTGAACAACCTGACTTGTGTGCAACCTCTAGTTTACACAAAATGTTGTGAATTTAAACTTTGGACTGATAGAACCTCTAGGCTGTTTTCCCTACTTCTTCATTTCTATTTGTCCAAACAGCTTGTCTTAATGATAAGCTGTGCGCAGCATATTCAAAATGGACAATAAGAAGTCTCATTTTTGAAATATAAAACAAAACAGTAGGGAAAGGGATAGATTATCTTCTTATTAAATGTCTATTTTCTTATATATATGCTGCTTCGTTGATCTCAGTATCATATGCTGATTTATGCAGCTATAATAGAACAGAAGAGGGTGTTTGTGCTTACTCTGGATATGTGTATGTCTGTCTGTGTGTCATCCTATTTCTCTGTCTCTAAGAACCTTTGCAGCCTTCAACCAAAACCCCTTTCAACCAAATACAAGGAGATACCTGTTGGCCCACTTGACCTATCGTTTGCAAGCAGAGAAGAACTTGTGGGTAATGTGATGGTTGGAGGCTGTCTTGGGCACAGTGATCATGAAATAATAACATTTTTAATTTTTGGAGAAGTAAGGAAGGCGGTTAGCTGAATTGCTACCTTGGATTCCAGAGGGCAGGCTTTGGCCTATTTGGAGACCTGGTTGACAGAGTCCCTTGGGAGGCAGTTCTGAAAGGCAGAGGAGTCCAGGAAGGCTGGACCTTCTTCAAGAATGAAGTCTTAAAGGAGCAGGAGCAGGCTGTCCCAATGTGCCAAAAGTCAAGCTGGCAGGGGAGAAGACCAGCTTGGCTGAACAGAGAGCTTCTTCAGGAACTCAGGAAGAAAAGAAGAATTTATGAACTCTGGAAGAAGGGTCAGGCAACTTAGGAGGACTACAGAGCTGTTGTGAAGTTGTGCCGGAAGAAAATTAGAAGGGCAAAAACCCATCTGGAACTCCATTTGGCTAGTGCAGTAAAAAATAACAAAAATGCTTTTATAAATACATCAACAGCAAAAGGAGGATTAAGAAGAATCTCCATCCTGTGTAGGATGTGAGGGGAAATGTAGTGATGAAAGAAGAGGATAAGGCTGAGGTACTCAATGCCTTTTTGGCCTCAGTCTTTATTAGTAGGGCCAGTTGTTCTCAGGGTACCCAGTTCCCTAAGTTGGAAGCTGTTGACAGGGAGAGAGACGAAACTCCTGTGATCTGATGGGAAACTGCAAGTGAGCTATTACATCATTTGAATGTTCATAAAGCTATGGGACTGGATGGGATTCATCCAAGGGTACTGTAGGAGCTGGCAGAAGTGCTTGCCAAGCCACTTTCAATAATTTACCAGCAGTCCTGGCTAACTGGAGAGGTCCCAGTTGACTGGAGGTTTTACAATGTGATTCCAATCTACAGGAAGGGCAGGAAGGAGGATCCAGAGGATTGCAGGCCTGTCAGTCTGACCTCGGTGCCAGGGAAGGTCATGGAGCAGATCATCTTGAGTGTCATCACATGGCACATGCAGGACAATCAAGTGATCAGTCTCAATCAGCATGGGTTTATGAAAGGCAGGTCCTGCCTGACTAACCTGATCTCCTTCTATGACAAGATGACCCACTTAGTAGATAAGGGAAAGGCTGTGGATGTTGTCTCCCTGGATTTTAGTAAAGTGTTTGACACCGTCTCCCACAGTATTCTCCTGGAGAGATTGGCTGCTTATGGCTTGGACAGGTGTACAGTTTGCTGGGTGAAGAACTGGCTGGATGGCCACGCTGAAACTGTCGTAGTCAATGGAGTTCAATCTGGTTGGCGGCCAGTCACCAGAGGTGCTCCCCAGGGGTCAGTATTGAGGACAGTATTGTAAAACGTTTTTATCAATGATCTGGATGAGGGGATTGACTGCACCCTCGGTATGTTCACAGACAATACCAAGTTGGGCAGGACTGTTCTGCTTGAGGGTAAGAAGGCTTTGCAGAGGGATATGGATAGGCTAGATCAATCTGCCGAGTCCGATTGCATGACATGCAGCAAGGCTAAGTGCTGGGTGCTGCACTTGGGTCTTAAGAACCCCATGCAGCAGTTTAGGCATAGGGTAGAGTGGCTGGAAAGTTGCCTGGCAGAAAAGGACGTGGGAGTGCTGGTCAACAGCTGGTGAACATGAGCCATCAGTGTGCCCAGGTGGCCAAGAAGGCCAATGGCATCCTGGCCTGCATCAGAAATAGTGTGGCCAGAAGGACTAGGGAAGTGATTGTCTCTTTGTAAGTGGCACTAGTGAAACCTCACCTTGAATTCAGTTTTGGACCTCTCACTACAAGAAGGACATTGAGTTGCTTGAGCATGTGCAGAGAAGAGCAATGAAGCTGATGAAAGGACTAGAAAACAAGACTTACTAGGAGTGGCTGAGAGAAATGGTGTTTAGTCTGGAGAAAAGGAGGCTGAGGGGAGACCTTATCACTCTCTACAACTGCCTGAAAGAAGGCTGCAGCAAGGAGGGTGTCAGCCTCTTTTCTCAGGTGGTGAGTGATAGGGTGCAAGGAAATGATCTCAAGTTGCACCAGGGGAGGTTTAGATTGGATGAAACATTTCTTCCCAGAGAGTGTAGTCAAACATTGGAAGGGGCTGCCCAGGGAAGTGGTGGAGTCCCCATCCCTGGAGGTATTTAAGAGACGTGTGGATGTGGCAATAAGGAACGTGGTTTAGTGATGAGACTGAGTAGGTCAGGTTGACGGTTGGACTTGATGATCTTGAAGGTGTTTTCCAACCTAAATGATTCCATGATTCTGTGATTCTATGATAAAGATCTCAAAATAATTGAGTTTCTACAAGTTTCGTGAAAGTCAGTGGCTAAGTGGAGAGAAGAGACTTATATTGGGAAAAAGGCTCCTACCAGCCATCAGAGAAACCATGGTGGATGTTAAGTCCTCTTGTAAGCCCTCTAGACCTTGAAAAAGTTTTATCTGGACCTTGCATTTTCCTAGATGCTGAATTCAATCAGCCATGAGATATGAATTGAGACTTCACCCATTCTCAACCTCAAGAGAATGCTTTGTTTGTTATTCTGAGTATAGGAATTGCTGAAATTTATAAAGATGTTGCAGTAGTTTTGCTTGCTTTGGCAAAGTTAGTTGATAACACTCAAAACCTATTAATACATGCAGATGTGTTTTGTTTTGTTTTTAAGTTGGTGCTGTGCTTTTACTATATAGATAATACATCTGTATCTGCTAGGAAGTAACTATCAGATTTTAAAGTCAGCACTTTGGATGTATTGTCTCAAGGCTCTGTAAATGTATCTGATGAGGAAGTGTGGTAAGCCTACTCCAAACAAGTCAGAAAATTGACTTTTACCTTAAAAAAAATTGATTTGGGTTTGAGGATTTCTACAAACTCAATTTTCAACTGAATGTGACCAAGATAGAGTTCAGCCTGGCTCTCCTGTGGGTTGAAGCTAGTGCATTAACACAGACTACCATATGAAAACTCTAAATTTACCTTTCACATGGAAAATGTTGTACTTCTAAATATTTCATCAAGGCAGCACTAACTATGAAAGATCAAAGTTCAAGAAAGATATAGAATAAAAAACCTGAATCAATATTTTATAAGCTAGGAAGCTACTGTATAATACTAAGTGAGGTTACATATGAATAGTTCAGCGATGAGCAGATGGATTGAAAGTAACAAAGAAATACAGGTGAAGGTATGTGCCATGTTTTTGACTTTTTCATGTACTTCACAGGTTTAGTTCATTTCTAGGGTAGCAGCTGGAATAAATAATCTTTTATTTAACCTCTGATACAATTAATTAAATGAAAATCAGCACAGTGGGCTCTGTTATGTAAAACTAGAAGTTGTCCTTGTTTTACATTCTGATTTTTTATCACCTATTGCTTAATGCATATTAAGTTCCCAGAAGACTGCCCCCCTTCTTCACTTCATCTTGTTATTTGTAGGATTTTATTTATAAGAGATGATGTGGTAAAAAAATATTAAATAATTGTTAATGGAAATTCATGAAAATTAAGATGCAACCTAAAGCAGCACTCTGTAATCTGCAATTTACTTTATTTCTATAAGTTATAACCTACCAACAAGCTTAACTCAAAACAGAAAGTAAAAATGTGGGCCATTTCAGAGTCAGGGAAAGTTAGCTGTGGGAATCAATAAGTCTCTGTACGGGATCATCAGCCTTGGAGATAAAAGCTTCTTTGCCAATAAAAGTATAATACAGACAGATCTCCCAACATGCCTTCCTCTTACCTGGAGGAGTAATTTCAAGGCCTGAGAACACTGATATCCTTTTGGCTCCTGACCTCTCCGTGGGAAATGATCATCCAGAATTCCACTAGAATGGATTTGTGGTTTTCTGATGGACTGCTGGCTTATTGTGAGCTGAACTGAGATCACCCTTCTTTCACATAGGCAACAAAAAAATAATCAAATGACAACAACTTTCATTATCTGGTGTTATAGCCTGTGTATATCTGACTTTTTTTTTTTAAATAACAAAATCATATACAGGTTCAAGCAATGATCAGAGTCATATAGTATGCAATTTCTTGCAAAATACTTTACATGTAATAAGAGAAGTTTTCACCTTTACAGATCTTGTAGTTTAAATAAGCAAAACTATAACAATTGAGAACTGAGCTGAAGTGATCTCTCCAAACTTGAAAAGAGTTGCCGTTGAAGCTACAGCTGTATTGTTAGACAGGAAATTCCTTTTACTCCATATCAAATGAGACTTGAGTGCAGATTAGCAATAATATACACACACACTTTCTTCTATTCTTCTGATTTGTACAAGCAGAAACTTTAGTTAGCAAGTCAGATAGAAGCTGAATTATTATGTATAGAGCTGCTACCCAGGTATTTCTAGATGAAAACCTTAGATTTGAAACTAGACTTCATGAAACCCAATTCAATGCCTTAATCAAAAAAACACGCTCTCTAGCAGAATGTACAAATTTTTATCACTATTCATCATCTAAGGCATTCCTGGGAAGGAGGAGGCAATTACATATTGAAATACTTCATACTAAACATTTGTGGAGCAAGGACAGAATTTTGTTTTCCTCAACATGGATGAATAATACTCAGATTGCTAGTTTGTACCATTGTTTCTCATAATTTGATACAGTTAATATTAAGTTATTCCTTGCAAAGTGGAATTGTTTCAGCTTCAGAACAAAAGAAGGAATAATTCCCAGCTCATCATCCGTGCTCATGTTGGCAGAGTGAGTACTCATCTGGATTCTGAAAGGAAAGGAGAAAATGAAATGTGATTTTCCCTTAACCTGGATGAATTTGCTTACCATCAGGCTATTGAAATAAAGATTTAAGCCTTTTCTCCTTCCTGCTCATTGAGAAAAGGTTGGTATGGATGCTTGACTTCTGAGGCTGAGCAAAAGAAGATGTGTAAACTTGCAGCCCAAGATTTAGGTGCCTAAGAAATAAAATCAGGAAGACCTTTCCTTTATTTAGCCCATCAATGTATAGCCTTCAAGTTGTGTGAATTATTGTTAGAATTTTATTACAAATAGGTCTGTATATGCAAGCCTATGCTTCAGTAACCTGTTCCTTCTCCCCAAAAGTTTAGTAACTTCCATAGCAATGACAGAAAGGACATACAAACATTGAATTGTTGACAAAATATCGATACTGTTTAGATGTTTGCTCAATGTCTTTGGCATCCATATGAATCCCTTTTTACCTATGTCCTATGTGAAACGTTTCCAGTGCAGGTAGCTTCACGTATCAGTTAATTATTTCACATTCTCCTGTTGTCTTAAGAAGTCATAGGAAGGAAGTTACAAATGACAGATAGAGCAGATATTTAGATGTACCTAGTTGGGATTAAAGCTTGCCAAATACTCTTTGCTGAAATTGGCTCAAACTTGGAAAATAACAGGATTTAGTGTGTATGTGTGGGGAGTACTGTCCTGTCAAAGGCAGGTATCCCTTTGACAGCTAGTAAATAATTTCCTTCTATCAGCCGATTAGGGTAAGCTACTATTGTGCAGCTAACATCTCAACAGTGGATTGCAAATTAAATTCCCACTGGGGTTTCTGAGATGAAATCCCAGTCCCTTATCCTCTAAGCCACTCAGCTTTTCCTCTTAAGCAACTTAATAAAGATAATATTCATATCTGCATCTCATTATTCCTACATTATATTGATACAATGTAATAGTTTTACTTTCTTTGTGGCAAAAGCTAACAACTTACAAAACATGAGTAATACAAAAGCTGTGTTGTCACCTTTTATCTTCTTTTACCTGTGAATGCTGGAGGAATGATTACATGAGACATTGGATTTGTATAACATCTTTGAAGTAAAATTCTTAAAGCATTAAAACTTTAATGAATTTAGCTTCACAATACTTCTCTGAGAGAGATTAATATCTGTTTATATAATTGCCTTAATTACCAGGGAAAGAGGGTGACTTTCTATGACTAATTTTCAGATTAGGTATCTAAACACAGGAGTCATCACTCTCTGATTCACTATGGACTACTTGCAGCTTTCAGTCTGAATCTCTTGCAGTAGGTATAGAAAAGTGGGAAAAAGCCAAAACACTGCTACTAACAGTTTAATGTGAGTCATAAAAAAGGCCCATACTTGGCTAGCTGTAGATGCCCTACAAAGAAAATAACTAAGGGGGACACTGAACTGCTGGCAATGCCATTGCCATCCAGCACATACTGTGTGATTTTTCTGAGGAAATAATTGTGGTTTGCATTACTGCAGCAGAGAAAGGTGTTAGAAGAGTCTAGTGAAAGCACCCTCCATTTCTGTTTGCAGAATGTTTATGAACATTTTGCAGTCTGGAAGATATCCCCTTAATCTGCAGTTTTCTCCCCATCTGTAAGGCTGCCATTAACTGGATAATGTGTCACAAAAAAGATCTATTGTTTTAAGGTAAATACAATATACCAAGAATAATTCTTCATTCCAGAATCTGAAAACTAAAATATTTTCCAGCTGTAGAGATTTTTGTTTTTCTATTATGACTTTTTTTATTTTTTTTTTTTTTTTTTCCACTGGAGCATTTCTCTTCCTGGTTGATTTCACTGTTTGCTCTTACAGCCTGAAATCATGTAATGTGTAATTTGCTTTGGTTTTCTGTTTTGACATGAAAATTAAACTTTGTGTGTTATTATGATAGACAATTTTTACCTGAAGATTATCAGAAAAGAACCAATCAAATCTAATTTATATTTCAGGTGAAAATTGAATGGATATTGTTATAAACCTTTATTAAATTTATTTTGCATCTGAAGTTCTTGCAATGAAACTAAAACCAAATCCTTAGCACCCTTCCACACACTTCCAAAGCTGATATCCAGTCACGTAGAGTTTGGAGGAGGCTGTACAGCCCCAAGATCACACAGGAAATATCACTTCATGTTTTGACCTAATCTTACACTGTAATTATCTACAGCTGTCAGAAAAGGATCCTGGAGTTGACAGACCCTTGGTTTCACCCAGTGTGGACTCTCATATTCATACCTAGTTACTGCTTAACAAGAAGGAAGCTGAGAAGAAATAGCTGCACACTTTTCTATTCCTTTTAAATGGTCCATTTCTGAGAACTGCAGGCATTCCTTTTATATAATTAATTCCTGTTGTCTTTTTTTTTTTTTTTTTTTTTTTTTTTTTTTTTTTTTTTTTTTTTTTTTTTTTTTTTCTCTTGGGTTTGATTTACTACATGTCACCTCATCCTGTCTGATACTGGAGCACAATAACCACACCATACTGGTTCAACTTAGTGTGTTTCAAGCCCGTAGAATTTAACAATATCCCACGTGCAATTGTGAGTTTGGTCCTTCAGGTAGAGATTTACAGGGTTATTATTTTCGTAACAATTATTTTCTTCACCATCTGATGCAAAATCATTGTTTCAAATTCAGCAATGGTTCAGGAAGTTGTCTCATTACTGACAGTGTTGTGGGCTTCTTTAGATAGTAAGCAGTCTTCAGTGTTTTTTATTTGTGATACAAGATGGAGAACCATGAAGGACTTTGTTTAGGAACAACTGTATCACTAGTTGTAAACCAAAGGTACATTAATGTGAGACATTTGTCATATCTGGGAGAACAAGAAAATTGAATTCTAGCACACTTTCATTCCTGATACCAATCAAGAATATTAGCTGTTTGGCAGTAAACATCATATCACTTGATTTTACAGGACTATGGGTATTTGGAACATAGTGGAGAATGAAATTTGAACACACATTTTAATGAAAGTCTCTAATTCTCAACTTGAGTGAGAAGTCTCTTCAGATGCTTTTAACTTATTTACATCCATCTCAGTATTAAATCAGCTTTTGCATAGAGCCTGAGTAGAGAGCAATAATTCCATTTCACAGAAAATGTCAAGGTTGTGACATTTATTTTTGTTTTGCCCTGGAATGGAAATCAAGCATTCTGAAATGCTGTGCAGGAATAAACATTCTTTCATGTCCAGTCTTTCAAAAATGTTTGGAAATTACTGAAATGGTTTGCATCACAGATGCTGAAATTTTTCTTACTGAAAATGTTAACAGTGAAACATTTTGACTTTTTTTGGACCCAGCTAAGTTCAAGAGTGGCCATTTCAGTAGTGGTCAGGATGTCATTTAGGGATATGTCTGCACAGAAGCCAAAGACATGTTTGTTCCTGTTATAAACAAACCAACCTGCATCTCAACTCTTTGCTTCAGGTATTCAAGGTCAATGCCCTTGTGATGGCACAAACTCCAGTGCCTCAGTGATGACCCAAAGTTCTTGACAGGACTCATACAGCTCGCCACGAAACAGTCCCACGTGTGGATTGTGTTCCAGTTGCAGCATCAGCACTTTGTGTGGCTGGATGGAGAAGAAAGAGAAGGCAGCTGGAAAAAGAATGGGAAAAAGACATGGTCATAAACGTGAGGGTGCCCTGACCCTCATGCTCTCTTCTCACAGCTGCAGTGTACTGTTGGGAGAGTAGGAGAGTGTTTGGAAATGGAGCACTGAAAGTAGCAGTAGAAATCTGAGGCATCTGCCTTCTCCCCAGGCCCACTGGTAAATGGGAATATAAAGAAGCCTTCAGGTTCAGGGCTCTCTTGGCTCTCTCACTTCATCTTAAAATGAAAAAAAATAAAAAGTGAAAATGAATTTTGTCCTCTGTGAGGTGCAACTTTTAAAAGAAAAAGCATATGAAAAAATTCTCAGCACTGAAGTTTAATGTTTCATTATTTCTTCTATCTCTTTCCTTAAGGGATGGTTCCAGTATAATGATGCTGACATATCAGTAGAATGTAGTTTTTAGCCACACGTTAGCTATATTTGTACACAGGATGGATGCACATCACACTGCATCTGTGATATCCATATGTTCCTGCTTTGAGGGTCATGGATGTGTCATTGACCATCACTGTATCCCGTCAACATGAACTTAAAAACAAGCTGAAGAACTATCTCCAGATTGAATTCTTATTTGGGAAGCTCACTTCAAAAGCAAATCACGAATGTTGTTCAAGAGTTTTTCCAGAATAGCTTTCTCTGTATGGTGGGGAGGTTGACAATACAGGTGATCCAAAAATATTCCTTGGATTCCCCCTCAGGACCTGCTCAAACAATTCATCTGCCCAACGCAGTCACTTACGCTAGGACTTCTGTGTTGCAGTTGGTGCCAGAGCTCTTATGAGAGGGATCCTGAAAAATCTCTGTAGAAGTATTCTCTGGGAAAAGTAAATAGAACTGATGTGATGCTGTTGGCAGTGGCAAATCCCTGTCTGTTTGTTTGGGTTTTTTTCTTTGTTTGTTTTCACAATATTTGCAACTGTGTTTGAGGGGGAGGAAGGTTGAGACAGTGTCTCATCACATAATTCCTTCCAACAGAAGCTAAAGCCCAGCAGTAATGGCTGTTCTGTTACTGAGATACCACACACAAAAGTAAACAAACTTAAATGTCGATCTTCAAAAAGAACTACTGCATCCACATTAGTTAGAAGAAAACAGTTTAAAAAGGGGAAACTGTGTTTCTTACCAAATTGCCTCCTCCTTTTCCAGCACAGCAGTAGTTGATTAAACACACAAACACAATAAATAGACTCTTTGGTCAGCCAATCAACACACCAAACAGTAAACAAAACTATTACAGAGTAAAATCAGCTACTCTTTTCCGTAGTAGGCTTGAAAAGGTGGAGAACGGGAGGGGAAGAGATGCTTTTCCTAAGGCAGGAAATTGTCCCAAGCAATGCTGCATTCCTTCTTGCCCTCTGTGGTTTGTGGTAGAGCCTCAGAAAGGTCTGAAGAGATCAGTTCCTAGAGAATATGGGGTGAATGAAATCCCCCTTCTCTGAAATGCGTACACTGGCTGGACTCTAGCATACTTGCTGCATTAAAAAGACATTCCAAGTTCTTGCTCAGATACTCTCAAGCAGGAGATATGGCAGTTTGTCCAGATATTCTTCATGAGTGATGAGTATTTAAGAAGGTAGTTTTCTCCACTTCAGTAGCAATATTCTTCGTGTCATGCTGGGAACCAATCTAATTCGGACAATCCAGAGTCCTCCAGACTGGGAGAGAAGGCACTTTTTTCACAGAATCACAGAATCACAGAATTGTTCAGGTTGGAAGAGCCCTCCAAGATCACCTAGTCCAACCTCTGACCTAACTCTAACAAGGCCCACACTAAACCATATCTCTAAGCTCAACATCTAAACGTCTTTTAAAGACCTCCAGGGATGGTGACTCAACCACTTCCCTGGGCAGCCCATTCCAATGCCTAACTACCCTTTCGGTAAAGAAGTTTTTCCTAACATTCAACCTAAACCTCCCCTGACGCAACTTGAGCCCATTCCCCCTCGTCCTGTCACCAGGCACGTGGGAGAAGAGGCCAATCCCTACCTCACTACAGCCTCCTTTAAGGTACCTGTAGAGAGCGATAAGGTCACCCCTGAGCCTCCTCTTCTCCAGGCTGAACCTGAACAACCCCAGCTCCCTCAGCCGCTCCTCGTAAGGCTTGTTCTCGAGACCCGTCACCAGCTTTGTTGCCCTTCTCTGGACTCTCTCGAGCACCTCCATGTCCTTCTTGTAATGAGGGGCCCAAAACTGAACACAGTACTCGAGGTGCGGCCTCACCAGAGCCGAGTACAGGGGGACAATCACCTCCCTAGTCCTGCTGGCCACACTGTTCCTGATACAAGCCAGGATGCCGTTGGCCTTCTTGGCCACCTGAGCACACTGCTGGCTCATATTCAGCCGACTATCAACCAGCACACCCAGGTCCTTCTCTGCCAGGCAGCTTTCCAGCCACTCATCCCCCAGCCTGTAGCTCTGCCTGGGGTTGTTGTGCCCCAGGTGCAGGACCCGGCACTTGGCCTTTCCTGTCACCCTCACCAACTCTGAAAGTTTGCCTGACCCAGTGGTGTCTCTAGCATTATTTCTAGGAAGGAGTGAAAGGTTTGTAGCTTGTAATGATTGTTATTGAGATCAGTGTAAAATTAGAGCACTATCTTCCCACCAGCATGAATCCGTCAGACAAGAAACTGGGAGAAACCTTTCAAATATTTTTAGTTCTAGGTGTACTCTTTCCATAGCTGTAAAGTGATATACAAAAAAGTGTTTGAGCTGATGGTTTCTAAAGGCTCACTCAGATCTAGGAGTTCCTGTAGTTGCTTCAGCAACTTCTTCTCACTACCAGCCTTATCTTCTGAGCTCTGACCACTATCACACCAACACAATGTTCTTCAGAGGAGCAGTTTACCTCAAGCGGAATGAGTCACTTGAAGGTCTTCACAGCCCGTGTCTCCTCTCTTTGCTTTCTGATGTTCATACAGAGCTTCCACAAGTGTGTCTTCCCAGAGCAAAGCAGGAGTTGTCTGTTTCCCTCATGCCATATTTACCTGCTCCATTTAAGAATGGGGCTTCTAGGGTGGCTCGTAATGCCTCCACTCACACAGCTCAGAGAGAAGGGTGCTGGAAGCAACAGTACAAATTCATTGCTGCCTGTCGTAGGAGCATCACTGAAGGGGGAAATCCTAAACAATTGGTGCTAGAAGGGCAGGCTTTGTGAGGTGAAATAAGTCAATGAATAATTATTGCAGTGGCAGCCAGCAGCACAGCTAAGAGGGTGAGACAGGCAGTACACGCTAATAGGCTGGGGGAATCCTGTCTTGACAGTTTTCATCCTGCTCCATTTCTTTCAGCAAATAAGATGCATCTGTTTGCCTCCAGCTCTCAGCAGACAAAGTAAACAGTCATGCTACAGCAGGTCACAGCGTGACTTCATGTGAGTAAACTGAACTAGCGTGAAGCAATATGCATTCATCCAGCGAAAGGACACCCAAGACAACATGTGTTGAGGGTAGCCAGCAAACTCCACTGGCAAGGAGTGTCTCAGCAGTAAGTTCAGAGCAAAACAGGAAATGCCAAGTGAAATTGGCAAAGTGCAGCAAAACACAGTGATAAACACTGGAGCCAAAATAAAACTACCTCTTCTTATGTAACCTTCCTCTCCCTTTCCTTCATCAGAAAATATCTGTGTAATTTGTGCAGTCATCATCCTTTATTTCTCTCACTTCACAGTGTCCAGTTACCACAGGAAATGTAACAAATATTCATGGTTGGCTGCTAGGATTTGGTATACTGCAGACTCTCCCAAGAATGAATGAGGGCACAGATCAGGAATCCCTTCTGTCTGCAATGTCTTGTCTTTCATACGCCAGTTAATAAGATCCATCGGTTCTCACTTATTCATGTGTACAGTGAAAAACTGCTTTACCTGAAATTTTCATTTTGCTGGATGCTAGCCATACTTTTCAAGGAAATCAAGCTATTTAGCTTTTAGATTCCATGGAATCCCAGGAACAAAAAGCTTCTCCTCCAATATTAAGTGAATTTATGTACCAGAATACACGTTTTCTAGATTTCACAGTTGCTAATAAAGTGTGAACAGCTGTGGATCTTGATAACTAAAGCCATATATTGATTATTGGTTACAGAAAGTCATGTTTTTCATGAATTAAGAAATAATGTTTGATGTTATCCTGGGATTTTTTGCAGACATTAAATGATAAGAAGGGGGACCATTTCCCCCTTTTTTCATATACTTATTTCCATAGTTGTCTTATATACTTTTATAGGTTTGGTTCTTTTGTGGAAAAGCTATTAAGCTTTTTCTACAGTATTTGTGGTTTCGGTTTTACAGGGCTGATCTTTTGTGAAACAGGACAGAGGTCATTTCTACTTTAGGACTGACATACATCCAGCTTAGCCTGTAGCAGTGGAATTCCTCAGCTGGGAAGCATTCTGTTTAATTAATGAAATGGAACGTGTACCTTGAAAGACTGATCCAGATACAAGTCAAATCAGATAAATGATATCAAGAGGGGTATGCACCCCTCATACATCACATGACTTCCATTTACACTAGAGCAAAACTAGGGAGACATGCTCTCCTCATATCATTAGAGACTGGCCAAATATAAGTGAAGGTGAAATTTTTACATGTGACTTCAGCAGAGACCATGCAGTTGTTCAGTGCCCCACTAGCCCCATCCAGTCCGAGGTTCATTTTTTGGTTTTTCTTTCCTGAGACAGACTTAATATTGACTGCTTGTTTTTGATTGCAGTAACTAGTCAAGGCAAAGGGCTATGTCTATTTTAGTAGATGAGCCAATGCCAGGGAATGTCCTGGGTATGGCAGCTCAATCATCTGGGCAGTCAGTGTTAGAGCAGTCCCTGGCACGGTTTCGGACCTGGCAGACTGGCTCCCTTCCAGACAGATCGGGGTATGGTTCAGGAAATGGCACAGGCCAGGGTCTATTCCCAGTAGACAGCTTGGGTGCAGCTTCTCTGCTGTGGAGGGCAAGAAAGCTTAATAGCATAGACATGGGCCTCTTACCATTTGCCTCAGGGCCAGAGAACAGTTGTAAGCACATTTAAATGACCAGGACAGACAAAGTGAGAGGCTGTCTGTATTTACCCTATATCATGAATCCCTTAGTGCTTTGGCAGTGCTGTACAAAGCATCCAAGGTAAGCATGAATCTGATCCAAAACCCACTGGAAGCAGTGGAGGCCTTCTGTTGTTATTAATGAGTTTTCAGTCAGACTGTAAATGAGCACTAAATGTTAAAAGAAGTATTTGAAAAAAGAACGTAAGGAGACAGATATAAGTTACGGATATGCCTGCTTTTAAAGAAAGGAGAGCGAAAATGGGCATTGGCAGAAAAGTAAATTACTATCCAACCAGGTGAGTTACTGCTGGGTTTTTAATAACGTGCTGTTTTTTCATGTTCTGCTGGAAAGAGTCTATGTTGATTCCACCTAAATGCTGATATCAACCATCGCTTTATACTTTGCTTTAGACTTTATTAAATAGGCTAAATATATAATTTCCTTACAAAAATCATAGGTCCTCAAAATATTTCAGTACTGCACTTTAATCTGTCATCTGAATAGAGCCTATACTAGTTCATTTTCTAATTTGGTGATAACAGCATTAATTCAACTGAAATCCTATTTATGAGATAAAAAACACTAGGAAGAGTATTGCCAGCAGGCCGAGGGAGGTGATCCTCCCCCTCTGCTCAGCACTGGTGAGGCCACACCTGGAGCATTGTGTCCAGTTCTGGGCTCCCCAGCAAAAGAGGGACATGGAGCCCTCAGAGGAGGGCTACTGAGATGATGAGGGGACTGGAGCACCTGTCGTACGAGGACGGGCTGAAAGAACTGGGCCAGTTTAGCCTGGAAAAGAGAAGACTGAGGGGAGACCTCATTAGTGTATATAAATATCTGAGGGGAGGATGTCGAGAGGATGGAGCTGGTCTCTTTTCAGTGGTGCCCAGTGACAGGACGAGAGGCAATGGGCACAAACTGAAGCACAGGTTGTTCTGGCTGAATATGAGGGGGCACTTCTTTACTGTGAGGGTGACAGAGCCCTGGAACAGGTTGCCCAGAGAGGCTGTGGAGTCTCCTTCTCTGGAGATACTCAAAACCCGACTGGATGCCATCCTGCACAACGTGCTCTAGGTGGTCCTGCTTGGCAGGGGGTTGGACCAGATGATCTCCAGAGGTCCCTTCCAACCTCAACCATTCTGCAGTTCTGTGATTCTGTGAAATAACTGTAGTTTGGCAATCTACATTTTATGTTTGAGAAAAAAAGAGCTTTATAATATGATATTTGGAACTCATAATTCAATTAAAAGAGATTAAGTTGTTCGTTTGACAAAAAGTTATTAAATGTAGCCTTTCAGTGTGTTGGGTGTCTTTTAAATGACACATAATGATTCAAAAATGAAAATAAAAAGCAGATATGTTAAATCATGTCCATGATTGCTATACTCTGACTTTTTTTCCAAAGTAAGTGAAACTACAGTTCATCTGGTGCCTTATGAGTTTTAAACTTTGTCTCTTCCAGGAACATTGAGACCAGTATGCAAATGCGGATTCACAAGCTGCCTCTTTTGCATGCATTTCCTTTTACACTTTTCAAGTACTGTTGATATAATTAATTATGGGTTTATTGGAATATAGAGCTTGCTTGAAAGGAAATAATTGTTACACTTTAATTTGTCGTACTGTGATTAAAAGCACTGTACATGACATTGCTTCCAGTTATTAACTATGCTGCAATTGTGGGGCAAATTATGTCCCCAATCCATACATCCTTATACTCCATACATCCTCATTAACTGCAAGATTAGTCAGAGCAGAATTTGACTGAGTCAGAGATATCTTTTTGGCAAAGTGAGTTTGCAAAAATAATAATCCAAATGCTGTTCACTGGTGCAAACAGTCTGTAGGTTTTCACTTGAAGCTTGTATTCCTTTTATAATCATGAACTCCCACCATGCTCTTACAGCTGATACCTCTCTGTAGCTAGTCTCTCACAAGCAGTCACAGATGACTCTTCAAATAACATTCAAATTGTTGGCAACTGTTAAGATGCTGTAACTAAAAAAAAAAAAAATTATATTAAAAAATGGTGGAAATTTCTGGTAGATAATCCATCCATTTGAGAAGAGCAGAGTGCAAGTTTGCACAAAAAGCTTGTGTTGGTGAAGATGTACAACTGTAGGAACCATAGTTTTTTCTTTTCCTCTCTCCTAATGTATTTGTGATGGTTCCAGAAAGTTGATAAGGGATGAGAGAGAAGTGCATACTTGATTCTGCAGAGATTCATGGCAGCAAGGGGAAGTTGATGTTTATATGGAGAAGTACCCAAACTTCTGTATCAGATGACTGAGAAAACATCAGGGTGAAGTGAATTTCAGACCAATATTTGATGGATAGAATTAGAATGAGGGGGAATTTTCCCATAGGTCTTCAGGGTTACCAGAGTGCTTCCTATATCTTTTATGGTTGTCCACTGCATTGCTGTCTAACATACCACTGTGCAGTGATACACGATGTGGAACAGAACTGTTATGACAGAAAGTCAGGAGACACATTTGTTATGCTCAGAGATATTTTAGGTAGTGGGGAGGCAGCAAAAAGGAATACCCCAGAACAGAAGATAAAGTCACAGGGGGTGCACTAGGGACCTCCCGAGGTCCCTTCCAGCCTGGATTGCCCAATGATCCTATGTTTTGCAGCACTGGGACAGCACCCTGGTTACACCTGACTAAAGCATCCACTTGTTATCCTATCTATAGAAAAGATTTTCTTGAGAAACTCACCCATTTTACACAGTGCAACATAAATAAACAGTGCTTGTTTGCTGGGGACTCAGGCTTCTCCAGGAGTCTTTTAGAAGTTAGCCAACAAGGAGCTTCTTTATAGAGAAAATTACTACAAGTACCTTTGTGTAATCCAGATTACTTTGAAACAAAGTATGGACTTGTTTCTCACCTCTGAGATTAAGGAAATAAGGCACTGTGAAGTATATTTTCTCTATTATATTCTTCTGTTTAGCAACTGAAGATGTACATTTCTTACAATGACTGAATAGAGCAAATGGGATAACAGATCTAGATAGCTGTCCCAAAAGATATATTGCATGTTTGTCCACTACTTGTTTCTGCCAATTTACGATGATATTTTAGCTCAGTAGTAACTATCCACGTTTTGTAGTATTTCATCTTACAATGGAGAAAAGATAACTTTTTTTTTTCCCCAAGACCCCTTCCTGAATGCTGTGAAAAGATATCAATGATGTACTTATGAAACAAAAGACTTCTACAAAGTAGGAATGCAAGAAAATGTCTTTGCACTTGCACAATCAAATGAATTGCAGATGTCAGGCAAATCAATAAATCTTTTGGATATCAAGAAAAATAAGGATCCCAGCCACTTCCCCCGAGACTCTTTATGTAAAAGGTGGCACAATAATTATGTAGGTGGATTATGATCTATAGGCAAGTGCACTGACTGTTAACATCTAAAAGTGACATTTCCTTTTCAGACAAATTTAATACAACCTGCAAAGATGCATTTTTCAGTCAGCTTGCTTGTACAAAAGCTAAATCAGGCATGCTCTTACAATTGTAATGCATGCATTTTCTAGCTCAAACTCGGGTTCTACCACCTGCCCCAAATCAGTTACTGCGGGTAGAGCTAGCCTAATTTTTTCAGTGCATAGCACATTTGCCTAAACATGCAGTTTATGAAACAGCACCACTGAAACACTCCAATCAGATCTGGCAACAAATAAGGATCAGGGAGTGAGGGCAAGGAAGGGAATAAAAAAACATTGAAATGTTTTATTCTGACAGCTTGGAAATGAACTTTTTGACTTTTCAAGACAGCTTTTTTGTTAGAAAAGGAAATGTTAAGAAAGATTCAGAGTTAGACAACTGAAAGCTAAACACAACTAAGAAAGCCCTTTTCAATGAAAGGAAACATTTCAAGTCAACCAAAATGGAAATATAGTTTTCATTTCATTAATTCATTTAAAAAATGTTAGTACTTTGTAACCTAGGATTTTTTTTCAGTTAAGGTATGAAAATGAAAAATTGACCATGCACTCAGCATTAAGTTTGAAAATCCATAGGCAAAGTATCTGTTACCTGGTGAAGAAGTGTTTTTCCTCTCCCCTTGAAAAATACTCAGGTGCTTAGGACTTATAAGGATATATTGCGTCTTTGAGAGAGCTGAGGATGTCACTGGAAGTTTGGATGAATGCTATAATGTTGGTTTTTATAGCTAGTCTTTTGATCTCTGTTGGTTGTTGCTGTTACTATGACAAAGCTTAAGCAGACCCAACCAAAAGCAAAGAACAGCTCTTTGAGAGCTGTCACAGAGGAAATATTTCCATTTTAGAGTACTAAATGAGGGCCTCTGCACCCAGGTCAGTGACTATGCGTCAGACCTGCAGCTAATGCCAGCTCTCAGAGGGGGTGGAGGGAGTTGAGAAACTGAAATGGAGCTAGCCAGAGAAGGAACAGAATTCATCTTTGTCTTCTCTGAAAGAAACCTCATTCTGGCAAGGAAATGGGGTGTGTATATGTTCACCACCAAACTTAGAGAAATACAGAAAAGAGACAGAAATCCACCAGGAATTGCATAGCCTTGCCAGCATGGCATTTAATGCAGTCTCATCAGCCCTGCCACACAGGGCAGGGTGGAGATAGCCTGGGATGCCAGACGTGCAGTGGGGCTCCCTCCTGCCATCCTCATCCACTCATGGTCTTGTCTCCCAGCTCCGAGTCCCCCCAAGCCTCTGAACTGCAGTGGGGAGTGTTGTGTGGCACACCTGATGG
Organism: Anseranas semipalmata; assembly: GCA_013399115.1. Taxonomy (NCBI): domain Eukaryota; kingdom Metazoa; phylum Chordata; class Aves; order Anseriformes; family Anseranatidae; genus Anseranas; species Anseranas semipalmata. Next base: position 48,418 of record VXAA01001082.1, read on the forward strand.
CTGAGCACAGAGCAGACAAAGCCAAGCAAGCTTGGGGCCAGCTCAGGGCACTTTGTGGTGAGCTGTTCTGCTTTGTGTAGATGTGCTATCAGTCAAGGGGGGAAGAAGAGAAGAGTTTTGCCCTTCTCTTTGGAGAAATACTTGCGCATTGTATGGAGCCTGTGATCTCCTACAGGATCAGGGCTCCTCTTGGTATCTTGAAGAAATTTAACTAGAAGGCAATGACATGAAAACCTGGAACTTTATAGAAAGTGACAATTGATGGCTGGAGAGACCTGAGGCAGGGTAGACAGTGCCCACATGGAGGCCGTGCTGGCAGGAATCTTCTACGTATGGTTTTGTATTAAAGGCCATTTCGTTTCTTGAGTGAGGAAATAAGAGAAAAAAATAAAGCCACATTTTAGCTGTTCCTCATATCACCTAATGCTATGGTGAAAGACACTGCAGTGATGACAGCAGTATACGAACTCATGTGACATAGACATAGAACCTAAAATAGAGGCAACACAAACATGTGTTGAGTTTTATCTGCTGATGTATGTGTAAAGAGAAACACTACAAATGAAATTTTGTTAATGCCTTTCAATTTCATAAACTTTAAACAGCTACAGGTGTGGAACAAAGAAAAACCCTGCAAAAATCACTGACTTAAATCTTCCACATTTATGACTGGTCCAGTGAATTTAGTGATTAGCTAAATTAATTTGATAAAGTAATTTTGTTTCTCTATGTTAGTTTTGTCTGCCTATGTGCGAAAGCCAGTAGCAAATATGAAGCTGACAAGCTTTTTCTCTGTGGCAGGTGCTGAAACTAATCTGAACTTGAGGAGCAGGGAAGATCCAAATGCATCAGATACTGGATCAGAAACCCAGGATAAAAATGCAAACAACCATGGAACTCAGTCATCTAATCCACTGTCCAGTTCTGCGACTGCTGAAAATGGAAATTCAGTATCAAATGGTAAGCATTTTTTAATCCCAAAGCTCTTCTAACAAAAAATTGCTGAAGTGCATCTTTCAATGAGCTTTTTAAGATATAGTCAAGCTGGAATCTCCTGAGTTGTGAAATATCTGTGTTTCTGGAACTGGCTTAACTTCATATGTATGAACTGATAAGCCCCTCTCCAATAATAGCTGAAAGTGAAGAAAATAAAACAACCTCTGTTGAGGAATTTGTAATTACCTCAGCTCCAAGTCTGTAAGTAACCCAAGGCATGGAGGACTGGGATTTGAGACTTCTGATCCTATAATCAATAAAAATGGAACAGAAAATAGAAAATCAGGATCTCCCACTGATACAGGTGCCTTGCTAGTGAATGGCAAATTGTTTTTAACTGCAACAAGATGATCAAAACGGTGCAAGAACAATGACCAAATGAAATCTTTCAAGGTCCTATAAGCATAATCCTAAGGATATAACACCTGTATTACATAAAACCATATCATACAAGTACACAAGTAGGAATATAAATAAGACAAATAGAAAGTATTTTTTTCAATGGAATGTGGAGGAACAAGCGTCTAAATACTAGAACAGCGCTGCATACAATTATCTTCATACCAAAAACTTAAATCTAAATATCGTTTGTGTAAGTAGAGCAGTTGTATTGCCTTTACTGTTAAGGGTGGAGTTGTACATAATACAGATGGTAGCTTGAGAACTACCTTGGAAAAATCAAAGGGAAATAATATTAAGTGAAATACTGCATTTTCCAAATATGCTATCCTTAAAAAAAAAAAAAAAAAAAAGACTAAAACTGCTTAATATGCAAAGTTTTGAAACAAAAAAAATCAAGCTTTATTATTTGAAATTAAGCATTTCAAAATTATTTTTTCACAAGAAAATTTATTCTGCCAAAATAATTCTTCCTGTTCTCTCTGATAATCAAAGCAGAAAATTTATCCAGTCTGAGAAGTTATAGGAGTGTGAAGGTGCATTCATTTCTGTGTGGAACTGGGAACACACTGTAATAGAAGAAAAAGGCATCTTTGTCCATTATAACTGTGTCCCCATTTGTATCAATATAACAATTTAGGGAGGAGGGAACATATTTTCAGTATGTATAACAGTCAGACTGTTATAGTAACACAGGATCTGTGGGTAGACCAAGGCTTTGATTCCTTTCTATGTAGGATTTTAATCATATATTCTGATGTCCTAATGGGACCTGTGGGAGATCAGCATTTTATAAGAGCAACCATTTTATCCCCAGATCCCTTAACTGGGAGTTTAATCACAAGAGCTGCATTTCTTTGAGCTTAGAAATGAAGTGATGCTTTATGTTTATAATTTGTGATGATTATAGTTAAGTTAGTAAATGATCGCAGTTACTGAAATAAATGGTCATTGCTTGAATAAAAGGCCAACTAGTATTTGGGATGGGTGCTTATAATTGTTTGTGTGAAGTTTTTTATTAGTGTGTTTGCAACCACTAGTAGCCAGGGCTATTCATATTGATAACACACTGTATCTATTATGCATAAACTAATTATTGTTAAACTACTTGTAAATGGAAAGTTTAATCATAAAGGTGCAATGGAATTTTCCAGTAAGATATTTTTTTCCATTAAAAAACACCGATTCATCAAACTCAAACTTTCAATGGAAGGTTGCCAATTTTGATTGCAGCTTTCATAAGGAATAGTTTTGATATTTACTGTATACTATGAACAGAAAAAAAATCTCCTCAGGTCTTGCAGTATCCCACTGGGTGAGGAATTAACATTATTTGTGGTATTTTAAGGTTCAAGTCTACATTTTGCCTATCAGACTGTTGTAGAAATGATGCAAGCTTTAGTTTTACCCTGATACAGACCAAAATCAAAAAATAAATTTAGTGGTACAGAATTCTGGTTTTCTAGATAGCATTAATAATACTTGAAAGAATTAACAATATGGAAAACTTCAGTGTACTTAGATTACATGAACTGAAAAACAGCTTGCCAGTTTGCTTAAAAGAAAAAGCAGTCCTTCCAGGATTCATCTTCATGATTTTGAAATCTGTCTTGCTGGATATCTCTAGGCAATACTGATATTTTTGAATGTGTCATGAGATTTTTCCATGTTAAATACTTTTTCATTTCCTTTACTGTATACAAGCTAGCTTTCAGGAAAATAAAACTTGAAATGCATTATTAATTAGTTGATGCTGAGATTACAAAACTCTTGAGCATACATTAATTTGCTTCCCACTGTTACACAGTGGAACTGTATAATCTACTTTTCACTGTTAGAACTAAAATCCAGATTCATACATCACTCACATGAGTTAATACAGAGGCCATTTCTTAAATACGACTAGTCTTTTGCTGTCATGAATGAAGCAAAGTGTCAGCACCACTTCTCTGAAGCATCATAAAACTTAAAGTCACTATGGTCATAAGGATAATCATCTTGACCAAGATGTTAATCTTACTTCTAACCTGATGAATTCTTTAGAAAGCCATTACTAAGCAGCTAAAAAGCTAGCTGGCTCAGCTTCCAAACAGATTAACACTGTGTTGCTTTCAGAAGCTGAGTTTAAGTTCTGGCACTGCTGTTCGCTTGGAATTTTAATAGAAGTTTCTTTTTCATTTTATGTAATGTAATCCTTTTCTTCTTTAGTTTATCTTTAATATTTGTAGTAACAGCTTTCTACAGCTCTGTATTATGAAACTGTGACTTTTCTTCCACAAACCTTCCATACCTACCAGAGTTTTATTCTAAAAGAAAGCTTTTTTTTTTTNTTCTTGTCCAAGCACAAGAGTAATCAGAAAGCCTACAATACTCTTTTATGTTACAATGCTGAAAGCTGTGATCCTAAATCACCCAAAACAGCAAATCCTCTGGTGGGAAACACTCAAACAGTGCAGATTAAAATGTAGTGAAATTCATTGTTGCTTATTTCCACCTCATACTTAATACGATATAGAGGAGTGTTTAATCATGAAGTGAAACGATTAAATATGACAACTCTAATAAAGTGATTGAGGTGACTGAACCTTTGGTTAGTGAAAGGGAGAAATTCCCCAGAAATATGACAGCTTCTTATCCCCAGTGGAATGTGTTGTAAAGGTACTTACCCAGTGTGATACAACTGAAAACTAGAGTAGATACTGTACTGTTCACAGAATCACAGAATCATGGAATCACAGAATCATTTAGGTTGGAAGAGACCTCCAAGATCACCTAGTCCAACCTATGATCTAACACTAACAAGTCCTCCAATAAACCATATCACTAAGCTCTACATCTAAACGTCTTTTGAATACCTCCAGGGATGGTGACTCAACCACTTCCCTGGGCAGCCTGTTCCAATGCCTCACAATCCTTTCAGTGAAGAATTTTTTCCTAATATCCAACCTAAACCTCCCCTGATGCAACTTCAGCCCATTCCCCCTCGTTCTATCACCTGGCACGTGGGAGAAGAGACCAATCCCCACCTCTCTACAGCCTCCTTTAAGGTACCTGTAAAGAGCAATAAGGTCACCCCTGAGCCTCCTCTTCTCCAGGCTAAACAACCCCAGCTCCCTCAGCCGCTCCTCGTAGGACTTGTTCTCTAGACCCCTCACCAGCTTCGTTGCCCTTCTCTGGACATGCTCCAGCACCTCGATGTCCTTCTTGTAGTGAGGGGCCCAAAACTGAACACAGTACTCGAGGTGCGGCCTCACCAGAGCTGAGTACAGGGGGGCCTGTTTGACCAAAGACCACTCTGGCAGCATTGTGCTGCATCATGCCTAATGGTCGTACAGGCACAATCTGCACTGTGCCATGCATCCAGCTCCATTGGCACCCTGCTGTCCCTGGAAGGAAGCCTCTCTGGTTATTCCTCTTCAGTTCTAACCGAGGTCCACTGTTTGTGGTATGGGTACACGTGAGAGGAGTCACTGTATAGTTTATGCTGATCAGCATAAGAGTAGTTGTCAAGAACCTGCCTGTTTCACCAAGAGCCCTGTGCATTATTCTGGTGAGGTGATCAGTCTCGTCTAACTTCATCTGTCAAGAAGGTAGTCATTCTCTCTAAGCAGGTCTCCTGTGGGCTACAGTTTGCTGTACAGCCTATTGAAACTTACCACCAGATCTTAGTACATCAGGCCACAAGTTCCCATCTGCCCAGAAAGTCACAGAATGGGAGAAGTGTCACAGCAGACAACCTGACAGGAAAAGGGCATGTCCCCATGACACAGTCTACATGCTGTTGAGCACAGTCTTACGTCACCTCCTTGCCTTTCCTGGTGATGCCTCTTCTTTCACACTATAGCAGCGAAGGTGTCAACTGGAGCTTATCAGTAGATCCAACCTGTGTGTGAATGCAGAATCATGGAGAGAGGTAGAAGGTTTGGGGTATGGTGTGTGGTCACAGTTGTAAAGACCCAGAGCGTCTCTGATGTTGCTGTTGTTTTGCAAATATGGATGCTGGAGGTCAGGAGATGCAGGGCCTCCAGTTCTGGGGAAGTGGAACTTTTGAGACTAGAGGTTCTCCGGAACCACAGAACCACCTCTAGATGTACAGTGATCTAGATCTCAATAATTTTGAGATACAAGCTATTTATCTGAAGGATCCTTAGAGGAGCATCTGAGAACGGGAAAGACATGGGAAGTAGGAAGTATAGTAAGAAAATCAGGGCTTGACTGTTGGATCTTCCTCTGAGGCAACACAGAAAATACATTATGGTGGTATGTTGGTAAAAGATTGTTTTTCTAGTTTGAAGACACGTATTGGTTGGGACACGGCTGTATTCTCATTACATGAAAATAATGGAATACATTTCTTTCGTTTTACTTCCCCAGTCATAGATTATTGATTGAATCATGTTCCCTGCTGTTGTTTTCACCACCACATATAATTTCAGTAATAATTTTACAAAGCAGAATTTTGCCAAAAAAATTGCCCAATTAGACTTACTTTGGGTAACTTGAGAATAGTTTCAAGAAAGCCGAGTCCTTATGTCATAATTTGTGCTCCGGCCTGAACCTCTCATTAATTTATGTTCTTGTAGTTCTGCCCCGGCTAAACTGATGTGTCCAACCTTGTGCTGAATTAAGCAAGGTCTTATTCAGTGCACAGCTGTGGTATCCTAATATTTACTTAGGTGTACGTAAAGGAAAACTTTCAGAGTTCAATCAACTACTCCATTTATCTTTCCAAACTCCACCAAGCCTCTGCTTGCCATGTCTGTGCTGACGTGCTGTTGCTGTACATGGAAACTTTACTTATTTGATAAGACCTCTTATCAAAGTGCTTTTCATTGGAATAAACAGAAAATCCTTGATAACCTTATTATTAGCTCAAGGCTGTCATGCACCATAGATCCTAAAGTGTATGAATACAGTGCAAAAACAGTATCTTTTTCAAAAGCATGCTGCTGGCCTAGGAAAGTTTCTTGTTCGTTTATGGTGTCTAGAATCTTGCAAATATTTTACAATATATGTTTTATTCGAGTTAAATTAACAACACATACTTAAAAAGACATTTTGAATTAAATTATGGACAATTTTTTATTATTAAGATACATACAAAATTAATCTGTATGAATACATTATTAGTTCAGGAACTGAGTGAAAAAAAGGATTTGTTTTGTGTTAAAAAAATGGATTTTTGGAGGGAAACTTTGAATAAATAAAAACATTTATTTCAAGCATTTCATTTGACAAAAAATACGTGATTTTGCTGAGGGGAAGCTTAAAGTTGTAGGATAGGGATTGTTTACTGACTTTAATAAATGTAAGAAATAATTAGTGGTGATGTATATTTTACAAACCTAGTATACTGGAGACCATGAATGTCAGACCTTGCTCCAATATATACCTTCAAAAAGACAGAAGTCCACCTTGAAACAATGCATAGTTCAAAGCACTGAGAGAACAGAGTAAGATGTCCTCCCTGCATCAGGCAGAATAGAACCAAAATGCTGGATTCTCACAACTTTTTTCCTGGCTCCAGAGCTGCAAGCAGGGCTTCCACCATTTCACTGCCTGTGTGTGTCCAAAGGAAGTCCAGATGATTTGAAGCTGTAGAAAAAGATCCAAATTTATGAATAGTTTACACAAGGTTCATTCAGAAGAACTATACAAATAAAGCAGCTGTCCTTAGCTACAAAGCTGTGGAGATGCACCAGTGTAAGGGGGAAACTAAAAGTAAGAGAAGGGAATAAGGATCATTCATTCTCTTTAAAACTCTTGTTTTATTTCTCTCACAAAATCGGGTTATTTTATGAGATTATTCATGCAACTTATATTTACATGAGTTAAATCATACATCATTAACCATGCAAGAGTTAATGCTCATTTATCAAAATAAAAAAATAAGCATTTTTAATACAGAAGATAGAGGTTTGGAAGACAAGCATGTTTCATAGTGTGCTTCTGTGCTAGTTTCATGATTGAACAAGAAATTGAACAGGAACATGAAACTAAACTATGGATAGTACAGTACATAATCTCATAACTAGTTTATGATACATTGCATTTGAACTTTGAATTGTTTCCACTACAATTCTGTGTATGTAGTGTATAATATACAAAGAGTAGGATTCACCTCATTTTTGTTTATTACAACAGTTACATATTACAGTTACATATCTATGCCCAGATTCACCTTCTTTAGTTTTAGCCACCCAAAAGGGAGACTGCCTGGCTCTTTTATACTGGATGACTGTTTTTTACACAGCTAAATTTTGGGCAGCTAATTCCCATTATGGAGAGTGCACAGTAAGTACAAGATTTACACAAAACAAACAAACAAACAAACAAAACCAACACTGCACTGAGGAGATGAAGTTGTAAATCCTGGAGCTACTCTCGACTTCCCGTGCGACTAGAGACATTCATCTGAGAGCAGACCACGGGCCTGTTTTCCATTCCCTTTGCATTGCTTCTGGGATGAAAAGGAGCCAGGGGAAGAGGAGCCAGGGATTTCCGCATTGCAGGAGGAATCCCTGGCCAGCGTATGGGTAATGTGCTGTTTGTAGGCTCTTTTAGTATAATTGCTCCTTCTGTAAACTGGCATGCATACCTATGATACTATTTATACTTGATGGACAATTATCTTTTCAGCTTCAGTAAGCACGGAAATAATAAATACCCAGGCAAATGTGTGATGTTTTTCATTCTTTTTTAGTAAAACATGTCAAGGTCTTTTGAATCTTGTGCTGAAATCAGCCAATGCATAAATGTCAGATTGTAAATTATTATTGTTCTGCTTTAGGTTTACCAGAGGAAAATGAGTATTCAAGACTGTCAGCCAGCAGTACAGCAGGCTCATCAATTCAAAGACATAGGGAGAGCCACACTAGTCAGGTAAAAATGTCACCGAATGTCTAATGGAACCAGTGAAAAAGAGTAATTTTTACTCCATTAAAGAGTAAATATTCATACTACCTGCATGTTGAAAGCTTTCTTGATTCAAATCTGTGTGTTGGGTGTTAAAAAATGCCGACTTCTCTTACAGGTTTGTACTGAGCTAAGGATAATAACTAATTAAATCTTTTTTTTTTTTTTTCATTGTGAAGATAATCATCTTGCATGGTTAAAGTAAAAATATCAGTATCAATTAAAATGGCAAAAGGTACTGAGGTAGTGTGAAGCATGCACTTTGTTTATATTAAAATTTCATTTAGTTAATGCCACTTAATAGTAACAACACAGAATTAAGCTTGAGGTACATAAAATGAACAAACAGGAACAAAATTTGTCATAATATATTTTCTTCATTCTTTTCTTTAGCATTTTATTTATGAAGAGAAACACTTTACTTTCTAAGTAGCCAATTCAGGCATTAAGACATTGAAGCAACTTAATTTTATTTCACTTAAATGGCATTAGTGTATTCTCTTGTTGTCTTTATGTCTTCAGTCCTCTTTTCTAAAACAATAGTTCTGACTCATTTTTTTTTATTTGAGATTGTAAGAATTTTACTAAAGCTAAATATTGTCCAAAAAGAAAATATTTTGGAGCTGAGAGGAATTTCCTCAAAAGAAACCTCTCAGTAACCAATGCTACAGTTTCCAAAATATTCTACCAGAAGGTAAGGGAAGTGCTTTATCCCATTTAAAAGCTGTTTTGTTTTGTTTTGTTTGTTTTTTAAATCTTTTGGGGGATGGCTGGGATTTCATTACAATAAAATCCTGGCCCTAACAAAGTGAATGAATATTTGTCCATTGACTCCAAAAGGAATGGGATTCAACCTTTAGCATCATGTTAGGTATTAACATAACTTTGGAAAACAATATGTTGCAAGTGAGTAAATATGTGAGCAAACTAGTACGGAAGTCTTCACCTTTTGTTTTTCTGCCCCACTGTCCAAAGCACAGACAAAACTGCAGCACTTATTCTGAGTTGAAAAATTGTGCCAAGGCAGTACTCAGCACTTTGCTAACCTCATCAGAGACATGACAGCCTTGCCAGAACTGCCCTGGCATACAGAGACACATACCTGTCTTGCACAGATGAACAAATCTTTGCCATCACTACACCTCTCAGACTACTATCTCAGCCTATCTCCAGATCACCATACTGGAAGAGGATATGGGATTATGGTGGTATATTCATAGATTTTTGATGATCAACCAAATACTTACAAGGCACAAGAGTGGCCAAGGAGCACTCTCTAGTGAATGAAAATCCCAAGTCCCAGACATTGCTGCAGAGACAAACCTTACACAGTGAGACACAGTCATCATGGAGCACCTTACACGTCTGTTGCAAAAGTGCTTGCATGGGATCAAGGGGGCTCATGTTTAAGTTACTACCTCAGCGCAGCACATGGAGAGTTACATGAGCTGAGCCTAGGGGAGTCCTTTTCCTGTTCTTATCTTTCCAAATGGAAACTGTATCCTTATGTGAAATTAATCTGCAACATTTAAATGCTTTATTTTAGAAGAAACTCTTTAACCATTTGCAAACTTCTCTATTTGATTCTTCCAACACTACTTGCCAACAGCTTAACACAATTTCAGTTCAGTACTTTGAAATGTCACTTTTCAGTAAATAGATGGTTGGCAAAATGCCTCACAAATCTTTAAAATATATTCCATGCCATGTACTCAGAATTACATGCAGGGACAATCCCTAAATGCAACCTTAATAAGAACTGTGACAAGTTTAGAGAAGGAACATGCAGTTCAGTGATTTTTGATGCAATTCCCTTAATGAATAAACATCTTCCAAAATGGTGTTGCAAAAAGAAAAAGAAAAGAAAAATCTTCCTCCCACAAAAACAGAAAAAAGAAGTCTGTGCTCAGAGGGCTGAAAATTCTTACCGTACAAAGCATTCCTCACTATTTTAGAAGCCTGCCATATATCTGGAAATGATTGGTTTTAATTACAGTTGACATAGCAGGCTGCTGGTGACTCTTAACAGATACAACCCTATTGTAAAACTCTTTGCCAGGCTTTGGTGCAGTAACCTTATCACTTTAAAGTAATTCTTGTACAGACGTATGAAATAGGACAGACTTTCACAGATCTTTGAAGGTACTGATTGACTAATTGCTTTAGAGAGAGAAACATAGACTGGGTCCTCAGGTTTCTTGGCTGACACTGTCATTTCAGCTAAAGGAAAATGGTTCATTAGCCTACAGGGACTTCTAATATTTATGTATTATTTAATATCTCCCTGCTAGTTCCTTACTGAAGTGACAGGAGTTAATTTCATTAGACAGGATCTCAAGGTTCATATACAACCAACTGAAGTTTAGGTATTGTAGCTTACGGTACCATCATGTTGTCACATCAGGTGATAATTACCTGTGTCACGGCTTGAAACTTTCCACACACTGAAAACCTACACACTTCAGAGAGCAAATTCTTCAGCTTAGTATCTGTCGACATGCATCATAAGGATCAATCTTAACACTTTTGGAAGCAATTACCAGTATAAAATATCATGCATATATGAGCTCAGCAACTTAACTGATCATTTCTAAAGTGAAATCTGCTGAAAGCAAACCAAGTTCCATCTTGATCAGAAATGCTCCTTTTCTAGGGCCATTATTACTTAAAGGTCAATTTTTATCAGGATGAAAAAGACAAAAATTGAAAAAAATTGTAAAAATATTAACAAAATATTTCTTATTTGAAAGTTATGCAATAAAATTCTACTTTGTTCTGCTAGAAAAAAGGGAAGAGAATTAAAAATAGTTTGATTTTTGTTTCATCAGAAAAGCTTATATCCAAAGAAATGAAAGGTTTTACATTTTACATGAACAACAAAGTGTGATGCCTTTTCCTTCATATTGTATTGTGACTGTACAGTTGTAGATTTCCAAGTGACCTATATATTGCAGTGTGATATAAGTGATTATATATTGCAGGTAAGCACCACATAAAACATAAAGAACTGAACATCAGATATAAAGCTGTAGCATTGAAAACTGAACCTTGGATTTGGAGGTCAAAGCTCTCAGAACCAGTTATCCAGAAGTTTCATGTATTTTAGTTTGTTCAGATAATATGTCCTTAAGAAACTATTTGTTAGCAAAGAAACACACGTATTCTTTTCAACAACCCAGGATGCCAGGTTCCATGTATTTTATGTTTTCTATGTAAAACAAAACATTCTAGTCAAGAAAATCTTCAAAACATAAACTAGAAATCTACAGCAAAACAATATTGCAAGAAACAATATCCAAATCTTCCCGTACAGGAAAGCCTACTATGCTCTTAGCATCTAAGCCCAAATACATCAGCTGCAAGCAGTGCATCAGACTCAGCTTCTGCAGAAAGCCTTTTGGTACCTCAGCTGCTTGCTCCCTGGAAACTGACGTATCCAAACTTGATTTAAAATTACTGATTTAAAATGACTGAAATGCTGATTCTTCCCAATTCTTCAGTGATTTGTTTAAACAGTTTGGGACTTTCAAATGTACTTGGATCTTTAGTCTTGAATTCTTACCCCATAATTTTCTTCCAGAGTCAAAGAAACCACCAAAATGGAAGATATGCTTCTTCTGGTTATTTGTGCCGTAATCTTGCCTAGGCAGAAGATTTTGTTAGGACTAAGTCATTTCTGTTTAGTCATACCCCAGGAAGTGATCCAAAGCATATTGGAGCCTCCACAGATGTTGAAATCACTTAGCAAGATCTAAAAACCAAAACCTCATTTAAACCAAAAAAGCTTTAGAAAATATTACCTCTGTGTTCTGTTCCTTTTACACCAATAATTTTTCAGTTCCTTAACTAGTCCAATGGACTCTCTTCTCTGGACAGTATTTATTGCTTCCTCTGTTCTCAATGGCTCCTATGAGCATGCATGTTTAAAAGATGTGAGCATAAAGACTGTTGAGATATGTAATTTCTTTGGCATGTCAGAAAGAGCAGCAAGACAAACTAGAGACAACAAAAGCTAGACTGTATCTTTAGCACCTTCCACAAAAGCTAAGCAGCCCTGTCTTCTTCCTTTTTCACAGATTCAGGACTGTATTTTTTTGTTTTTGATAAAAATATTTTAAAGTTGTTATTAACATTCACTATGAAGTGGGATGTGGTGTGAGCAAGACACAGTGAAATGAAGAAAAGCAGGCCAGCTAAAAGACTCCTTGTTTCTTATGTGGGAAGCAAGAAGCAACATGGTCTGTCTGTAAAGGGATAAGATGGACAACCTGGAGATAAAGAACAGATGGGAATGAGGGGCAGATTAAAGACTGGAGTGTTAATAAGCATGTGTGTGGGGTGGGAGTGGGGAGAAAAGCAGGCACCAGATAAGGGATGATTCAGAGAAGAAAGACTGGAGGAAGTATAAAATGACTGAGAGCAATTACTAATAGGAACAGGGGATTTAGAAAGAGGAAAGAAGGAAGAGCCAGACAGAAGAAAAAATAACTAAAAGAAAGATGAAAAAAGAGGAGAGAAAGAACCAATGACAGAGCACAGGGGTGGGGGGGAAGAGAGAGAGCGGCACTAAGGAGTTAAAAAAGTAGGAAGTTATATGTGATGTTCCAGATGTGACATTCATCTTCATACACGTATCAGTGTGATATTTATGTTCCATAAAATAAAAGTAATTGTAGTAATCCACCTTCATTTATAGGATGGTTGACTATGCAAGTTAGTTCACAACCAGTGTGCTAAAGATCCAGCTATCAGAGGAAAAAGGTAGAAAATTTCTGATTAACAGATGCAAAGCCTCTTTGTGCAGTTTAGTTTTCTCAGGACTGAATGTTGGCTTATTTGAAATCAGATGATGTCACATGCATTCAGCATCCTATGGAAATACTCCCAGAACAAGATACAAACAAGCAAGCAGCTTGCCATCCTAGTAGTAGTGGTTAACCGCTTCTGAAACATATTTTATCTGTCATGTGCTCAAAAGGTAAGAGATAAGATAAAAAATGGCGTGTTTTTCTTTTTCTATTTTTTTTTTTTTGCATATTGTTATATTAAAAAATCTGCAGTCTTATCTCTTCTGTTTTGTTAAACCCCATAGTGCTGGTTGGCAGATTGCAGTAATATAGGAGCCAACACCTGACAATGAAAAATTGGAAATGTCTTTTCATATTCATGAAGAATGTATTTATTGTTTCATTATAGCTTAAGCCATAGCTCTTATTTCATGAAATCTCATTGCTTTCAGCAGTCTCTTCCTTCAGAAAGAGCTGCATATTCATTATAGTTTCAAGGGCTGCCTTTGTTCTTACTTGATTTAATATTTGTTGCCAATCACTTCTTTTGTTGACTGTTCAAAAGTTAAAAAAATGAATACTCAAGAATGTGATGCATTGCTACCCCAGCCTATTGTCACACTTCTAAACACTGGGCTCTAGCATTCGTTATTAACGTCTATCGGGTTTGGCTATTAGCTGGAAGTAATCTTTGATCATCTTTGAAGAAAAATGCAGCAATCAACCAAGTCTTGTATAATAACAAAGTAACTAATGCTTTTGTAAAACACACAACATCCAAGAGAGGACACAGAGTGTTTCATATTTATCGTTGATCTGAATCAGTATATCTCCCTAAATTCTGTTTTGTTTTATTGTTTTGACAGTAATATCAAAGAATTCTCTTTGTAATGTCACATCTAGACAAGAATCAGGACTTATAACACAGTGCAGCTTTATTTTTAGAAGACTTACAGCCAAAAATATGTACCTTATATATTAAATACTATGAGGTAATGTGTACTATAAATTTATCAGTAGGTACACATATCTTGTATTGCTGTGTTAACGGTGTTTGGAGGGTAGACGCTCCCCTCCTCAACAAGTATGTCCTAGTTCCGACTGCTGTGAACTCCGAAAGGGAAAGTGCAGATTCTCCCCCTTTGAACCATGGAGTAGATGCCATGATCAGCTCCCTACACATTTGAGGCCTCTTTTCTGTCTTTCCACTTCTTCATCCTTGTTGCATTTTCCCCTGCTAGAAGGCAGTGACTGATGAGGAGACGGGAACAAAACCTCCCGAGCATCCCTGTGCCCTCTCTAAGCTCAGGTGCTTGGCTAAGGTATGTACTTTTTCTCCTTGGGCTGCCACAATGGCCAATGGATCACCATAAAAGGCTGCTTTAAAGTTGAGTTCAATGGGAGGGTGGTCCCCTACCCAAAGGACAGTACCTGTGGAGAGTGACTTCACCTCTGAGCTCACAGCTGTAAGTGCCTGGTGTGAGAGAGAATAGATTGGTACCTGTGCCTGTCACTCTCTTGCATTCACACGCTGCCATATCCATGTAGATCAGCTGGGATTTGGATGGCTAACAGCCCATAAATTAAGTGCTGTTTGCCTCTAATGTTGTTTGACCATAAGTGGAGCCTTTTATACAAGGATGATACACAACATTAGAAAATAGGAGTTGATGATGTTTTTTTTTCATAATTGCCTCAAAAGCATAGTGGCAAACATAGTTTCTAATTGACCGGGGACATTTTTGGGAACTTCACAGAAAAATGATTGGCAAAGTAATTGAGATTTGATCAGGTAAAATATCACCATTAATACCACAAAGTACCAGTGATCAATTAAGTATCAGCATGCTTTCTGTTTTGTTTTGTTTTGTTTAATTATTTTTATTTTTATGTATTTATTTTAGTTTATGTACAAAGTGGTATCAGTAGCGTCAACTGTTCTGAAGACATCTACAATTGATGATTTGTTTTCAGAACTCATCTTGAGAAAGGCACAGTTGCTATCCTAAACATAATCTTTTTTTCTAAAGCATCAGAGGTGAATTATGAGGATGCTCCTGAAATTTTTAAAGAGCAGTTTATAGTCAGTCTGCCTGGAGAGAGAAATATTGCCTAAGAGAAAAAAATATATACATATATATATATGTCAATATTAAGGTGAAGTTTTAGTTACTCTGGGAAGGTGTCATTTTGTAGCTGATAACAGAAATCTAGAATATAGATAAACTCAGCCAAACTAAATAATAATAAATAAATAATAAAAGTCCACAAGATACAAATCAATAAATAAAATGCACCCCTGTTTTGAATTTGTGGACTTGTCCAACTGTATTCCCAGCTTAAGTAACCAGAGAGCCTGAAACGTGTGCTGTCATACATTATTGAACATCCCCTACCTTCCTCCAATATTTTTTGCCAGATTACATGTTAGAGCTGTACTCAGGATTTGTATACTGACTTTATTTTGCAAAGATATAATATTATTGTTTGATTGCTGAAAGACCTCCATATATGGAAGATGATTAGCCTAATTAATCTAGAATATTGTGGTCCCAGGCGTGTTACTACTTCATTGAGGGAAAGGTGCAAAAGAACTGAAGACCAACCCTTGCAACTAAATTGCGTTCCTGGGGAAACAAACAAACAAACAAACATACACATAAAAGCAAAACAAACAAACAAAAAACCAAAACAGAACAAAACAAAACAAAAACACACCAAGAGTATCCAAGAGCATGAGAGAAAATCACAGAACTTGTACCAGAAATAGAATTGTGGTCAGATTAATAATATGAAATCTGAGTCACATCAAAGGTACGTGCAGCCCTGGATTCTGTTCCTGATCAAAACAAGACACTGCTGCCTAGCGAAAACAGGGGGGTTCAGTGTGCCTCTTTCAGAGGGGTTCATTGTACAGCCTCCCAGTTTCCAGCAGTCTGTCAAGAAGAGCCTTTTGGAGGCAGGGTGCATTTTATAGGTAGTAACCCTTGGTGGACTTTTCTTCCATGAACTTTTGTGGAAAATCCTTTCGGAAAGCCAAGCCAAGGCAAACAATAGAATTAAGTTTTTTTGGATGAAGCTTGATACTTTTCCAAATGTCATGTGATAGCAGAGGGCTAGAATCAGACGCCTATGCCCAGGTGATCTGACCCCAGAATACCCTGCTTCCAGCATTGCCCCATTCTTGGAAGAAAATGAAATCTGTCCCTCCAAAAATCAAGATAGCTGAAAAATGCTTGTCAGGAAGGAAGACATTTATTCCTGTCCTCTGTGGTGACCTGTTTTATTTTAAATATGAATTCTGCTACTTTTAAGATTACCCCCAGTTTTTAAGTATCAGCAAGGTTCTGACTTCCTTTGGTATGTCATTGATATATCACTTGATCTAAAGCTAGTTTATTCTTTTGATGTAAGAAGAAATTTAACTGATACATTTTCTTGTTTAAAACAAAGCAAATGCAATATATATCAGTTATGGATCTCATTTTTAACTCTATTTAAACTGGCATAGCTTCTCCAGACCAATTCCAAATTTGTACCAGACAGTACTGATCTTCTTTGCCATTTTCTTCTTTCCAATAAATCCATTTGCCACCCATTTAGAGAGTATTATTTTTGGAGATTGTAAGGTTGCTCCAACACAAAGGATAATTATCAGCAATTTAAGAGAACAATTAACAAAAATCACTTTACTGTTGCATATCATATATCAAGTTATTATGTCCGGTGGGTCTGCATTTACAAAAAAAATGCATGTCCCAGCATTCACAAGACAATTGGATGAATCAGCTTGGATCCCAATGGTACATTTGTATTTGAAGATTTTTAATTGGAATTTAGAAGCATGTAAACTCATTTATCACCGCCATTCTCTAATCCCTGCTGGGGTCTTACGTGGCCAATGCAGGTTTCCCAATCAAACACAGATTTACATATTGATGTGATTTATGTTGAAAGCTTGCATAGGCTTCTTAACACACCCTTGTTTAACTGTGTGCTTTCCCCTTTCTATCTTGAAATGAATATTTTATTGTTAAATAACACGTAGGCTGATAAATTTTTTTCTTGATTCAAGAGTTGGTGGAAATGTAATCCCTTCCTGATGTCTGATTTTTTTTTTTTTTTTTTTTGTAACAGAGAAATAAAAACAAAACATATCTGTTTTAGTACTTAAAAGGTTAGGATTTTTGAGAGGTTGCAGTGTGTTTGTCCTGTAAGTAGGAAAAAAGATGTGACTTAGCATGTTTGGAAGCAGTCAGAGTAGGGGCTTATCAGATAAAAAAGGAAAACATAGAGAGATGAAATCATTAAAATGGGTTAGAAACATTTTGTATGAGAGGCATACCTGTCACAGGTTGAATCAAAATGTGCTGCTCTCCCTAATATTTGCATAAAGTAAGAATTATTTCCAGAATTACTGAATGAAATTGTGTCTTTAATTGCAAAATGAGAGGTGAGAACATCCTGATCACTTCTGTCTTTAAAAGTGATGATCCACGGGAGGCCCACTGGGATTTGTGAACTACTTTTAAGGGCTATAATAAAGATAACTGTGAGTTGCCTATTGGTTGCAGGCTGGCATTTGTTCTGCTTACATTTCTAGGCAGCCTGCAAACTGGAAAAAAATTAAAAATATGGGATTTGTTAAGGTAGTTCCATTTCTAAGATAATTATGATAATTTATCATCAACATTTTACCTTTATTGCATGATTTACTATAGATCCTGAACAAGTATTAGAAAGGCAAAATCATTGCTCTTATATACTCAATCTCCCCATAGATTCCATGGTAGGACCTCAACTTTACTAACAGTTTAAGACACTAATGGAAGAGAAACATAATAAAGCTGCAATGATTAATTGTGAGAATCTACTGACAGTTACTTTAAAGCACCAGCACTGAAAAATCTATTAAAGAACATAATTAGTAATATTTCTCTGAAGGGAAATATGGACTAGGTACCTCCTGCAATTGTCAGAGGAGTACAGGTTTACACACTATACTTGTCCTTAAATTATGTTGTGATTAAAAATCTGTTTTCTGTTGCACTTCAATGTTTATATTCAGGAATTTTGCTAAAATGTACAGAAGCAACTAAAAACAAAACTATAATAAAGCATACAGAGCTATGCTTTGTACAAAGATAATTATTTGTATGTTTTAGCATCCAAGAATGTGATTAAATGCTCCTTTTTATTGTCTGGTGAATCTCTGGTAGAAAAATACTGCCATTGCAAATGACCAGAAAACTGACTAGAGTACAATACACATATTTTTGAAAAATTAAACCCTACAGTTTGCCAGGGAAAGAGCAAAATTAAGAGAAACATTATTTTATAAATAAAAACATGCTAGTGCAAATTAATAAAATGTCTGTTAGACAAACACATTAAGATGAGTCTTTTGCCCTAGCTTGATGAGTAAGATTGTGTTGCATTTGCCACACAAACAGAGAATACAAGCTCTTTGTTACTTATTCTTACAAAACATCATCTGTAAAGTTATAGCATTTGATCTTTTAATGCAGAATGAATTTCCTGAGATTCTACAGCCAAATCTGTAAATAACTCTGAAGTTAATTTTAAATGGGCCTGTTAATCTTTTTATCTGGCATACCTTTTTGTCACAAATGATTTAAAAATGTGAAACTTTCAACTTTCCGTAATTAAAATGCTCTATTTTTTAACCAGCCTAAGAACTAAGGCTATAATTAAAATAATTTATGGACTTATCTTATAGCTACTCATCTTGATTCTAAGACAAAGTTTAAAGCCACTATGTCTGCTTTAGACCCTTCTAAAGGAACTTAGGCAGAATTTACAAGCCTGAGTCCAGGAAGGCGATTCAGGAACTCA
Organism: Anseranas semipalmata; assembly: GCA_013399115.1. Lineage (NCBI taxonomy): Eukaryota > Metazoa > Chordata > Aves > Anseriformes > Anseranatidae > Anseranas > Anseranas semipalmata. The sequence continues at coordinate 67,371 of VXAA01001082.1, forward strand.
TTCTCCGTTGACTGGGTAAAACTTAAGTGTTGATAGGCACAATCATGCTCTAAAATTTTCACAGTTGCCAGCATACACCCAAAGTGATCTGTTTCCAAGTTCCTATGTCTTCTGCGCTGAAACCACAAGGGATTCACTCTGAAGGATTTGCTTTAGCACACTTACACACGTGGATAGCACACCTTAGCACAAAGCACAGGAACCAAAGTCCTTTTTCCTCACACTCAGAGTCCAGCTCTTGTAGTTGCAGAGTCCTAAGTTCACCCTCAGGATGCAGGAACTCAGTCTCTTCCTTAACCTGAAATAAGTCAAATCCCCATCTTCTGATTTCCGGATGTGCTCTAACCACTAGATAATGGTGAAAGGACCCTCCATGCTTGTCCTGTTAGAACTGAGCCATTGGCGGCACTCCAGCACAAATCAAAATCCATAGTGCCAGGAGGAGAGCACTTTCTTCCAGAGTGCAGATCTGGGCTATGAGGTGGGATGAATGCTCCTGGGCTCTCTTTCTTGGGTTGCTCATTAGAAATTGATTTTGTTCATCTTGCTGTATTCACAGTTGAGAAGATGGACCTTGTTTAACTGCTTCACTCCATTGCAATCCATTGAATTAGCAACTCCGCATGCTCTTCTCTTGTACATCACTGTCTTTGACACTTTTGCTTTTCTTGTCTGCTCAGTAAGGACTCTGGATACCAAACACAGGGTAGGTGTTTCCACCAGATGGCAGGGCTGTTAAATGCTAGGTATTCAAATGCTATATGTTTTTTGTGGGTCTAGCCCAAATGCTGTGTTGCCCATGACCATTGTTGCCAATTGACCATTGACTTTAAGTAGGAAAATCCTGCTCTACAGTTGGTACCATCTCTATCCCTTAATGGTTGAAGTCATTTGTTCAGTGTTCATTGAGAAGATTAGCACTCTTAAATTACTTCCTACACACCTCATTCACCCTCCACAAAGTACCTGTTCAGGGTATAGAATAATAATGAAGAAACGTAGCTTGCTGTTTTACATTGTGCTTCATGTAAAATAGTTCAGCAAATCTTTTCTATAATGAATATGTATAATAAACCTTTAGCTTGTCACAGGTCTAGTCATGAATGGAAAAGAGAAAAGATACAATCTTGTTGAATAAATCTAATTAAATTAACTGATTCATTTAAAGTTTTTTCAGCTCTTGTGCATTTCCCCCATTTCATTGCCACTGCATTGCACATCATTCATCGAGGTTGAAATATAAACATTTTCGAGGATATTTACCAGATCAATCTCATAATGAATTAAGATTTGAGATATTTTTCCATCCTTGTTTAAAAAATATAATGTAGATGTACAAGATGTTACAAGATGTAATAAAGATGTAGACTTATTTGTAGACTGGAACAAGATTTGTCCACTATACACTGGAAAATGTGCTGTATAGTGAAACTGCTGACACAGCATTAATTTACAGCTTGCATAAGCAGGGTCAGGAAAGTAAAGTGCCTGTAAGCTATAAATAGGATGCGTTTGACAATTGCCTTGCCCAGCCAAATTGTACTTGCTTTTCACCCTGCACCTGTGTGCTTTTATGGTTCTTGAAATAGTAGAGGAGCTGTCTCTATTCAAATACTTTATACATCTTCAAACCTGAAAATTCCTCTGTAGTTCATTAGAGTCGCGCTATGTAACTTTGGGCATCTGAATGCAACCAATAACCCTTACAGAGTTTCAAACTATCTGTTTTCTTATAAGTATACTTATCTACCAGTGCTTAGGCATATCTTTGTTCATTTATCTCTGAAACTCCTTCATATGAAACTCTTGTAATGACGGTCTAACACAGATTTCTTTCTGTATGTTCCAGCACCTCTCTGAGAATCATGCCTAATACAGGCACATGAAATGCCTAATGTTTAGATGCGAATATGACGTCTAAACTGGGAAGACTGAATTCCAATCTACCCGTTTTCTAAACTGGGTTATGCCCATAATCTAAACCCACAAAAATCTATACAAATCAGCCAAAGTAATCCACAGTGCCTCTCAAACTATACAGCTGTGCTGTGGATAAAACTACCTTGCCTCTCTTTCTTGATAAATTATTTCCAATAAAAGTTTCTTTTGTCTTCTAATCTTTCCTACTGACACTGAAAAAAAAAAAGTAATATGTTTTGTTACACAAGAAGTCTCTGATACCTCTCTAACAATATCTGTGGAATGTTTTGTTTGAGTTGCTGGGATGCATTGGTGCATTTTGTATAAACATAAAAACAAAAAATGTTTTTCATTTCATAGTAGTATGTAGTTGTCTGGGATAACATCTAATATGCTTTAATGATGTCTTTCAAACACTTCCACTTTTCTTCTTTTTTTCTTAAAACATGGAATTTACAACAGTACTTGAAGTTATAATGTCTTCTATTTATATATAGGTTAATGCATTTCTTTCTGAAGTATCAGCCAGCCAGAAATTAAGGAGATTCCTAAAAGATCTTCAGGCATCTCCATATAAGGGCTTCTTCCTTCTCCGATGGCACATGTGAAAGGTCTGACTTGCACAGGACATATTTGAAGCAGCATTGTGAAACCTGTGTAAGCTGTATCCAGGCACCTGCTAGTCCATCACAGAATAACAGGAGCCACAGGCAAGCACAGTCAGGAACCTCATTGCCCATCAGTGACAGAAATGCCATTCATGTCACTCAGCCTTCCTTGCAACTGGAACCAACTACATGTGTAGATTCTCTTGAGCATTTAAGGGCACTGCACATCAATTCCTTTGTCATGGTGACTGAAATGCAGCCATCTCTCATTATGACAAGGAGTATAAATGCAACCTTGCCAGGAGTAGCCATACTTCTCAACTGAGCTGATTGTGTGAGGCAAGATATGCGCATTTTAGTTATGTCATAGGTGCCTCTCCTAGATGCCCCTCTGGGGTCCTTAAGAAGGAAGGTAGCAGGATAAGGGCTGTGGGCCATTAGCTGTTTTGATGGGTTTGGTTCATATTCCCTAGCTAGGCCCTGTCTGCTACAGAATATCCTCAAGCAAATAGCTCTCAGTACCTGCTCTAGGTGCTGCTATACTGAGTCATAAGGGACAGTGAGATGGACTTCATAGCTTACTGGACTTGTGCTGATGTGAGGGCTTCAAACTGACTTGCACAAAATAAATAATCATTGGAACAGAAAAGTTAAATGGAAGGGGACAGTTTCTTCTAGGTGGATTATGAATCTAGTTCAGAACTGTTTGGCTAATTCACTATGAGTTTATAGTTTCAGGCTGACTGAAACTACATTTGAAATCAGTAATATATTCTCTGGAGGAAGACGAGTGCCAGCTCCCAGTTCTAAGGATAGTACATATCTGTAACAGGAACATTATTAATTCCAAACAGCAAAATAGGTTATAGTTTCTTGGTTATGGTTATTTGGGTATTTACATTTAGGGGAAAATCCTTGCTAGTCCTGCACCTCCTATTTGCTCTGTGTAACGGTATTTTCTGAACATAATGATGTTATATGACAACAGTTTTAAGACCAGGTTGATAGAAATAAAGACTGCTCATCACAGTAGGTAGTCTGCTTTGCGTGTTTCGAAGGATTGTGTTCATGTAGCCTTTGCTGACACAAAGGTGTTTTTTCCATTTGTTTCATTTTTGGCACCTGCTTCATACAAATTCAGTTCTGTGACTTCCAGACATGAGAGTGAAGGAAGGCAATTCTAATTCATTAATCTTCTTTATTTTCTGTGTAAACAATGATAATTGGGGGGTGGAGACAGAGAGTTAGGCACAAGGTTTTAAACCCTTCTGGAGGAGAAGATTGATTCAGATTATTAACAGAGTTGATTGATCTCTTTTCTTTCATCTGTAGTACAAATGATCGTAGCTTTCCACATGCATCTATTTATTTCTTTAATTGTAAATCAGAATGGGAGCACTCACCAAGCATTCACTATCTAACATGGCTAAGCCAGGGCACACTGTAGCAGTCACAGGATTTTGGTTCATCATCCTACTAGAATGTGTGGATAAGCTTATACTGCTTCCTGGGGTTCTTTGCAAATAACAGATGTGGTTTGTAGAGAAGAAGGTGGTTCACACCTAGCATGGTGTGAGCCTAGCAGTATAAAATACCTCTCATGAGTTCAAGGCAAGGTTATTTTGCAGAAAGTCCTTATTGTTTATACAGCATTATACATGTCACTGACCTATTTACAGAGGAGATGATAAGCAAATGATACCTGAATCTGCCCTCATCACAATTTTACATCAATGACAGAAGAGGCAGAGGATCCTGTGTGGAGTATCATTCAACATGGACATTGCAGTTTTACACTGCCAAGAAAACTAACTTTATCTACCTTTATTATTCCCTTCTCACTAACAGGTTATTCATCAGCTTAGACTTTCAGAGAATGAGAGTGTGGCTCTGCAAGAGCTTCTAGATTGGAGGAGAAAGCTGTGTGAGGAGAGAGAAGACTGGCAGCAAATATTGCACAACACTGAGCAAAGAATCACAGCCCCACCTCCACCCCCTTGTAAAAAACCAACGCTGCTGAAGAAGGTGGAAGATACCTCCTGCAACAGACTGTCTTCAGGCATATGGGACACCACCATGTGATTCAGATGTGTGTTTGCTGACGGTTAGGAGTGAAACCATCTAATGACTTCAATCTGCACAATCAGCAAGTTTCCTTCCCTCCACAGAGCGTGTGGGGATTTTTTACAAGCACTCATTCAAGAGCACAGGATGGAGGAGCTATTTAGATCTGTCATGTGTGCGTGTATATGTGTCTGTTTGTCCCTTTCATATATATATACACATATACATATCTGTGTGCATCTGTGAGTATATATATGTATGTGTGTGTATATATATATATGGAGACAAACTGCACTACAAGTACTTAGTTTAAAAGTACAAGACGGTCACTTAGAGCTCTCCCATGGACAGTGAAGAAACCATGTCAAGCAAATGATGACAGGGAGAAGTGACTGGCAGGCATTGTAGAGAGATCAGGAAAGTCTGTGTGCACACTGTACAGCTGTTTTATATAGTATAAAAATATGATGTTTCTTGTTCATTAATGAATGGTTTTATTATATTACATGTATACATATATATATTTCTTTGTAGATGTCTGTGTTCTATTGGAGTTGCAAACCCGAAGTTTATTTACATGTTTATTACCGGTGTTTTATAACTTTATGCAATTGGTGCTGTTGTTCTTTCTTCAAAATACAGGTAATAAATTCAATACTCACATTTTTCTTTCATAGTTTATCTTTAACAACATCCCAGATAGTTTCAACACTGTGGTGTTTGTTCAGAACTAGCAAAGTCCTTTCTGAAGTCCAGTCCTGAAATTCTTGCAAAGCTCCTATTTGCAAGTGTTCTTTAAAGGTTTTCACACTCAAGAATTAAAGAGCATGTATTTCTTTCTGTGGACTTGTGTTTCTGAATGGGTGAACTGTGAATTCTGTAGTTACATCTCAAATCTTATTTCTTTCTGGGTTATGTAAAATAATGAGGCACTCATTTAAATTATAAGTATGGTTTGAAATTCACACCTGATTATGCATAAGGTCAGGTGTCAGTGGAAAGATACATAATGGTAATGAGGTATGAAAATAGGGCTGTGATTTACTTTTAAAAGCCAGAACGCTTCATAGAGATGGTTATATCAAAGGGTTGTGTCCTTATTCTGGTACAGTAATGCATTTATACCTCAAATGAAATAGTTTCAGAAATGGAAGCATTCTAGTTGGAGAGCATGAGTTCTGAGCAGGAATGTTAATTTATGAAAAATGTGCTGCTGGAAACTTGTTAGCTACTGCTCAGCAGTCTTTGAAATACTGCTTTGCCACTAAAGGGAGTAATTTATATATATACACAGGTATTTTATCAGGGGCCGCTTATTTTAAGTTCTTGGAGTATGTAGAGCCAGTGTGAAACACTCTTCTTGGCTGTTTGCCCCATTCCTATTTGGATCCAAGAAAAAGTGCTTGTAATTTTGCAAGTGGATGTAAAACTAATATTTTAAAATGTAAGCACGGTTTATAAAAGTGAGCTCACCCTAGGTTAGAAGTTGTTGGGAAAGGAAAACAACCTGCAAAAAGCAATCCCATGCTTGCTTGTTTGTTTTTTCAGGGGAAGTAGCAAAATTCAAATTGTTCCCATGAGTATCATCAAGCTGTAGGCAGAATTAAGCACCTTCTCTTTCTGGAGATTAAAACGGACATTTTGAGTGGACAAGGAAGGGAGACACCAGGTTAGCTCTTAAATTAATGATGTGCTGATTGGTCTCTGATACTTAGGGGTAAGTATCACTCAGCATAGAATTTTACCTTTTTACCACTCCTATATTTGCAGAAGTCCTCTCTGTAAGGTTACCTGCTAGTGTTCGGTGGAGAAGCAGGGATTCTGGAGTCTGAACCTTGCCTTCAGCTGACATCAATGGCCACAGACCAAGTGGCCACTGTGAGGTTATGCAGGAAACAGCTCTCACCTGCTGAACAATTATGTCAGGATGAGGCTTAGCCTGAAAGAGTTGAGGTTTCTGCCTTTTCGCTCAGATAACCAGGGACATGCAGAGATCCCTGTGTGAAAGCAAAATGGAATGGCTTGAACAAGATGCAAGTGAGCTGATTAACCTGACCTTGATACTACATGGCTTCCAGGATGCAAGTTGCTATCTCTACATGGCCCAGCATCGCTGTACGTAGCCTTAACAGCGTCTACCCACCTAGCTCAGATATCCTGAACACCTCAATGCACTAAGACATGCAGATGTGCCCGCAGGCTTATCACTCATCAGACAGGTCTGGCAAGTAGCCCTCTCCAAAGCTCTACTATATTGCTAACTCTAATGCCCACTGGCTGGCTTGGTGACTGGTGGCAATCAATACAGAGCAGCATGGAGGTTTAGGACAAGCTGTAGAAACTGTCTGAGAAGCCAGTTTAGATCATGTCAAGATCCATGCTGCTGCAAAGAGCTTTCCACAAGTCACCAAGGCAGCTATTTGCAAGGTAAGCTCTTGTATCTCCAGACTACACTATTGTCATTACTGCATTTGTAACACAGGAGTACCCAGAGGGCAGAGAATACATTTGTCAAATGGAGTTTAAAATGGGCTTGTGCACATTGCAATCCTTACTAAAAGCTGTCTTAGAACAGGGACCAGCCTGAGCTGCAGAAGCACAGATGGGGTTTAAGGAACCTCACTGCTACTCTTTCAAAGTCTGCATTGCATCCTTTTATAGCAGCATGAACCAAGTGTGGAAAAATGGGAGCTAGCTTTGCTGGCAGTTTCATCAGTACAGTTACACAGGAGATGCTGTTACATACCTGATGCAGGCAGTCTTGATTGTCCAGAGGGCAAAGCACATCATGCCTCCCTGTGCAGAAGGCCTTTGTTCTATTTTTTGCAAACTTAAGGAATATGTTTTCCTTGGGCTCTTCCGTACAGCGTGTAATCACAGTGCAATATGACAAACTCAACAGCAGAAAATATAAGACATTTTCTTCAATTTTGTTATTAATTTCAGGATATGCAATAGCTGACTTTTTACTTGGGAGGATTTTTCAGGATATTCAATTAAAATATAGTACTTTAGGAAAAGTATTTGTATTAAAACATGTTTAAAATATTTCTCTAATGGCAGCAAGACACTCCAGAGTGTGACTTATGATGTCATAATTCACACCTAGTGTGTTCATTGGTCCCTTGGCCTTTGGCCTCATGCCTAACAATGCAGTTGGTAGGGAATTATTACACCATAATTCACACCCTACTGTGTCTTATTGCTTAAATAACCATACCCCCAGAGGTGTCTTAAAACTACCATTAAAGTTTATATTGTGTATCAAAATGTGTTTACAGGGCTGGGAAAATATACTATTGACATTTTGAAATGTTGAGAAGTAGTTTTAGCAAACTGTACAGTGCTTGTAAATTAATCTCCCCAGTGGAGTATGCACCAGCCAATTACAGTATTTCCTGAGTATACGAAGTCCTCTCTTGCACATTAAAAAATAGCTTGGACAAAAAAAAAAAAAAAAGCCTTATGAATTTAATATTCTAAAGGGAAAGATTAAACTCTATGAACATGCTAATGCCCTTAATATCCAATGAGCAATCTAAAATGTATTTATATTTGCAATAAAGCAATTTCAGGAAGCTGGGGTTATCATCAGATAATCACTCCTCCACATTGTGCCTTATTGCTTAATTTTTAATATATGAAACAAACAAAACTTATAACAAATCAGCCTCTCTTTCAGTATGAGGTAAGGAGAATCAGATATATTTTACACTTTAAAATCCAAGGGAATTCTAAAACCATATTAAGCCACAATAAAATAAAAACAAAAAACAAAACAAAATAAAAAACAGCTGTTGGCATGAGAAATTTTTAAAGCTTGTAAATCTGAAATACTGGTCTGAAAATCTGAATTACTCCTGAAATAGCACTTCGTGTTTTTTAGTTGCTGTAGTTGCATTCCTATTGCAGATTATAAGCAGAACCTTGCTTTTTAAAACTTGATTTAGACATTCAGAGAAGTACATGCACCAATATTTTACAAAAGATCTGTGTACAGCATGAAGCGATAAGCTTTTTAAAACTTTGTATTGTTTACAAAACAATAGTATGATTGTTGAATAAGTGAATTAAATTTCCCTTCTTGCCAGTGATCCTTTTTATTCCTTCTCAAAGGTTGAATTATTTTCATTAATAACTTTATTATATTGCAGGTCCTTGTGTGTAGGACAAAGAATTTCATTAACTTGCTAAGAAAGCGTAATAGATTGTAGCATAGCTCTAAAGTGATAGTATTAGCTATATTCACTGTAGTTTTTAATTCTGCTCTGTAGTACTGAGATCCCTAGTAATCACATTATTCTTATCGCTATAAAGCCTGCTAATATCTGAAATGCTCTGAGGAACCTAAAATAAGTTTTGCCATTCACTTGTTGAATAATAAATGTAATTAAACTCTGTACAAGTCAGTTTTCCAGAATGGTATTAAACGTTTCATGGCTTTGTGTTCTAAATATACAGTTTTTAAAAAGAAAACATAACGTGAGCATAACTAGTCCACAGTATCTGAACAAACCACAAAAGCGTATGAGGAAATGCTTTTCTTCCAGTTTTGCTGTTTTCTGTGTGCTCAGGATTTTCATTTGCAGAAGAAATAAATAAATCCCTGTGCTGGTTTATATTGTGGCTGTGAGAATTAGATCATTAGCAAAGGCTGTCTCTCTTTCCACCTGTGGTTTGGCCCTTTCCCTGATGGCATGAATGTATGCTGAATCTGGCTGAATCATGGACTTCACTGTGAAATGTCTCAGAAGTCAAAGCGAAAAGGATTTTTGAGGATTTTTTTATTTATTATGATAAACAAAACCATCATTTTGAATTAGCTAGAAGCATTTAATTCAGTCTGAAATAGCTTGTTTTTGTTCTTACATATGTGTATAAAACCCCCTCTTAGCCCTTTCTTCTTTTCTTTCCTGTCAACTGACATGAATTTTAAAACAGACTTTTATAACATAAAAAAAAGTAAAAAAAAA
>VXAA01001082.1:76944-116008 GCA_013399115.1 Anseranas semipalmata
AAAAAAAAAAAAAAAAAAAAAAGGTGTTAAAGGAAATTACAGCAAAAACCTTTAGGTTTAATTCCTTTAAATGAAACAGTTTAAAAATACTAAAATAGAATATTTAAATACTTTCAAAATGTTTTTCACTTTTCTCTTCCAGCTCAAACTGTTTGCTGAATGCACTCCAAATTTACACATAATTTCAATTCCTCCCAGACACCATTCTTCATAAATCCATTCTTCTCTGAAAAGACCACAATGAATATTTGTTTTGAGATGCAAGAGAACTGCTGAGGTACTCCAGGCTCTTTCTAGTTACTGAATAATATAAATTACTTTAATGTTTCTGAAAATAGGAAGTGGAATGCAGCTTTCTCACTGTCCAGATGTGAACAAACCACTAAATTAGAAATCTGTGGCAGTGAATGTCCATGCAAAATGAAATAGTTGAAATGAATGGTTATGGATGTATGGCTCCTCTGTCTCACAACATAGTATAACATGGTGGTCGGGAAAATACTCCAAAAAGCAGGGGAGCTGCTTTTGCATTCTTTCAGAAAGACACCTCCACATAGATCTTCTGAATGAAAACTGCTTTTAGCTGCTTTTAGTGCAGACCCTCACTACTAGAGTGGTCTGAGCGTCACAGATTAGATAGGCAAGGGGATGTCTAGTGTTTAAATGTGGATAGGACAGGAGATCTGTTCTCTGTGGAGGACAATCTCAGATGCTTGGAAATCTCCAGGCATTATGACCTTCCTCATGGTTCTGAGCAGCAGCCTGAAGCCATAAATAACAGTGCTGGATTTCAGCAAGACGTGATGTCTAGCTCTTTTGTGAATCTAGTCCCCCATCAGTTTGTATGGTGAAGAGTATCTTGAATAAAAATTACTCCTCTAATAATCTTCATTAATTACATTTTAGTAACTGGAAGTCTATATCTACCGAAGTCTAGTGTTTGCTGATACAGCACCCAAGTCTGTAATATGAACTTACCATTAAAAAACAAGACCAACCAACGAACCAACCAAAAACCAAAACAGCATTTTTGTTTTTAAGAAAAAAGAGGTTAATATGAAAATAAGTGCATTTGAAATGTGTCTTCTAAGTCCATGCTAAGATCTGGGTTACCTGAGCCTTAGAGTTACCATAAGTAAAATGGTATCACATCATCAAAGATCAAAGTAGTCACCCAAAAGTAGCTCTCTCCCATATAATCACTGAGTCCTTATTAAGCATGAGCAATTCCCAAGTTCAGCCATCATAGAGCTTGAAAAACATGCATTTCTTGTCTCCTGAAGTTGCAACATCTAGACCTCAGCTTCTCTGAGGTGGGAAGGGCATTCTGTTTAGTTGGTACAAGGCACAGTGATCGATGCCTTACATCAGATACCTCATGTAGAGGTTCCTAGTTTTCTATACCAGCTATCATTCCCTTAAATATTCTGCAGCAGGCTTATTTGTCTGGGACACTGATTTGTACCTGGGGAATCGGGGGCTAAAATTTAAGATCCATACTTTTGCAAATCTTCGGTTAAGCTCAGGATTTGACCTCAGCTGATTTTTAAGGCCTACAGATTATTTACTTATTTCTGTGTATGTACAAGTCATGCCTGAATATCCAAGTAAGACTTGCCAAGACATTTAAACAAAACAAAACAAACAAACAAACAAACAAAAGGAATAAATGATGGCAAATCTACTGATCTAGTTCTTTATTTAATCCCTGTATAGGATGAAAAGGCTACATCCTGCTGAGAATTTGGATCCTGTAAGGAAATTAACATACCTGCCTTTTAAGTGCCTTGTCCCTGTAAAGGTGTATAGGACCGAGCTGGGTTTCCATAGTGCCTGTTCTGGGCATCCATTCCTGACTCTATCTGAAATTTCTCACAGAGAGAGAACTGTAGTTCAGGCAGGAAAGGAGAAGACCTCAACATCCTGTAATCCCTGTACATTTAATGGGCATATCACTGCACACAGGAGGAGATGGAGCTATCTAGAACTTGTGGAGAATGTGGAAGATTATAAAGGATAAAGACAAAAAAGATGAAAACATTAGAAAAGGGGGGAAGAAAGAAGCCAGATTTCTACTAAGCTAGTAAACTTTTATGTATTTTATTTTATTTTATTTTATTTTATTATGTTATTTTATCCCATTCTAATACTTGAGCATATATAAATATATAAGAAGCACCCAGAAGATAAGAAGCTCGTATGGGGTTCCCAGAAACATTATGTATCAATCCAGCACATTTTCTTCTTTAATAAGGTAACTTAGACCAGGCAGATAGCAGTAAAAGCTTTATTAATGTTAGAGGAGAACTTGACTACTGGGTTGTTTTATTTTTTGTCCTATCACATCCTTTAAACAAACAGAGGAAATGAGGGCCGTCATACAGTAATCTAGCTTGGAAAGGACATCTGGAGGATCAGTTCTCTAAGCCTGACAGCTGCACTCATGGTAGTAGAGGCTAGTGTGGGAGTGGCTTTCTTTGCCACAAAGGCATGCTGTTGAACCATGTTCAACTTCTTGTCCCCAGGGACCATCACGTCCCTTCTGCAAGTCTGCTTCCTTTCCAGTCAGCCCCAAGTCCATACTGTTCCATGGGGGTTTTCCACCAAAGATTCAGAACTCAAATTTGAGCTGTGTTAAGTTTCTGCCAGCCCATTCCTCCAGTCTGCCAGCATCCACTGAACAGCAACCCCATACTCCAGAGCTTCACTCCAGAGTATTGACTCCCCCTCATCCCAGCACATATACAGAATTTGCTGTGTATTCACAAATTCAAAAATTTCATTATTCTTCTTATCATTAATAAAGACAGTATTTGCTCCAGTATTAACATTGGAGGAATGCTGCTATTTGGCTGACAACTGTTTTTTTTTTTTTTTTTTTTTGCCTGTTTATTATCGGTATATATTTTTAGTATTTTTCCTTTGGATTTTTTTTNCACATGCTTTAAGACCAATGGTCCAGCCAATCATTTACCTGCTTTGTAGTCCACACATCCAAATTGTATCTCATCAGTTTGACTATAGGTTGCTATGGTAGACAAGTAGATGGTTGAAAACCAGTTTTCAAAAAGTATTCAGTGGCAAACTGGAAGGAAAGAGAGATTCCATGTACGATCTCATCTTAGGAGGTACCTGAGACCCTCTTCTGTTCCAAATATTTGTTACCACTGTGGATGACTGAGCAGAAAGGACTTTTATTAAACTAAGGATGGCACCAGACTTGAATGAGCTTGCAGAAATGCTGGAGCAGAATCCAAAGTGATCATACAAAAACTGTAAAAGGTTCTGAAATCAGCAAGAAGAGCTAATAGGCATGAAAAATATTTCAGTTGTGGAAGGAGATGTGCACAACTGAGAAAGAGAACAACTCTCTTTGCAGTGTCTCCCACAGTCCAGGAAAATAAGAGGTGCTCTTCTCCCTCAGTGGAGAAGAAGCATGACGGCAGTCTCAGGGACAGTAAGGCTTCAAGGCTCCTAGCTCTCAAAACAGGAAAGAAAAGCTCATTTTAAGAAGGCCATGCTTAAGCAACTATGATGGAATATGTATGTAAGGTGCTGAGTTGATGTGAGCTGGAATGTACTTGAGGAATTCCATGCATGGGTTGTACTTGGAGAAATAATACTTCCCACGGCTTTTCATACAAGAAAATAAAAAGTGGATGGAAGTTCTGTCAGAAGATAAAGCAAAATTTTAGCTCCATTTGGGTACAGAGAACATATTTAAGGTACCACTGGACAAGTAGCTTCACAAGACCATGGCAGCTGAAAATGAGGAAATGAGTGATTTTGTCTCTACCTTTCAGTGCTGCTTTGATTAGAGGAACAAAACTTTCTTTAAACATATTTCAGTTACGAATAGTGAGATACTTAAATTACATTATGACAAGGAAAAAGATCTTGAAATTGCCCAGAGCCAGGAGTCATGTTTTTACTCCAGATATCGCTTTTACAAGATCTGTTTTGTGTTGTTGCAACCTTGACGTGACGATACCACCTTTAAAATATGATAAGGTAAGCCTCTGTAATAATTCAGCTTTTAAGGTCTGTGAGCTAAGGGTGAGCTGCGATAGCTCTCTAACAGGTGATGATGCCATGCACTCATTTCCCCACAGGATTTCAAACTGCCAACAAATTTGTAGCAAAAGTGCTCACAGTTTAAGAACTGAATGTTGTCCCATATATAGAAGATAAAAGACATGCTGCTGCTTTCATAAATGTTCTTCTGAATGATAAATGGATACTTAATAGATATGAGAATGCCTCTCACCTTTACTGAGATAAGTTTTTCTTGAAGAGGCTACTTCACTATCAGAAAGAAGTGGGAACCACCACAGAAAATCTTTCCCACAGCTTGTCAGGGTCAAGTGACTAGCTCTGAGAACTCATTATGGCCTCTAATAAAAGAACTGCTCTTGTTTCTAATCACAGAACCTAATACAGCACAATTCCTAATTTAAACACATGTAAACACATAGAGGAATATAAAACCCACAAAATACGACCCCAGAGCACTTGCATCCGGAAGGGGTCACTCAGACACATAGAAGTTTCTGATTTCAGTTTGATCATTGACCTCAATAATAGTGAACATTGTGCAAAATGTACCCTGAAAACTTCTGTAGACAGATGCTTGTGGTTTTGGATGTTTTGCTTCCCCCCCTGATTAAAAACTAAAAGACAGTGAAATAATCCAGATTAAGACATCAAAAAGGTAGTGAAGTGCAAATGTGAAATATTGAGCAATCAGGTTCAGCACCAATAAAGGTTCAGTGGGAATCTTTTTGCGGTAGAATGTGTAAGATGGGACTGAAAATTACCACTGAAGAATAGTTCGGTTTTGACAGGCACATTCTTGTTTGATAGATCTGTTTATTCCGTGTATTTAGTTATACCTGCTCTTTGTAATGATGAAAAAGAGTTTAGCTACTTTTTGTACTCCTAAACAGTCAACATATCAAAAAAAAAAAAAAAGCTATGTATTCATTTTGCCAGTTGTTCTTCACTGTTATTTCACTTCAGCTCAGTTGGGTCATTGAGACTTTCTGCAATGAGAATGAAGACAGTTACTGATCAGCCATTTGTTCTTCAGAATCTTAAATCCATATACATTCAGTAAGGTAGGCTTAGCTGGCTCTGTGCTTGTGTGAAACACTCCTTTTATATTCAAGACAACTTGTTTCTCTCATTTGTATCCAATCTCCTTGTCAGGTAGAAGTACTCCTACTTCCACTATGCTATTTCCTAGTGTAACAATAAAGCATCTACTAATAACATTTTTGAGGCATCTATTGAACACGCTTGGAACTTTTTTTCAATATAACAGATGTGGTTTCAGCAACAATAAACATTAGTAATTTCACAGCTCTGTGAATGTTAATGCAATGAACAGTTAGTACACATCATGATCCTAAGCTGTGTGGTTAGAACGAAATCTCTTTCCTAGCCACACAGACCACTGTGTACTCTCACGCTCACCATGTTAAGAAGATGCAGAGTTTTAGCCCTATCAAGCTGTAACCATTAAGATGTATCTTTGCTTTTAGATTACTTGTGATCTTTAAAAAGAAGCTCCATTAGCACCCTAAGGGAACTGTATAGGATAGAATATTAACCGCAAAGTCCCAATGGTTTGTTAGATGCAAACAAATAGGCAAGCAAACAAATAAAAGCAACTTGGAACCTTTCTGCTTTCATTTTCTTATCACTTTCCATTCAAATGGAAGTTTT
Organism: Anseranas semipalmata; assembly: GCA_013399115.1. Classification (NCBI taxonomy): domain Eukaryota; kingdom Metazoa; phylum Chordata; class Aves; order Anseriformes; family Anseranatidae; genus Anseranas; species Anseranas semipalmata. Next base: position 82,672 of record VXAA01001082.1, read on the forward strand.
GGCCTTTAGTATCAGTATAAAATGGAGTCGAAGACACATTTCTACACTATTATGTGCAGCAAAAAAGGATTGTACAATAGAGAACTATTTTCCATCTCTCATGTGGATTTGGTCATTATTTACTGGAGGCTGTTTTGTAACACAATGACCATCTGTCAGTAAGCACTGAAAACGCTCAATCACGCTGGCTGTTATTGTTAAAATGCCACAATCAGTGACTGCTGTGAAGGATTAATAGATTTTTTTTTTTTTTTTTCACTAAGATAAATTACATGTTTAGAAGGCCAAATTAGCTCTCATTGGCATCAGTATAAATCCAGAGCTACTCCACTGGAATCCAGGTATCATCTCTAGATTTATACCAGGGTAGCAGATGTCAGACTTTGACCCAGACCTTTAATATGAGTATATCAGGGAAGGACTTCCTTTTGAATTGGTTGTTTTTTGAAATGTCTGTGATTGAAAATATATATATATATATATATATATATATATATGTTACATTTAATTGCATAATGAAAAAATCTAACTGAGACCATCTTTCCTTCCCACATTGAAGATGTAGCTCAGAATTATGTTCAGCTATTTTGCAGAAAGGTATATACCCTTTGTACTGGTCATTGCTGTTTAAAAGGTTCAATCTGTAGTCACGTTAGTTAAGCTTTTCTTTTGAAAGTTGCATCACATTTGTTTGTGCACACTTGGGCAGGAGTGTAGATGTTCAAATGAACCACCAGCCACACTAGCAGACCCCAGGATTACAACTGAGTGTAATTCTGCACAAACCTGTGTAATTAAACCCTTTGGGGAAAGTCTGGAATGAGGTTCGTTCAGATGTAGCCATGTGATTACAAGTACATCATTAACATTATTTTTTTATATATATAAAGGGAAGTGGTGCCCTCAGGGTGGCAGAGTGAGCAAGAAATATGGCCTATACATTGAAGGTCACTTTCTATAGAGGTGTGGGAAAACATTTCTTAATCAAAAAAATCCCCTCTCTATATCATTTGTTATGACCATGGGCTATAATTACTTAGCCTATTAAAATGCTTAAGTCAGTTAATGATTTAGTTTATAAGTATTAGACATTTCAACCTGAAGGAGGCAAAAGGAGGGAGTGATAGGGGAAATCTAGTCTTGAAAGAAGCCAAGTATCTGCAAGAAGTCTTCGGAAACCCTCAAAACCTTTTGGTTTCATTGACCACAGAGGAGCCTGGGGTTGCTCAGCGTTTCATATGCAAGACTCTGGCATGTGGTGAAGCTGGTCCTTATGGTTGTTACTTCAGAAGCCTCATTCTCTTGTTAAATCTCATCTCCCACTGTATTCCCACATCTCCTTGGCACCTTGCTGCCAGATGCCACATGGCACCCAGACTTTAAAAACATGCAAGCTGCATGCAAGCAGCCAAAGACTCCCCACTATTTCATAAGCCCTTAGCTACCCATCACATGCATGAGACAGTAGGCAAGGGGTGAGTATAGCAGGGATAAGGAAAGAGAATGTCCTAGCATGCAGCATGGCAGGAGGAGCAAGTTCTCTGCAAGTTCCTTCACTCCCTACCTACATGCCCACTCTGAAGTGAAAAGAGGAGAAAGGAAGCAGGTTAAGATGTTTCTGCCATGTGGCCTGACAAAACCACACACATTGGAATTGCACCTGTCTGTACTAACAAGATGGAAAAAATGTATCTAGAAGAAACATGAGAAGCATTTGCTTTGAAATGTCTTACGTGCAGTTTTACCCAACCTAGAATCATAGAATCGTTTTGTGTGGAAAAGACCTTTAAGATCATCAAGTCCAACCATCCACCTAACACTACAAGTCCACTGCTAAACCATGTCCCTAAGCACCACATCCAAATATCTCTCAAATACCTCCAGGGATGGCAACTCCACCACCTCCCTGGGCAGCCTGTTCCAATGCCCAACCACCTTTTCCGTAAAGAAATTCTTCATGACATCCAATCTAAACCTCCCCTGGAGCAACTTGAGGCCATTGCCTCACATCCTATGACTTGACACCTGAGAAAAGAGAGTGACACCCTCATTGCTGCAGCCTCCTTTCAGGTAGTTGTGGACAGTGATGAGGTCTCCCCTCAGCCTCTTCTTCTCAAGATTAAATAACCCCAGTTCCCTCAGCCGCTTCATATATGTCTTGTTTTCCAGTTCCTTCACCAGCTTTGTTGCTCTTTTCTGAACACATTCCAGCAACTCAATGTCTTCTTTGTAGTGATGGGCCCAAATCCAAACACAGTACCTGAGGTGCAGTCTCACTAGTGCCGAGTACAGGGAGACAATCACTTCACTCGTCCTGCTGGCCTATTTCTGATGCAGGCCAGGATGCCATTGGTCTTCTTGGCCACCTGGACACACTGCTGGCTCATGTTCAGCCAGCTGTCAACCAGCACCCCAGGTCCTTTTCTGCCAGGCAGCTTTCCAGCCACTCTTCCCTGAGGTTATGTTGCTGCATTGGGTTGTTGTGACCCAAGTGTAGCACCCAACATTTAGCCTTGTTGAATGTCATGTGATTGGACATGGCTCATCGATCTAGCCTATCCAGATCCCTCTACAGAGACTTCCTACCCTCAAGCAGATCAACAGTCCTGCCTAACTTGGTGTCATCTGCAGACTTACTGAGGGTGCACTCAATCCCCTCATAAAGATATTAAAAAAAACTGGCCCCAACATGGAGCCCTGGGGAATTCCACTGGTGACCGGCTGCCAACTGGATTTAACCTCATTCACAATGACCCTTTGGGCCCAGCCATCCAGCCAGTTTTTAACCCAGCAACCAGTACATCCATCCAAGCCATGAGCAGCCAGTTTCTCCAGTAGAAGCTTGTGGGAAACAGTATCAAATGCCTTGCTAAAGTCCAAGTAAACAATATCCACAGCCTCTCCCTCATCCACTAAGGAGGTCATCTCATCATAGGCAGGACTTGCCTTTGATAAACCAATGCTGACTGTGTCTACCTGCCCAGAAGCAAAGATCTTCTGAAAACAACTCCCCTCCGTCCCCCCCAAGAAAGCACAATAGCCACTCTTCCAAGGGGCCTCCAGCTGTCATTTTTGCAGCTACATGCAACTTACCTGCCCATACAGTTTTAACCTTTACTCTTTTGATTACGTGTATTTCTTAACAAAGAATAGCAAGAAGTGGGCTGAATAAGCATGGAGAGATCATTTAACCTGTTTACATGATGAATGGTTCCTTTGCCTGCCTTCTTTTCCAGTCTGTGATCTTTCTGTGGACTGATGATAATTTCTCCAAACCTGTGTATCACTTGCAGTTGTTTGCTAGCAATTTGGCTAAGCAAATTATATCCTGGAGCAGTCAAGCTCCGTGGTCAGTCATTCTTGGCTTTCTGTGTCTGGTCCCCTAAGTCATGAGGGATTGCTTTCCTTGCTTGATTACATTGATAGGCTGTGACTCATAGGATGATAGAAAGCTAGGAGCATGGGCAGAGCAATTCCACAACCATACAGAAGGCAAAGACAGTTTTATCAGCCAGCTGCCCTCAGGTGCCATGCTCTTTAACCTCAAGCATGATGATAATTCAGGGAGTCTTAAGCAGTAGAATTCCAAGGAGTTGTGTTTCTGAGTATTGAGGAGAATTGTTCAAACAAATTCTTAACAAGCTGCAAAATGACTTAGGAAAACAGCATTCAGTAAACAAGCCCCAGAGGGGTTCCAAATAAATTGTGCTATATCTGTTCACTTACATGAATATTGCCTTCAAATTCTTACATGAATGCTATCTGCTAAAATAACCTATGAGATGATGTATTTTTTTTTGTGCACTTGTCACGTGATACCTAATCGGAAAACAGTGGGGCTGATGAGCCATCTTAGGTCAAGTTGTGACACTGTATGACATTTAGCTTTTGTGATATGGTGAGGTAATGTGACATGACATGAGTGTATGCCATGAACCAAAGGTCAGAACAGATTTAAATGGATACACCTGCTTTCAGCCTGGCCAGTCACTGTCAATTTGTAAAAAGGGCTTCCAGACCAGCACATATTTCTGACAACAATTGATGGTCATGCAGTAGATGTATGAATTCACTGGCAGCAAAGCTTACCAGCTACTTATCCATAACACCTCTTTATTTAATGGAAATTGATTAAAAACATGTCTTCTCCTCAGAAGTTTACTTATCTGCCTGTTTAATTTTGGGCAGCTGCCTGGGCCAGATTTAGAGAGGCCACATCTACACTGAAGGGCAGAATTCCTCTCCCTTGATATCTACTACTGGCTTGTGCAGGAAATAGAGTACCACACTAAATTAATATATTGTCTCTACCTGTATGACCTGAGGGGTCACTTATGCTGTGCTGTGTTCTCAGTGGCACCCTACTTCAGTCCTGACCCCCATTCATTTAGGGAAATTGTTGAAACTTGCTGTCACTGTCTTCCTGCTTGTGTGCCTGACTATTCTTTGGCTGAAGACCATAGCCTGGGCAGGAAAAGCAGATGGTATGTGCCCAGATTCAGTTTCAGGGATGCAGAAGCTGGCAGGCACTTTCACATCCCACAACACAGGCAGGGCCAAAGGGACTTAACAAAAATGGGACTTACACAGAACACACAGACACCCTATTCCAAAGCTGTGATCCTGCTCAGCTGCTCAAATTTTGCTAAATTCCTTTTCAATATTTCAGTTTGAAGTTTCCTAAATACATTGAGTAACACCTCAGTTCATGTACAGCCCTGCTCAAGTCTTGGCAGATGGGAACAATATTCTCCATCAGTAATTACAAAACACAGCTGAACCTTGGCATACATGTCCTATGCAAGCTCAGCGATGTTCCTAATGCAAGGGATAAGGTTTTTCACAATGTTGTAAACTATGAGGTTGGAGGTCAGCAAGCCCAATCTTCCTTTCCTATACCAAGTCAGGACCAGTAGGATCTGCTGTCTGTAGATCATCACTGACAGATGAGGTGACCTGCTGTTACACACTGACAGTAAAGGAAATTCTGCTACAACTCCAATTTCCCTTTTCACTGTTCAACCCTTCTAAAAACTTAGACTATTTTCCTGATGCTCAAAATAATTATTTTGTATTGAAAATGAAGTTGATTTCCTACTGTCTTTCCCTGTGGCTGCAGAGGTTGGTTGCTTATTTTCCACTTTATAGTGCATGTTATCACCTTGAGATCTTACTGAGGTGCGAGGATTAAAAGAGAGAGAGAGAGAGAGAGAGAGAAACAAGAAAGAAAGGATATTTCACAGGTGCTTTCTGCAAGAAATTCTCATGATTTCCGTGTTTCATCATGGTGCCCCAAACTACTGGGTGTGTGAACTGCAGCATTTTAAAGCCAGCTGTCTTAATATATTCCCACTGAAATCAACAGATACCTTCGTGGATCTGAATGTCAAGTGTGATTCCTCTCACTTGACTTTAACTGCCTAACACTGAGATGAGCACTTCAAGTTTTTACATCGGCTGAGAGGCAAGCACATTTAGAAAGAAATTAATTTTACCTCCTTTGATACCTGCCTTAGACATCCAATGTTTTCTGTTCACGTCAGAATGAGATTGGTCAACTGGGTTAGATCAGACACTGAATTTTTAGATGTTAGATGTGAGGAGAGGTTAATCCCAGCCCAAGTAAGTTAATAAAAATATTTTGTGAATAGATACTTCTCAGTTATTAGGAAACAAAAAGGCATCATTCTCAGTGCTCTCTCTCCCCCAAATTGCAGAGGTTTGTACCACCATATCTTCTAAATTTACTCGGTATTTCTGATTACAATAAAGTAAATGAAACTTCAAAACCAATAAAATAATGTCAAAGAAAGAACAGATGTTTTCATTATGCCAGTGGATTGTTTTTATCTCATAAATTGTTTTTAATTATCTTGCTTATGAAATTTGGAACTCCAGTTCCTAAAAGATCTAAACACTATCTCATTTTCTACTTCTTGTCCACTTGTCTGATCCAGGTTTGCAGATGGATATCATTCTTGATGTAAAATGGGTTACAGCAGTTAGAATAATTTGACCACCTGGAAATATTAGGTAGCAAGGTAGGAGTTAATGTAAATAAATAAAAATGCCTTTGCACACCAAGTGTTGGTGTCTACCCTAAGGAATTTTAAAGGGGATTTTGGGTAAGCCTTAGGTGTGGTCTAAATTTAAGTTCCACTCTGCTGAGAAGAAACATGTTTCTCTTTTTTCATGCTTCCTTAGCCCTGCTCTGACATATGGCCAAACCTGATAGAGGCTTGAAATGGGCCTGAAAATGTGATTTTTTATTCATTGTTACTAATTATTCATTCAGTTCTTTGATTGTTCTTCTGATAGTTTCACCTCTGAAAATTAAATCTGGTTTTAGTGGCTTCTCTGCTTATTTTTATTTCATTCTGACATAAATGATAGATGTGCTGCATGGCACATTCTCAGAGGAGAAAGCTGCATATCATGGAAACTGATACTGAGAATGCTTTAAATAAGGACACCATTCTCAGGATTAAGTATTGGAGAGATGAGTCAAAATGGGTTTTATTTTCCTCTCTATAATCAATGCAAACTTAATTGGATTCAGTATATGCCTTTTTTCCTATTGATTTTTGTGTTATTGTTCCTATTTGACTGCTGGTTTTCTAGCACATCCCAGGCTTTTTGGATATTATTTTCTCCATATGCTTTTTTGGCTTCTTCCCATTTAGCTGCCTCTGATTTCTTTTTAATAAAAAAGTAATCACAGACAACACATTTCATCTAATTTTATAAACACATTTACTTCTGCAGACCAGCAGAATGATCACTGGATTTGTATTGTCCTGTTTCCATTAAAAAGACCCTCCAGGGTCAAACAGGGCTATGTGGTGAATTTGTATGCATGAATTGTACAGATGAAGGTCACTTCAGCCACCAATACCGTCATCAAAGAGCCTTTTATGAACAGTCAGGTTATGTGAAAAAGAAACACCTTGTAAGCTGAGGTCTGTCTTGACTAAACAGTATCTTTTTTAAGTACCCAGGACTGGATCCTCTCCAGGAAACCTGAGTGTTACTCATGTACCAGATTACATGTTCACTCTTCATCTAACCGAACATCTGAACCGTGATCTTCCTGCACAGATCGTGCATGCTCTGAAATATTAAGTTAAGATGTACTGCTGCCCTGACCACTTGCTGCCCACCTGCCGGTTGCCTCGTGCGGGTTCACTTGCTGCCTTGTCCAGTGGTTTAGAGTTTACATTCCAGACACAGGGAGGGCTGGGAACAAGAGAAGAGGAGGAAGCATAGCAAGGATACCCCCCCGTTGTTATTGCAAACCCTGCTTCCTCTGACACCCCAGTGACAGCTTCTGGCTACCAGGGTCTGCACATTATTAGAATATTTTACATAAGCCCAAATGACAGATAAGCACTCCAGGGAAGTGAGTTAGTCCATCCTATTTCCTTATCAATTCTCTAGATTAATACTCGCTGCAGCTGCTGTTCCACAAGTAACTTCCTGATGAGCTCACTGTGTAAGGCTGAGACATTGTGTCTTTATTTATTTGCTGGAAGGTACCATGGCAAAATCTTCCTCACAGAGTAATTAGATATTATATAATAATAATAATAATAAAATATTCATGTATTTGGAGTTCAACACAATTTAAAGTAAAAAACAAAACCAAAAAGACTCCAAAACAAACAAACTGAAAATCCACATGTCATTAAGTGGTTTTGCTGTCCTATGTACACGCTTCCTTCTTTTCATTGTTGTGTTCAATGAGTAAAGCAAAAGAAAACAGAAAGGGCAATGAGCCTTATTCTACAATGCCATGCACAACATGAAATCTTGTAGCAGCATTTCACAAATCTTGATGCCTATGTACTTGGTGCAGGAGGAAATGAAGTTCCTTTCATATCCACCAGGCCTTCAGAGCTTAATCTTCTCAATGGGCACCTTTATCAGCATGTTTTGAAAGCTTCAGCACCAGGGAGGTCCCTGCTGCTCTGCTCTGTGCTGCCCTGGCAAGGGTGTGCACGTCAGCTCTGTAGCCCCTGACACTGAGACAGACCTAATATGGTGTTAAACCTGCACATCTGTTGCTATTTTCAAAACTGCCCTGTGGTACCGGGCTTCTGAATCATTGCAGCCGCAATGGAAAACTCAGCTTTTCCGCTCTGACCTGTCTCTGCAAAGAAATCTGCAGCACGATCCCAAATAGAAACCTTACCAGAGAATTCAGATCCAATTGCATATCTGGGTCCAACTCTCATTCAAGCAGAAAAATAAAGTGTTTATAGTGGAACAATCTTACAAGGCAACAGAAGCACCGTTTTATCAAATAAATCACGAGTAGGACTCTCAGGATGATTTGACACTGGAAGTAGATGAAATAATAACAAAAAACTCAATTGATTGCTTTTGGAAAGTGGAAGTTTAGTATTTGTAGTACTCTCTGCTATGCACAGAAAATGAGTATCTTCTATTTCTAAGACAAAACAAAAGTATTTTATCTGCAGATCCACTGAGACTAACAAGCAATTGGTACTAGGTTCTCAGGTCTAGAATTATGAGGAAAGGTCAGAAGGAAATAAGGATAGGAGGTGAGCCACTGCACACAAGTAAGAACCCACAGTCCCTATACAGGCACTGTAGACAGGTAAGAACCTGTGCAGCTCTGCAAAGGAAATCTTCAGAGATCACTGCCCAGGCTATGTGCTTACCTTTTTACATTGACTGACCCAGCGAAGAAAGTTGGGAAATTTGTGTACATGTAGATATCACTTTAAAAATTTTGGGAAATAACCAGTTTTCATACACAGCAGTCCACTTAAGCCTACATCATGGACCTTATCTTAAAACACCCCAAACACTGAAGTGCCTGTAGCCAGCATCTGTACTATCAAGTAACTCAAATTGCCCAGTTCACAAAGCCTTATTACCCACACTGAATAAATACTGTTCATTCCTCTGGAGCAAATCATCTAATTCTCTCTGAAACAAAACCCAGCTGCAGCTCTGGGGGTTAGGTTATGTAAAGCACCACCTCCAACAAGCAGCATGAGCACAACTGCACCAGGTTTGGTGCCTTAGACTTTCTACTGGGTGGGCTACACAATTTGAATTTATCTGTAGCAAAACCCTTCCATGGGAGAGAGCTTTTGCCAGATGGTGTGGGAAGCCATATCTCATTCTTTCTGTCCCACGGGGAACAGTACACACCGTTGTCAGAGAACAGGAGCTGCTGGCTGTTCCCGTTCTGCGTGAGGGAGGAACGAAACACAACAAAACTTTGCATCCTCTCTCTCCCCCTCCATCCTATTGCTAATTTATGGCAAGATAGAATCTTCCTTTCAAAGAGTTACTGTGTGGTAACTAACACAGATAACACTGCATGGAGAACTGAAAGGTACTGTGAAGATTAATGAATACATGTCCCCTGAAATGCAGTATTATTTCAACCTTTAACAAGCATTTCTGTCTTGATCTGCAATTCAGCCTTTTTTCTGCCTTCTCATCTCCACCCTGCACGGCCCACTACCATGTGTCTGCACCACTGTCAACTGGTGTGACTGAATGGTGAACAGCAGTGGGAAACAGGCTCAAGTGCTTAAAACAGTTAGTTTCAAGCTGTATCAATTCCCTGGTCTGACTTTCCATGCCACCATGTGAAGAGTTGTTTCAGCACAGGAGCTTGTGCAGTGCAAAGGGCAGGAGCAAGTGGAAGAGGGAACGAGAAGATAGGGATCTGCCAGTTTTGGCAGCACTACTAGCTTGCTTCTCATCAGAGTGCTGGTGAAAAACCTGACTTAAAACCCCAGTCTTGGAAAACGCAACCGGACAATGTCCAGACTAGGGCAGTTTAAAAGGCACCTGGGTTCCCGTTTAACAATGGAATGACAGCTTTTCAGAAAGCAACCAGCCCTTGCTCTAGGAGGAATAAAAAACTGAATCATTGTTTTCCATCTAGTTTCTTAGGCCTCTCTTTTGGTAGCATTTGACCTGCTCGTAGCTGAATCCTAGATCAAACCAATGGAAGACATAGTGTTGCTGACTAGTTCAGTGGGATGGACAGTGAAATGAAAGGACATTTATCTGAATGTATGGTCTACTTCTGTAAGAATAAGATGAAAAATAATGAAGCTTATCAATGTTTATTACCTATTGGCATATACTGGTCACCATCATAACTCAAGATGAAAGTAAATTTAAGATTTTGTCTTTGTCTAACACGTTATTGACTCCTTGGGTTAGTTGTATTTCTGATAGAATGAGATAGAAGCCTAGACTAATGTCCACAAACTGATCCAGAGTGGAAATTCCAGTGTTCCTCTTCCTGGACAAAAAGTGAATCCCTTTTAAAGTGATTGCAAAAGCCCCAAAGTCAGAAAGATCTAGGAAGGAGTAAATAAAGTAGAACAGGGCAGCCAACTCGCATAGTTTCCAAGTCATATTCTCACAGTCTAACATTCTGTTCTCTCCAAGGAGGAAATAACAATATAATGTACAGCCCTGCCACTACTGCTATTAATATCTTGGAATGCATCCAGAGGCACATGGGTGCAGGAGAATATGCTGTTCCTAGTAATCGCATAAATGTTTAGATGTTTTTCTTTACGAGACTGAGCCTGGATCTCTTTTGTATGCTGCACTGCATAGGTCCTTATTTTCCAGCTCCATGAAGGCCTGGACCAATCAAACTTCCTTTTTTTAAAGTCAAGTTACAGCATAACAGAAGTACTACAAGTTCCAAAACAATGTGTGAACTATTTTAGCTATTTTAGTGAAAGTAAAAGAAAAACAGAAAAGCAAACTGGGACAGAGTGAAAACAATTCTCTGTAATATTAAGCAGAATAGGCATGTGCAATTACCCCAGGAAAAGTCTTAAAGATTTAAGATTACCTTAACAAGGTAAAGCTTCTTCTCTGTACACTACTACACATTTTATTGGTGTCTCTGAAATTTTCGTACACAAAAGCTTTTGTATGGTGAACTTTCCCAGTGTAGCCTGGGTGGTGAAGGCCTTAATGGCTGGTCAGGGACCTTTGCCCCAGGCTGCGTTACCCATCCTTAGGTACACCTGAGCCTAGAAGGATGAGGAGAAAGGCTAACTTCTTCATGGTACAGGTGAGCAGCGACTTCCAAGCATAGGCGATAGTTAGGAAGCACTGCATTCACCATGCTGCTTGAAATTTTCTTCTTCCCCTGAAACCTGGTGGAAAAACTAAGAGGATGCCAGGGACAAAATGCCACATTCAGGCCACTGGCTGGGTACCTGGGCATGTTGTACAGCACCTGAAGTGGCATATGCGCTTCACAGCTCTGATCCAGAACTGCCAGCTTTCCCTGTGTGTGGCTGGCAAGGAGAGACAGAGAATTACCGAGGCTAGAAGGAAGTCCTGAACTCCTTGCTCCGCAAGCATCAGTAATGCACCACTCTCCCTCTAAAGGTGTATGAGTCAGACCACTTTTATTTAAAGCTATAAAAAGTGGTTGTGTACTCTTTCCCACACAACTGTTCATAGGTCTAAGAGCACATGGGAGACACTTTCTCCATCTTCTCCTCTGCTTGAAACGATCCAGACCCACATCTCTTACTTTGCTGTACAGCACCCTGGATCCAAGCACGACCGACTGTTAGCAGCTGGTGAGGCTTGCCTGGCTTCCCAGAGCACCGCACAAGTGGTCTATCCACTCTCAGCTGCACGTGAGAAGCTCACCCTGGCCATGTGTCGGCTGTGTTGCAGATGGGGCCTGTTCTGCTCCAACAGGGCTGGTTATCTCAGACACAGCTTCACACAGCACCGCGCTGGGTCCTGAAGCAGCAGAGCTGTGCACGAGGGCAGGATCTGAGTTCACGAGCCCTGCTGAGGCTGTGCAGGCAGAGGCAGTGCAGTGCCCATAGCCATATGGCCCTGCTGTGGGGACACAGGGTCATGCCATGTGGCACCACCCCTGGAGGGTCTCTGGGGACCTGGAGCACGGGGAGCGGCAGTGCAGGGAGACCAGTGTCAAACCATTGCCTGGTGAGTCTGAACTCATCCCAGGAGATAAGGTGTCTATGTGCCTATACTAGACCAGTGCCACCACCTGAGCAAGCTATCTTGAAGCTTCCCTCGGCATTTCTACAGCAGTGTAGACATGCTATTCAGAGCAGCCTCCATTCATACAACTGATAACCCCAAGGGTACGGTATCTTTTTCCATAATTGAGGAAATGCATGGAAAGGATACAGTAAAAGTGTGTTCTTTTTGTTTGTTTGTTTGTTTGTTTTTTTCCCCTGATATTATTCTGGTTATATCAAAATACCTGAAAACACAAAGATGACATTCATATTCAGATATGAGTTTTCTCTGAGATCTCTAGGTACAAAGGTTATAGCCGTTTTGAAACTTTTGGCTAAATTTTTCATAAAACGATTTTCAGACAGTTTTCAGAAACCTCTTATTACAGTCTCGTGCAGACTGCCTTAAGCATTAATAGGCTGACAAGATGCTCAAAGATGGTTTTGTCTGAAGCAGAGGAGCATATCTGGTGCTGGTAGGAAGTACATAAAAGAGAGGGCATTGCATTCCTGGGGCGTACCACAGGCAGATAGCAGGAGGCTGAATTAAACCTCTGAATATTCAGCCAGTTGTCAAGGATACCGTTTGGGATGTTCATTTTGACTTTTGGTTTTGTTTTCTCAATTAGTGTGTTAGTTCATTTGTTTTTGGTCTATTTTAATTTACAGTGACTGGACAACTCAGTAAATGTGAATCAAGTATTCAGTGTATTCAAACAAGATGCAAAGATATGAATAGATCCATGATCAGCTCACTGTAATTTCTCAGGGAAAGAAAGACAGGGAGAAAGCATTGCTTCCAGGACTATGTAAGTGACCTTTTGGATTTGCCATTCCTGACATCACAATAATTAGGAAGGAATCTGAAAGCAAAGCAGCTCAAAGAATTTGGCCAGGAAACTCTCCATGCAGTTTCCTGGCATGAGTACCAAAAAATATCTTGCTCCATCTTAGGAAAAAAATTGTCCTACTTAAATAAATTAATCTTCTTATTTGTGACCATTTGTAAGCAGGATGAAAATGTCATGGATTCTCTTACCACTCCATTTCTCTTCATGTGAAGGTAAAGGGTCACCATGGACCTGGCAAGACACAAATGCATGAGGGCAACACAAGGTCGGCATTCCTGACAGGGCTTACGCAGATTACACAGAGGTGACAGCCTGTAAAAGAATTATGTAGACTCCTAGTGCAGGCAGTAACAGATGTGTCAAATAAATACACGTAATTGAACCTGAAAAGCTTGGTTTGAGGTATCAAAAAACGTACTTCCATTTAATAAGCATGTTTGAGATTCACAGGAAGCATGCTTACGTCATGGGCATAAACATAATTGGAGGGAGAAAAACATAGTTTCCTTCTTAAATATTACTCCACTTCAACAGCCACCCCCCTACCAATAGCAAAAGAGAATGCAGACTATCACAGCTAAAGAGAAGAAGCTGAAATGGTGATCTCTCCCAAGCTGGCCTGCTTGGGGGAAGGGAGAGGGGAACGAAACAAAACAAAAGACACATTCAAACAGCAAAGCACTCTTCACACAACAACCTAAGAACTTGTGCCTGTTTTGACGCACTGCCTTGTTTAGGAGGTGGATAAAGAAGAGACATGAACAACTAAATGAGAGCTGCAAATACTAGTGCCTTATTCAACATAAAAGTATCTGTTGCAAACACCCTCGAGTGGCTAGTGCCCTTAGGACCATCTGTTGTTGCTGTTGAAAGCCTGTAGGCAGTATTTTTGCCCATAAGGTTACAATGCATCCTCAGAGCAAGTCAACAGTTGTAAGTGAAGAACATAGATCTATCATTCTGCTTACCCAGTTTTGAATCTATCAGGAGGCAAGAGATAAGAAGCATTTACGTCGGTTGATGTTACTAGGGCTCTGTAAACAGTTAGAACAGCAAGCTGGACCAAAAAATATGGAAATGCAGTAAGCCAGTACCCCAGCCAGCATGAATGGAGCTAGACATAATCAAGGAAAAGCACTCTATTAAGTAGAGTGTACATGGACCTAAGATGAGCCTCTTCCAGTTCTGTGACTCCAAATGGCTGAGATTATTGATGGAAAGAGAAAACAATGTTTTTTGCCTCAAAATAGCTAAAAGAAACTGAACACAAGCTTACATTTAACAACAAAAAATGGTTCTGTTTTGCAGTGACTGCAATTCTACTTCCTGTAGCTTGTGGGCAGGTTAACTACAAATCCTAGTTAGGTGTATCAAAGTTAATAGGCTTATCTAAACGAATCCTCACTGATAACTGGTGATTCATACAGCAGAGATGATCAGCCAAAAATCTTTCTGCTATGCTAGTATCTAGACACCAATAATGGAAGACTCCAGCCACAGTCAAGAAATGTTCATGGCTTGTTGCTTCAGAGTGGATTGTGGTTAGCTATATCATATTGTATGGAATGGCAACAAGGAAATACGCTATTTTATGTTTTTATTCACATTGTACAAAAGGAAGCAGGCAACGAGTTTAAGATCTGAACTTTGACAGTAGTAATTGGGCAACCCAGTAGAGTTAGGGTGATTTATGCCAGCTGTGTATTTGATCTTATCTTTGATACTGGTACTAAATGTCCATTTGTTTCACAAAAGATGAAAAGAACCTCCAGATGAATAATGGTTACTGTGCCAGATGAAATACAAGTCAAATAAACATACACATGAAATCCAGTTCAGATACCTTCATTGGAAGGTAAAGAACAATCTGTGCTTTCTAAATGACCTCAGAGTTCTGGATCTGCATGGTAATCTATAAAAACAGACTAATGTCTCCCTTAGTACATATAGAAGGCAAAATTAACTTTATTTTTCACAGCCCCATGGATACCAGTGCTTAGCAAATAACAACAAATGGAAGAGTTGATTCTCTCAGCAGTGCCATCAGGTTCAGAGCAATGCTAAAAGGAGGAACAAGATGATGTATCTCAGAGCCCCTCACTACTCAACTCTTTTGACTATTTTTTGGCAGACTGAGGAATCCCAGGCAAACTGTCAGGTTAGTTAAGCCTGGATTTCATTCTCAGAGCCAAGGAGCCTAACGAAAAGGTTTGAAGAGGGAATCACATCTGCTTTTTACTCAGGAAACAAGGATTAGTTATGAGTTTTGGAATTTGAGCAAAGGAATCCCCACATCTACATATGAAAACGTAAATTTGCACATCTGTAATTCCCCCCTCCTGAGAGTATAATTCACTCACACAAAGGAAACAGGTACAGCATGCACAGACAATAAGCACTAAATTTTTTCGGCAGAACTGAGGCAAAGGGCTGATGATGAAAGGACTCAAGGGTGATGAGCTCTGACTAAGCTCAAGTTGAGGGCCTCCCCAAATCTTTTTAACCATTGAGAAGGAAAGAGCGTTATGACTGTGCATCTATGTATGGCAAATTCAGTCTTGTTTATGTGACAGCTTCCACTTTCTCTGTTGCATCTCAGTAGTCAGTTATTAACTATGAGGATACATATCGCGAACACTAAGTCAGTCAATATGCCATTACCTTCTAGAACAAAAGGAAAATTCCATTATCTTCTGTGGAATTTAAATACTGGTCTATTTTATTCAGGTGAGAAGCATTTTAAGCATGTCTACTTTGAGTCAGCGTTGTTATTTTTTAATTCTTATTTTAGCAGTGGTATATTTGGTGCTGAATAAGGAATGCCTATGCATACGTATTCCACAACCAGTTTTAAATAAGTAGCTTATGTACAGGGACATACAAACTGCGCTGGTGAGAACTTCAGGGCAGGATGACAACTCTGCCCATTAACCCAGGGGTGTCAGTGAACCAGATGGGAGGTTAACCTGCCCTCAGCCTACTCCTGATTTGGACTGCAACTTTGTATGCATACAGCCTTGATGTGTCACAGTCACAGTAGTCATAAACCCTGGCTCAGTCCTGGATCAGCTGCAAAAAAACTGATTTTAGTAAGACCAATGTAACCATACACATTTTTATTGTAAGGTGTTTCAGAAGAGAGATGTCAAAGTAAGCCTCTGGTCTTTTCGTATCATAAAATGTGACTGGAGAAAACACATACTTCTTATTTCCCTCAGATGTCTTGAAGGATGCCCTTGTTTTGCAGCTAAAGAACAGGGTGATTCAAATGTTTGTGTTCTATACTTCTACTTCCTCAGACTCCATATAAAGAGCTGGAAATAGTGTTGGGGTGGGCTGACCCCAGCCAACAGCCACACACCCACCCAGCTGCTTGCTCACTCCCTTCTTCCACATGACAGGGAGAAGATAGAAGGAAGACAAGAAGACTTCTGGATTGAGACAGTGACAATTTGATAGGGAAAGCAAAAGCTGTGCCCACAAGCCAAGCACAATAAGGAATTCGTTCACTCCTGCCCATCAGCAGGCAGATGCCCAGCCACTCCCTGGAAAGCAAGGCCTCAGCACACATAGCAGATACTTGGGAAGGCAAACACCATCACCATGAATGTCTCCCCTTGCTCCGCCTTTCCCTGAGCTTTTCTGGCTGAGCACAATGCCACATGGTATGGAACATCCCTGTGGTCAGTTTAGGTCCACTATCCAGGTGTGTCCTCTCCCATCCTTCTGCCCACCCCCAGCCTACTTTTAGGGAGGTGGAGGAAGAGAACAGCCTTGCTGCTGTGTAAACACTTTTTAGCTATAGCCAAAACTTTGGGGGGGTTACCAACACCATTTTAGCCCCAAAGGCAAAGCACAGCAGCATATGGGCTACTAGCAAGAAAGTTAGCTGTATCCCAGCCAGACCTAGTACAATTGTTAAAGTTGGTAGCACTATACTCTGTTTATTCAGAGATAAAATGAATGTAGATGACAGGACCTAGTGGGGGAAAAAAAAAGTTTAAAGACTGAATCAAGATTTTGTGAATAGATTTTGTGTAGAAGAACATGACAATTTCCTTATGAAGAAGGGAAATGTAGAAAGAAAGAGATCATAATGCTACTACAGCGGAGGAAAAAAAAACCTATAAAATAAAGGGTCAGGAGAATTGCTTGGTTTCGGAGGTAGTTCATAGCATCTGCAGTTTTCATTTAAGTAAAGTTCATCCCAAATTAAGCTGTCCCTTAGATGAGTGTCTCAGACTACTCCAGAACACGGGTAGTAAAGTACCTGAAAGATATGCCACTAAATGCATAAACCCAGAGATTATATGATTTTTTTTTTAAAGTGTTACATTATGAAAACACTTGTATAAGTGTGAAAATCTGTATCTTCTGAAAAAGTACTAATTAGTAGGCAGTCAGTGCATGATCTTCATAATTCTAATGTCTCTTCATATATTAACACTCCACAAAGTAGTATTTGATGAAAACCATTCACAAAAATAGAGATCATGTGTGCGTGTGTGTGTCTGTATGAATAAGTATGCATATATGTATGTGTAATAGCACATATACATATATTTTTCTATGAACATACATGCACAGTTTTCTACTTAGGCAAATTTTGTGTCAGAACAATATGCTCAGAACTGTTGTAAAGATGAAAAGTAAATTTCTTATGGACTTCACTGAGAATGACTCTTATAATTAATAATCTAATTTTCAAAAAAAATTAAATATTAATTTAGTAGTATTATTATGTGCATATTAATAAAGTTAAAATTAATAATCTATTTTTATTAATTTATTATTTTACAGGATAAAATTAACTTGCTTGACATGGATTCATAAATTTCAATATTTAAGAAATCTTTAGCTCAAAAAATATATTTGATAACCAATAAATAAATAAATGAATGGTGGATCCATAACACCTACATTCTCCAGAGGACTATCTTTCAGGCCTGAAGAGCTATAAAAAGATAAGTTTTAATAAAGCAGATAGGACTTCAGAAAACAGTCCCCTCCCCTCCTCTTTTTTATGCAACAAGAATGAATGATATTCATAATATAAATTGTGAATTTTTACTGTTTTCCAGCTAGTATGGGATTGATATTCTACCTGCAATGGTAAAAAAATGATAGGCCCTAGGGCATTTTCAGCGTGTGTGTACTCTTGATACTTAGGAATTTTTCTGAACTTATCCATGTGATGAATTTCACCACAGTTTTTAATACTTTAATTAATTGATTTTTATTATTATCCTGCCATTAATGTTATTGGTGTTTACAGAAACCTGTAATTCAGTTCTATCCTAATTACTAAACTGGACTTTGAGCAACTGTTTAAATCACATAAAGCAAAATGATTGTTTTGGTAAAATGGGTCTGGCAGACACTGTACTTTGTTAATGTAACATGCATTTTGTCATATTTTTCCCAAGTACTTGTGATTGCTAATGACAAAGGTCATCATGAGAGATGATAAAGAATGTTTTTTTTCTTAAGAATGACTTTGGTTTTGTGTATTTGCTATTTTAACCGTGTCAGCAGAAGTTGCAGATGGGCTTATATATGGCAAGCTACTCTGACTTTCTGCTATCAGACACTTTATGAGCTTGATCTTATGAACGTGTGAACATACGACACTTCTGTGCAGATAAAAGAAAAATTCCTCAAGTTTCCCCTTCACCAAATCTTCCCAAGTGTTTCTTCCTTTCTTGGAAAATGACACCAAACCAAAAGGACTAAAATAGGAGACATAGGGAGAGACTTGTTCATTGTCTGCAATTAGTACATATAAATCCTGTGACAACTGAGGCCTACAAGAAGCAGCAGTACTCTCCTCCTTCACTGCCTCTGTGTGGTAATTGGAGAATCCGAGATTTCTGCAGGTGATGATTTTTGTAGATATCTGTAATTTAATTCCCTTTGCATACAGTTCTTTTGGTGTGGCTCTTAAAAAGGCATATAGCTTTAAAAGATGATAAACAGAAAAAAATCCGAACTCAAGAGCTCCTTTCCAGAAATATCAATCTGTTCTCTTTAAGATGCCTGTCTAAATCACTCTCCTGCACTTCATAAAGGTCATATTTAAAGAAACATCAAATATAGGTGGACGTGAAAAAATAAGTGTTTTTACTGTGTACATAAACAAGGTATCTTCCAGAATACTATGCATTTAATCTCAAAGTAATATAAATGTAGACTAAAACACCAGAAAATAGAAAATCAATCAATCAATTAATCAATCAACAAACTTTCTAAACCATATTCCCAAGTGGAAAAAAATATGAAGATTTCTGAATTAGAAAAGAAAAATTATCCAGAATCCATCTTGTAATAAGGGGACACACCTGTAGAAATCCTGCCATTGTGATAAATGTTTTCTATCAGTTAAATGGATTGGACCAAATCAGCTCTGTAGTGTACCAGATATTATGGGACTTATTGCATATTAGGTGTATAGGAACAATCATTCCACCTGAAGATGTGGCTTAAAACTAAGAAATGCTCCCCTTCCTATATTGTATGTTTCCACTGAAGATAAGGTAGCTGTAGTGTTGTCCAATATATCATGTATCTACTCTCAGTTGCATGACATCTTCCATCCAGCACACAGCTGGGTTCTAGCCCACCTCAGATGCTAGCTGTTATCTGAAAAATAATCAGCAAAGCATCAGTTCTTTATTTTATATATATAAAAAGAAGAATTTTATATATTTTAAAAAAAGAATATTGAAGTGATTTTGGAGGATATTAAGAATTCAAATGACCCCACAGTTACTTATACATGTGGGAGGAGGAATTGAAACCATTTTAAAGCAGCTTTTCAAAATGAAGTTTCTTTATTGACTTGACTTCTCATTATTATCAGTTTACATCCCAAGTTGGAAACATATTTGTACTGTGAAACCAAGAGCCTTTTCCATGGCTGTCCTTTCCCTTTGCTTCTGTTCCCCTCCCTTTTTCTGAAGCAAAATCTGTGACCATTTCATTTCATTACTCTAAAACCTGATGTTATGAGATATTGCTGTAATATTAGGAGTTTGTTCATTCTGAGAAATCACTTGGGAGAGAGCTGTTTAATTGTGGGACTCCAGCCAGCTTGATTAAAATATTAAATAAAAGCAACACAATAATCTATAACTCTTTTTTCCTTATAGCCTGTTTTGGTGGGTGAATACTTTGAGGTATAATTTTCTAATCTCAGTTCAAGGAAGATTTATTTGCCTAACTACTGCTCCATTAATAGATATCACGCTGAATTTTTAAACACATCACACAGCTATGTTTGGACATTTGCTTTAGTAAAAATCTATCCCCAAACATCACAGAATATAAAAATACTATAAATATGGTACTGAGAAACAGAAGAGCAGGGAGGTGGGGGACCAATGTGTTTTCACAGGAGAAAAAAAGATTAGGTCTAAGTATCATAGAATCATAGAATCATAGAATGGCCTGGGTTGAAAAGGACCTTAAAGATCATCTAGTTTCAACCCCCCTGCTCTGGGCAGGGTTGCCAACTACTAGAGCAGGCTGCCCAGTGCCACATCCAGCCTGGCCTTGAATGCCTCCAGGGATGGGGCATCCACAACCTCTCTGGGCAACCTGTTCCAGTGCCTCACCACCCTTTGAGTGAAAAACTTCCTCCTAATATCCAACCTAAATCTCCCCTGTCTTAGTTTGAAACCATTCCCCCTTGTCCTATCAGTATCAACGTGTGTAAACAGGCGTTCCCTCTCCTGTTTATACGCTCTCTTCAGGTACTGGAAGGCCGCAATGAGGTCTCCCCGGAGCCTTCTCTTCTCCAAGCTAAACAAGCCCAGTTCCCTCAACCTTTCTTCATAGGAGAGGTGTTCCAGCCCTCTGATCATCTTAGTGGCCCTCCTCTGGACCCGTTCCAAGAGCTCCACATCCTTCTTGTGCTGGGGGCCCCAGGCCTGGACGCAGTATTCCAGGTGGGGTCTCACCAGAGCAGAGTAGAGGGGGACAATCACCTCCCTCTCCCTGCTGGCCACCCCTTTTTTAATGCAGCCCAGGACATAGTTGGCCTTCTGGGCCGCAAGCGCCTAGAGTGGTGCTAAGAGGTATTGCACCAAGATGAGAAGTCACATAGAGTTTATTAGAGTTTACTTGTTTATTAGTGTTTAAGTCAGAAACTGAAATGCTTCCATAAGTTTTTACCTTTACCAGTTCTGAGCCTAAAAGATGTGGAGGCATCCAGCATAACACCCACTGATTCTGCATGGATTCCCTGGAGCATGGGATCAGCCCCCATATTTGATAACCAACATCCTCTTCCGACTCCTTAGTGGCTGCAAGCTGCATGCACACTTGCACTGTTAACATTCATTTCAGTGTACTAAAAAGGTGGGAAAGAAACAGGTACGATAAGTCTTGAATGCCTTTTCTTCATTGCCATGAATCCCAAATAGATTTGTATGAGATAAGAGTGAGGTTTATTTCTGTTATTGTTTACAATGCTTTCTTTACAACTGGAATAAAGACTTTGGAAAACAACAATTACACAGCACTTCAGATGCACAACACGCATACAATGACCTAATGCAATCACTTTCAGAATCCTCCATAATCGAATAGATTTATTTTCTTAGAAATGAATCCACTCTCCAGCAGGGAACTGCCACTCCTTATCATTACCCCTTGCAAATAATTCCTTCTTTTGGCTTATTGAATCTAAATGTTTATGCACAAGAGCCTTAGCTAGAAAACTTTCAGGATGACAGTGTAAGAAAGATGAATGCAACAATAACAACAATAACAAATAATATTTCTGCAGGAAGAATGCCTTCTACAACAGTCAGTGGCAAAAATCCCCCCAAACAAACATCGCCTCACACTGCCTAGGGAAAGAAGAGATGACATGGCCCAAAGAAACCTTTTACAACGTTTCTCCTTGCAGCTGGTCAACATTTAAATGCATACATATGTGCTTACATGTACATAAATATTTTAATGAGAAAGTCCAAACTGGGGGGTGGCAGTGGAAAGCAGAGAGCATGTCTACTGCCTTCCCACACACAAACATTGCACAGCCCGGTGCTCAGAGCAGTTTTGTCGGTCTTTAAGCTGAAAGCTGATAACTCATCCCAAATAAGGGAAGAGATTTGTGCCTTCATCTCAGTGTGAGTGCTCTCGAAGGTGGTATGTTGTTTCTTAAATGAGAATTATCAAAAGGTCATAGCTTTTATCCTCGTGTGGAATGGAAAATATTTTGAAATTTCAAAGATTTCATGGGATACAGAAAAAATTTGCTATGCTGCACCGTTTTCCTATCTAATGAAACTGTGAATTGCATGGCTCAGGTAATAACACATAAAGAAAACTTTAATATTAATAATAAATACTATAAAGTTACCAGTGTTTGTCAAGTCTAGCTTCCTGGAGATTTTGTTTGTTTGTTCTGCTATGTAGCTTGAATTCATCTCCATGTTATTACATAGCTATTTTCAGTGAATGATTCCATAACTATTTTCATTTTTGTTATTCTATTTTAGAATGGAAAAGAAAGAAAGGCATTAAAAACTATCCAAAGTAAAAGGATATTCTTCTTTTTCACAGAGTGGTGGTATCACAGCTAAGAACTAACTTCATTAAAGGTGCTTTTTTTTTTTTTTTTTTTTGCCATAGGGTCATGTTGTATATGTTAATACATGCAGCATATTAATACTGCCCTAGGCTTGCTACGGTTCAAACCAACAAATTAAATTAAATATATATTGGGCTACTGGCACCAACAACTGGTTAGAATATACTCAGTGAAAATATCAAGGTAAAGGTGTATAATTCTCCTAAGGAGGAAAAGAAAGATCAAGAGATAACAGTACAGCAACTTCCATACATACAGTAAGCCAGTTTTACCATATTTACACTGTTACAGGACAAAATCCTTATTCTGGAGCAGAAAAAACCTGTAGGCAGCTCCTGCACCCTATGAACCATACATAGAGAGAAGTTCCTTTCTGGCTGATGGATAGGGTAGTATCCTGCTCACTGCCAGGACTTTATGATGGTTGGAGAGATAGAGGGCTCAGACCAGCACCCGCAGAGGAAGCAGTATACCTAACGCCAGGTATGAACTAGATATTTCTGGCTATGGGAGAATGCAGCACTGTTAACCCACAGGGAGTTGTGAGGCCTACAGGTGGGCACCTACCAAGTTAGACACATCTGTAAGTATAATGGCAGCTAATCAGGTGTTCTCAAAATCTTCCTTTTTGGAAATTAGGTTGCAACATCAGAGGGTTGCTATAAGCTTTCTAGGCATTGTCTTGCAGGCAGTGGTGGTTAGGCCTACATAAATGTCAGCGCTATCTAGATGGTTAGGAATGTGGATGACTGAACAAGAAAGGTATGGAGGGAATGACAAGAACTGAAGATAGCAGTCATGCAGAAAGACAGAAGGAAGCAATGGAAATGAGAGTGGAAAAAGAGGTTGAGACGAAAAGGGAATTCTCTTTCTTCCTTGCTTACTCAAATCAGTCAACACTGTACTTTATCAAATATCGATTTGACCAAGAGACGAATAACATCTCTTGTTGTTATTCAAAATGAAGTTCAAAGTGTTTTTTTTTTTTTTTTTTTCCTGTTCTGAAGCTTAAATACACACTCCCTAGTGTTCTTAAGGAAGTTGGTCCTGGGTACTCCCAGGAGAATTTACATGTTTTCACTGATCTCTGGCTATTAGAGATCCCAGTCTTTGCCTTATAGTACTGTCTGCATTGTAATGCATGGAAGAGGTTTACTAATGTTAGAAAGCTATCCCTTGTGTTTTTTGTAGGTTTGCGTGTGTTTTTAAAAATGCATGTTGGCTTTCAGTGGTAACAATGCCTTCTTTCATAATGAAGTGCAAAACTGCCTGGTGTATGAAGGGAAATCAATTACTGTTGCAGCAATGTATATTAGCAATGAAGAAGTGGGTAGACATTGGAAGCTTCTCGTTCCTGGTGCTCTGTGTAACACATGCTCTTTTTTATCCAAGACATTTTTGTGTGAGCAACCAAGTTCTCTGAAATAATGGAATAAATTCATCACAGGAACAGTCAGCATAATTTTTTTTACATTTAAATTTAAACGTATAAAAGACGGTTCTATTTTTTACTTTTTTTCTTCCAATGATAAGTGAACAGTCACAATTACCAACTTTCTATAGGTGACATATATGTAGTGACGTTAATAGCCAGTTTCAAAATGTATTCAGCAAATTGATTTTTGTAAACAAGCACTTAGCAATTATCCCCAGAACTAGTTGTTACATGTTACAAATAAATATATTATGGTGCCATTTATTTGCTCATATTTTTCAGAAATAGAATGCCTGCTCATTGTTCTTTAGATGGATGTCTTTCAACGTACAGTGTGTTCTGTGATTCAAGCTTTCATTTCAAAGATGTTGTAAATGCTTTCTTTAAAGCTGCTGAAGTGTGGTTCTGCCCTGAACAGTGAGTATGCAAAAATAGCACCTTCTAGTGTGTCGGATCTTTTAACTATGTTTACCCTAGGTCATTGGGAATACAATATTAATATTGACCATGCTTTTTCTGCTTTCTAATCTTTTAAGATTGTAGAGCCAGGTCAGACAGGGAGAATAAGATGATTTCAATTCACTCTTTTATATCTTCAACAAAGATTTTAGCAACAAAATGGTTTATTAATTTGAAACCTGTGAAAACAGGTGAAACTGCAAATAATATCTTGAACCAGGTCTGGCAAGGGAAATGCTAATCAATAAAAAATAAAAATAAAAAAAAACAGTAAAAGATAAATTATTGTTTGTATACTGATTTACACTAGAAACAAACCTCTTTTTAAGTTTAAGAAAGCATTACTGGTTATCTCAAAATTAAATGTTTTACTTTATTTGAAATGCAGTTTTAATACCATTTTTTTTTCAGAATTAATGCTTCAATATCAGATGTGAGACTAAAAGTATTTTTTTACACATCTCATTTAAACTAAAACCAGTGTATTTTGTACTTACTTAATTAAAATTGTCAGTGTTAAACATTTTAGGTAAGACTCAAGGTCTAAGAAAATATTTTGAGAAGAAAGCAGATAGTATAGCAATGTTCAAGATAAATTTGTCTGCGTGTATGTTTTATTTTTAAAGTTAAGTCAATTAGCAGGTTCGGATATGCAAGTGTGAATATAACATCAGGCCTTTAGTTTCATGCCTCTCTGAAGGTTTCTACCAGATCACCTCATTACCTTCATGGTTTTGGCTGCATATGGTCCATTTTGTTTTCTCATCATAGCTTGCTGATTATCATAAATAGGAAACACAGGTTTTAGTTTTCTCTGTCCAGAGTTTTCTATTGATGAATGCTCTAATCAGCATTTTATTCAAAATATGGGACGTGAATACTCTTGCTTTCAAATCTAAGCACCTGTTTTTTATTAGTTGTGTTAGCGTCACTAGGCACAATCTGAGCTCATCTACTGAAGTAAGCACATGAGGAAACCCACATACGGGGATATCTAGATTTTGAATCCCAGATGACCATATAGGAAAAGTTAGTCAAGATGGTAACATCTGTAGTAGGCTTGTAAAAGCCAAACACTTAGGTGAGTTCCTTGCTGAAAACTTAGGTATCTAGGCATACGTCCTCACAGAAATAAGGTGATGGACAGAAGTACTGAAAGGCTATCTTTTTCATTCTGGTTCCCATCTCTCGACTTTTTGGTCCTCATGAGTTGGTTGTCAGCTTCCTTCATCTGCTGGAGATACTGAGAAGCTGTAGCTACTTGCTCCTGAAACACAGGAAATTGCAAGTTGTCCAACTTGCTTTGAGAGTATAAAGAAGTGGAATCTGAGAGAAGTGCCTCTGAAGGGGAAATTCAGCATGCTGTTACTGACAAGTCATATTAAATGTGTTTAATGATAATGGGCTACTGACAGCTCTGTGGACTGCAAACAGCTCTGAATCAGCAATTGTGCCTCTCTTGCATGTGTAAAAAGCAACAGCCACTTGACTTCTTGTCTTAGTATTTTCTCCTTGTCTTGGAAGAGAGTCAGGAGTGCTATGAAAATACTTCACACAGACCTTGAGGAAAGGGGGAGATATAAAGTGCCTGTCTTTGTTGAACAGTGAGCTCTAATGCTGCAAAGCCCTCAAAGGGAGATTGTCCCTAAACCTTCCAACTGTCTCTCCCTGTTGCTTTCAAACATGCAGGTCCTCAGTTCCCAAGCCATTTGTGGTATGTCTGGTTCAAAGGGGAGCAGATATCAAGAAAAGGAGAGTTTTATTCCGAAGTGAGCATACCATTCGTAAGGGTTAGTTTTAGACTTCCTTTGTAGAAAAAATACGTCTCAAGACAATTTTCTGGTAGATTTCCCCAGTGGAGCAACAGATGCCAAGCATTAGGTAAATACTCAAAAAACGAGACCATTTTAGAAACAATCAGTATAGTAGCATAATCTCCACACAGAAAATCAAATCAAAGCATCACAAAGAAAAGAGAAGAAA
This sequence comes from Anseranas semipalmata, assembly GCA_013399115.1. Classification (NCBI taxonomy): domain Eukaryota; kingdom Metazoa; phylum Chordata; class Aves; order Anseriformes; family Anseranatidae; genus Anseranas; species Anseranas semipalmata. The sequence goes on from VXAA01001082.1 coordinate 109,024, forward strand.
ATCTGCAAAGCATTAAATTAAGAAAAAAAAAAGTGCCTCTATATTGTTCTTTTTCAGATATTCTCTTCCTTATTTTTCTATTCCCACCTTTCCCCTTCCAGGAGAAAGACTCAAGTAAGCGTGAAGATTTTAGAATACTTAGGAGAATCCACTTTTTCCAAAAGGGAATTCCTGGTGTTGACTGTAGCAAAGCTGCAACTCTGTTATAATTCTGGACATCACACCAAGACTAGTATATTGACTTACATACGCTCTGTATAGATGGTTATATGGAGAAAAACAGAACTTGAGGTAAATTAGGACTAGGATTAGGGCTACGTGATCTTCAATGCAAGGAGCATTGTATTTAAGCAAAATGAAAGGGAAAGCTTATGACGGAGCTTATTTATTATTATTACTATTATTTTATTTTTATTATTATTTTGCAATGGAGAAGACCTCAAGAAGAGGGCAGTTTTCCTCCAAGTGTAAACGCTGAAAATGAAAGAAAACAGAAAGAAACTAGCAATGTTTCTCACAAACTTAAGCTGCCTTCTTCCTAATGCTTATGATCAATCTACAAGCAGATCATAAGTATTTGTCATGCAACAGTAATGCTGAGACTGCTTGTGAACAGTTTTCTGTATTTATGCAATTTCTGATATTTGTTTTTCTAGTTGTGTTGATTAGTTGTGACTGGTCAGACAAGTCATATGGTGTTGTTTCTGTTCTCAGATTAGAGGAGCGCACAAATATTCTCTCATGTGTCAAGTAGTTTTGCTAATACTTACTCTGGCAGCTTAAAGCCCAAGATGCATGATAACAACAAGTACTTTTTTTTTGAAAATGAATACAAAGGGAGAAAAAGCACAGCTGAAGCAAATTCATTAAAAAAAAAGAAACCCTGCGCAGTCATATAAAACTGCTTGCCATGCCTGCCTGCGGAGCTATACACATGCGCTTTCTTTTGTTTCTCATTAAATGTGTGCATGTGTTAGGAATCCAGGTCATTACTTTTACTCTTGAAAAAGTATTTCAAAGGGATCTTTTGTGTTTGCTTTACTTTAAATGTTTATTACTATTATTATTATTATTTTATTTTTATTTTAATGATTGTAAATCTATCCCAGGTTTTGAGTCCCAAAAACTTACAGCAGGATTCTAGTCACTTCTCACTGAAGTGCTGAAATCTTGTATTGCAAAGGGAGAGAGCATTCATTCCAGAAATACTTGAACTGTAGAAAAAGATGGGCTTACTTTCTAATCATATCTGAATACTGAAATGTTTACATCTTAGGTCTGATGAGGAGTGTTTACTTTCCAATAAACACCAGCTTCTCTCTAGTCCTTCACAATTTCAAATATTTTTCTGAAAAGCCGACATTTTCTGTATTACTTTTATGAAGGTTAGTTTTGTCCCTGAGCCACAACATCTGTTACAATAAAAAGATACTTTGCAGGATCTCACCGAAGATGAAAATACTTTCCTCAGAAGCACCAGGGAAGTTTTCATTGCCAGATCATGACAATGAAGTTTTGGCTGTAAGTTTAGCTCAGCAATTGCTCCCTATGGCAGATGTTTTGACTAAGGGCAACATTATCTGAACTTTTATAGAAACTTAGTGGTTCCAGTCTTTTGTCCAGATGATTGATGGTTTCAGGAAAAGGTGGAGAGGTTGCACCACTTCTGACTCACAGTCACTGGAAGCCACGGTCATGCATGCAATGTCCTCCGCATGTTCTGTGTTTTGGGAGGACGTGTCTGTATGCAGGCTTCAAACAGGCTGGTGGAAGGACACAGAGAGGTTAGTGGGTCAGTGGTGGTACCTGACATTGAACTGATTAGTGAAAATGAGAGACAGGAAAGTGATCTGTGCCACCAGGATCCATGGAAGCTGTGCAATAAATCTTCCTCACATCAGCAGTGGAGAATAGTGTAACATGACACACCACGGGGAGTATATTGAAGAAAAGCACAAAGATCCACTTTCTCCCTTCTCTATCAATGTTACCCCCAGGTTGGTATAATAACAATGATCATTCTCAGGGACTATTGCCAGGTTTTGGCTCTTCCATGAATGCAACATTTCTCTGAACGAGGTGCAGAGAAGAGTAGGCAGTGGAATCCCCAAGCGGGGAAGTGATTAAATGACAAAAACTAGAAGAAATTAAAAATAAAGCACTTTACAAAACTTATTAAAAGAGACATGATACAAACTCAGAATTGTTTCCTCTACACTGCATAATTTATGTAAATCTAAAGAATTTAGAACTGGGGAGGAAAAGCATATTGTACTGAGACAATTACAGTCCAAAACAAAATGGCATTCAAAAATTCTTCTATAGTTGCATCCTATTTGAAAGCAAGAGAGATTTTCAAGTGTTTTGTGTTCAATTATATATCAGATTTTCTTGGAAATTCCAGGGATGAATTTTTCCTTTCCAAAGAAATCCATACTAAAAAGACACCGAATATTGTTAGACCCCATAAAATCTCATGAAGGGTTTGCTTTCCTGGTTTTGTCAACAGAGGAAGCTTAATGCTGAGTAAAAATAAAAATGAAGAAAATTCACAAGACTTTGGGGATTTAAAAAAAATTTAAAATATTTTTATTTTTAAAATTTTGATATTTAATTCTTAGAAATCTACACACACTGTTATTCTTGTATTTGAACCATAACCATGGAGTGTACTGTCTACTCTAGTCCCTTCTAGTTCCACCATTTGGTATTGGACATGTTTGGCTGCTATGGTCTTTGTGCAATGAAAATAGTTGTGTTATTGATACTGAATGGTTGTTTATCTCCAAAATATTTGCCTGAATTGTACACAGTTCCTACAGCTGGACATATCATAAAGCCATAGAATTGCAGCACCACAGAAATACTGGGTTGGAAGGACCTATGGAGACTGTTGACTCCAAAGTCGCAGTCAAACTGGATTGCCACTGGGCCAGATCATCCATGGCTTTGTTGAACCAAGTTAGGAAACTCTCCAATGATGGGTATTGCACAAGCTCTCTGCGTAACCTGTTTCAGTACCGTAATACCCTCTTGGTGAACAAGTATTTCCAAATGTCCATTCTGAACCCCCCAAGTCACTCCTTGAGGCTGTTATCCCTTGTTGTATCTGATACTACAAAGTAGCTCATCTCCCATCTTTGTAGCTAACCTTCAGTTAGTTCTAATCAATTAGTTTAGATCACCTTTGGTTCATTTTAACCAGGTTAAAGAACAAGCTCCTTTATCCTTATCCTCTCCTATGTCATGTCCTCTATACCCCTGATTTACTTACTAGCCTTCAATTAGACCCTTTTCAGTTTCATCTCCCCTCAATAAGGAGGGCCAAAGCTAGACAAAATATTACAGATGCAACCTCAGCAACAGCAAGCAGAGTATGAAAGGAGTAGATCAACGTTCCCTGACCATGCACCAGCTCAGGTAGCTCAGCATGCAATTTGCCTTATTCGTGATGAGAGTAAAACTGTTGGTTCACATTTTGTTCATTGTCCCTTTCATCAGGACTGTTTCTCAGTCATTTGGTTGCCAGACTGTTCCACTGTACAGAGCTATTAAGACTTGTATGCAAAACTTGATGCTTCTCCTTGTTGAATTTCATAAGGTTTTCAGTCCAGTCCTCCAGGGGCTGCTCTTTGTTCTGATAGTAATACTCTCTAATTTAAATTTGCTGAGAGTACACTCCAAAGTCATCTAGGCTGTTGAATATGCTAAACAGTGAGGGCCCCAGTATCAGCTCTAAGGTATTCTGCTAGTTGCTGACCACCAACCAGACATCAAACCATTATCTGTTAGCCTTTGAACCTGACATGTCTTCCATTTTCAACTCACCTAAGATTCCATATTGTTTTCTGCATTCTTCAGAGACTTAAAGGCAAGATTATTTTACTCTCAATTAAAGTAAGTTGATGTGGAAAGAAATTACTTGTGGGTGCTTTTCTGCCATGCCTACTCTGAATAGTACCCTTTTAACATAGGACAGGCAGAACCAAGCCCTTCTTTGTTGAAGTTAATGGAAAATGTGTAAGGAAATGGCTGTAGAATGGAAGCAATCATGTTATTGTGGCTAAACAAGCTACTACTTCTCTGCCAAGCTGTGATAAGACCTGTGTATATGCTTTTAGCCTGCTGCAATTGCAAAGTGAAATACATTAGATCAAACCACTAGTTCAACCACAACTCCTTGATGGTGATTTTCTTATGCACTGTTTCATAGTGGTTTAAGCTAATGGATTTTACTTACCAAATGGATTCTATTAAGGTGTGCACTTTGCCAGTTACCACAGCTCAGCTGTTGAGGAGTAATTCAATAAGACAAAGTAATTAAATCATTTTTGACCTTGTAAGTATACCATATATAAGGATAGAATTTGACCTCATTATTAAAAACTTTATTCAGAAGATCAGATAGAACTGTTATTGTTGTTGCCTTGGTATGCTGAATCAGACTTGGAAGGGCCTGAAAGTAGAGAATGTTATCTTGGAGGTTTTAATAACCAGCTTAACTGTTAGACATGCCATTCTACAGATTTAGATTCAAGACATAATTAGTGCATGGCAGAATTAGTGTAATGGCAGAAGTTGCATACATGTATTTTACTAATAAATAGGGTTACCTTCACTTCTTTTATTTGCTACACATTTAGGCATATTTCTATTGTGACATATGTCTACTGGAAAAAAAAAAAAAGAAAGAAAAGAAAAGTTACCTTTTCCCATGCTTTTCCCATGTTTGACCGATTTATCAGCTGATTATTTTTTAATTTTAATATATGGCTTTGTGTTTTCTTTTTCTGTTTTTGTATTATCTATACTTGCCATGATGTAATGTTTGCTGTCCTCGTTGTGAGATATATTTTTCATTCCATTTCAAAACTGAAATATTCCAATAACATTTCTTTAATAATAACACTTAGCAATGTTGTTTGCCTTTTCTGAGATGTGATCAGGATATTTTTAAGGAGGGCAAACAATACATTTTTAATATGACCCATGCTGAATAGTGAAAATACGTTCCAGCTTTGTGCAACTGCTGACTGTGAAAGCTCTCATGCAGGAGTACTATAATTATGTTTTAGGAGTGTAACTTTTTAGATATTTTGATAATTCCATTCAACCATGAATGACATGTTTGGCTTACTTACGAGAGATGGAGACATGGAGAGGGACTGCAGCTCCAAGACATAATTGCTGGATAGACTTGGCCAAAAGAATTAAGTTGTACACTTGTCTTGCTTTTAGGATCAATTTAATTTAACTAAACAGTCAGTAAAATTACACACATATCCTCCCACCCACTTATTTAGGACCCAAAAAAGGAAGGTAAGAAAGTATCACATGCATGCTGTGTTTCTCTTCCCGAACAAACTTTTGATCTTTCACTGCAACATTTCTTTCTTGCTAGTTTAAAAGTATTTGTTGTTGTTGTTGTTGGCTCTTGCATAAGTATGTTTTTTATTTCTTCTAGTTTTAAAGAGATACCACTCTATATTTAATAAAGAGCCATAAAACATTCTTGAACTAACTTCTTCCTTTGTGTGAATGTCATTGATAGTTTGATGCCTTAGAAGTTTTGCCAGTAGAGTTCACAGAGTTCAAGTTAAACTGATTCTTATGCCAAGGGTAGTTTCAGGCAAGTTGGAATGCACATCATAGCACAAATATTTTGAATCCATAACATTAATTTGGGAATCTCTTGAACAGGCTTCTACATGCAATCTGTAGGAATTGCTATTGAGACAAAATGATCTGAAGAGCTGAGTCCATTAGCTGTTTTGCGTCACNCATGTTTGAGCAGCTGTGCAGGAAAATGACTGATTTTCCTGGGTTAATGACTGATTTTCTACCTAATCAAAATCCAAGACATGGTCTGCTAAGTTTGTAATCAGCTTTTATACATTTTTTTTTTTTTTTCTGAACAGGGTACAATGTAAATACAAAGGAAGACTTGNTGTTTTAGGAGTGTAACTTTTTAGATATTTTGATAATTCCATTCAACCATGAATGACATGTTTGGCTTACTTACGAGAGATGGAGACATGGAGAGGGACTGCAGCTCCAAGACATAATTGCTGGATAGACTTGGCCAAAAGAATTAAGTTGTACACTTGTCTTGCTTTTAGGATCAATTTAATTTAACTAAACAGTCAGTAAAATTACACACATATCCTCCCACCCACTTATTTAGGACCCAAAAAAGGAAGGTAAGAAAGTATCACATGCATGCTGTGTTTCTCTTCCCGAACAAACTTTTGATCTTTCACTGCAACATTTCTTTCTTGCTAGTTTAAAAGTATTTGTTGTTGTTGTTGTTGGCTCTTGCATAAGTATGTTTTTTATTTCTTCTAGTTTTAAAGAGATACCACTCTATATTTAATAAAGAGCCATAAAACATTCTTGAACTAACTTCTTCCTTTGTGTGAATGTCATTGATAGTTTGATGCCTTAGAAGTTTTGCCAGTAGAGTTCACAGAGTTCAAGTTAAACTGATTCTTATGCCAAGGGTAGTTTCAGGCAAGTTGGAATGCACATCATAGCACAAATATTTTGAATCCATAACATTAATTTGGGAATCTCTTGAACAGGCTTCTACATGCAATCTGTAGGAATTGCTATTGAGACAAAATGATCTGAAGAGCTGAGTCCATTAGCTGTTTTGCGTCACTTTAGCAAAACTAGAAAAATCACTCAGCACTTTCATTTGTTATTGTATTAGAAAAAAGATCACTGTCTGCTCATCTTACTGGTTGTACTCTGCCATATGTGCTTGTGAAAGTAATAATAAGCAATGAATTGCATATGCCATCTGTAGTCAGATCTTTAATAACAATTAGGTAATAATAATCCCCAAGAAATCACTTGTTAACTGTGAATTGATTAAATGTAATTATTTTTGTAATAAACTCTAAGCAATGCTTTACAATGGTTATAATGCTTTTCCTCCCCACCCTCCCCCCCCCCCCTTTTTTTTTTTTTTTTTTGATCAAAT
>VXAA01001082.1:116108-182876 GCA_013399115.1 Anseranas semipalmata
GCTAAGTTTGTAATCAGCTTTTATACATTTTTTTTTTTTTTTCTGAACAGGGTACAATGTAAATACAAAGGAAGACTTGGCAAAATGAGTTACTTCTGAGTAACTCCTTATAAGTTTATTGATGAACAAAGATTAACTATTCAAGTAAAAAGTACATTGCAGAACACTGCAATATCAATGTATTGTTCTGTAGCAAAGGTGTTTCCCCAGAAACATGATAAGTTCAAATCTTCTGGTGGTCCATCGATTTGTTTGCAACTCCAGTCCTAAGGCTCCAGCTTTGCATAGACTCAGGCCCTCAGTCAGGTGAAGAAGTCCATCATGTAGTTAATGCCAGTAGGTGCCTGACTTCCAACGTAAAGTGCTCCAGTGATCTGAATCTTTACACTCATGCTTAAGACTGCACAGATGAGTAGGGTCTTGTACTCCTACAGCATATTCATTTGCTTAAAGCTAAGCTCAAACAATGGCATCTGTGAAATAACGAGCTACATCTGAATGTTAAATTGTAGAATGTATGTTCTGACAAAAATGTCTTGAGAAGAGTTCAGACATGCCTCTCCAAGAAGAAGACGAAATATTATATTTATACAATATACTGTGGCAGCATAAAAGGGAGAAAATAATCTTGGTTTAGTTACTATGACAATATGAATCTCTTTTGTATGACTAATTAAATCACATACATGGCTGTAAAAAATCTTTTGGAATTTTTTTTCATTATAATTATTAGAGATGCATTACAAAAGAAAACGCAGGACTCAAAATCCATCTTACAGTAGTCACCAAAGATTCATTAGATGGAAAAGATTTTGATTCCCTCCAATGAGTTCAACCCGGTAGTCCAAAAGTAAACTAATAATCCAGATGTGTGCAGTACTATAAAATCAGAGGAGAAATTAGGCCACTCTGTCAGGCCCCTTGAATTTATTTGTGTCCAGCTCCCTAACCTGGTCCTCCTCCTCCAAACAAGTCTTCCTTGTTCCAGACTTTCCTTTTGGTCTCAGGGGCCTGGGATTCCTAAAGGTCAAAGTGAGGCAAAGATGGCATTGAGTACCATGTCCATTGTCACCAGGTCCCTTGCCCCATTCAGCAATCAGCCCATACTTTCCCTATTCTTCCTTTTGCTGTCTACGTACTAGAATCCTTTCTCGTTACCCTTCTTGTCCCTTGCCAGATTCAGCTCCAGGTTAGTCTTCCTAACCCCATCCCTGCAAGGTCTGACAACAACTCTATACTCCTCCTTGGTCACCTACCCCTGCTTTTAGCTCTTGTACGCTTTCTTTTTATGTCTGAGTTCAGTTAGGAGCACCTTGTTCACTTACTGACACTTTTGCAGAATATCCTACCTGAAAGGATGGACTTTTCTTGAGGTTGGAGGAGTTGATCCTTGAATATCAGTCAGCTCTCCCGGGCTCCTCTTCTCTCTGTGGCTGTATGCAGTGGAATTTTTCCAAACAGATTTCTGAAATTGTTGAAGTCTGCCCTCCTGAAGTCCAGGGCCGTGGTTTTGCTTTTTGCCCTGTTCCCTCGTTTCAGGATCCTGAACTCCACCATCTTGTGGCCACTGCAGCCAAGGCTGCCTTCAGCTTTTGTGTCCCTGAGCAGTCCTTCCTTGTTCTTGCTTGTTTGTTGACAAATCATTTCCTCCCCTTGTTTCTAATTTAATACTCTCCCTACCAGGTTGGCCAGCCTATTGGCGAAGATACCTTTTCCCCATTTAGTTAAATGGATCCCATCCTTCTGAGCAGCTTTGGACCTTTAAATAGGGTCCTATGGTCATAAAAAAACCCAAAACCCTACTGCCACCACCCACTGAGCAAACAGTTATTAACCCACAGTATCCATCGAGTCCTCCTCAGACCCTTCCCCCTCATCATCAGGATCAAGGAGAATACCACCTTGGCCTTCATGCCCTTGACCCATGCCATCGCCCCTGTACCCATGCTTGATATTTTCCAGGTCACCTCTGGCCCACACAGAATTAAAACAGGGAGTAGTAGTCAAAGGGCCAGACAGGCCTCAGCAGCCTCTCTGCAACATTCCAAATATGAGCCCCTGGCAAGCAGTAAACCTCCCTAGATGACACATCATACAGCAGATGGGACCTCAATAGTGAGTCTTCTACCCACTATCATTCATCACTCTATTGTAATGGCCACAAAGTGGCTTAAGCTCAGCCCTCGGAGATGTTCCATTTGACAGCATTGCCAACTCTTCACCAGCTACAAGGACAGTGAACCTATTCTGTAACTCTAAGCCATGAGGAGGGGTAGAAGACTTTCTCCAGATATGAGAAGTCACCAACTTGCAGCCTTCATTGTAATAAGACCTTCCACTTTCAAACTTGATAGGCGCAGACTCTGCCCACCCCTACACTGCAGTTCAAAGTTCAGGATCCTGAAGCTGCAGGGTCTTAGAGAGGATCAATCTAATCTCTTTCCCATCCTCTCTGATGCTACATGGTCTGCTGACCTCCTCCTGCAGCTCTTTTACCTGCCAGCACAGCTCCTTGACAACTGTATACCTCCTGCAGGCTAGAAGACCATGTGCCCACAGGGCCACAAAGATGAAGAAGGGACTGGAGGATCAGACAAGGAGAAGCTGAAAGAGATTAAATTGTCCAACCTGGAGATTAAGAGAGCTCAGGGAGATCTTACCAATGTGTATAGACACCTAATGGAGGCAATGAAGATGAGGGAGACAGAGTCTTCTCAGTGGTGCCCAGTGACAGGACAAGAGACAATGAGCCGAAACTGAAACACAGGAAGTTCCTTCTGAACATCAGGAAACACTTCTTTCCTGTGTGGGTGACCAGTCACTGGCAGAAGTTACTCAGAGAGGTTGTAGAGATACTCCTTGGAAATACCGAAAACCTAACTGGATCCAGGCCTGGGCAACCCATTCTATCTGACCCTGCTTTGAGCAGGGGGATTGGACTAGGTGACTTCCATAGACGCCCTCCAGCCTCAGCCATTTTTTCATTCTGTGATAATGATATTTTAAGAGGGAGTTCTATACCTATGGAGAAAAAGAGACAGAAAAAGAGAAGGACTTGCAAAGGAACAGTGATCACAACTGAAATAAAATTATTAGAAATGATGTTTCTGAAGAATGTATACATTCATGAGGAGTTTGGGTTTTTTGTTTATGTTGTTTTTGTTTTTTGTTTAGATTTTGCAAATAAAAATGTTTTTAAAGTCAACCCTTTTGAAATATCTCAAAATCAAAACTTTGACATTCTTTTGCAGACATTGGTTTACAGTTTTTATTTGCTCTGTTAGATGAATTTACAGTCTTGCAACTGGCCTCCCTGATTTGTACCAATGAGTCCTTGCAGCTAGATCAAGAACTAAGTGGAGCAGGAGGAAGATATTGCTATTACTGTGCTTAGAATAAGAGCATTTATTCACGAGAAAGATCTATACAGAAAAACTTATTTTACTTTGCTACCCCATACAGTCCCAAAATAAGTTGTTGACAAGGATTTTTAATATTTTTACAATATAAAATTTGTATACCTCTAACTGTAAATATTAGTTTAGTAATTTAGGGAAAATATTGCTAAATATGTAAATAAACAGTATACATTACTTGCCTGAAATTCTAATGCAACAGAAATCACATTTACTTTTTCTTTTCAGTAAGTAGCCACTTAATCCTAAAGTGAATCTAAATCTCATATATATTTGTACTTCCATTTTTAGTGCATTTCACTTTGACTTTCTACTTCAGAAATGAATACAAATTTTGCTGGAAAAGCTTGTTCCATGCACATTTAAAAATGAGAAGACCTGACATTCTTTAGACTCACAACCCATCTGTTCCGCATTTTCCTGGCATGTCCCATGAGTTTTTTAAACTCATACATCTTCCAGTATTACTCCGCATATGCTGATTGTTTTCAAGCAAATAGCTTGGATTTACAGATGCCATATAGATGCTAATACAATGACATAATTTCCAGTACTTTTCAATTCAGTGGAAATATTTCCTATGCTATATTTAATATTGTTTACACTCAGTATTATTCGTTTTTTATATTTTCATGGATGTGGAAAATAATAGGGGGAAAGGGAAAGTACTTGTCAAATGTCATATGTGAGCTTCCATTTTTCTCAAAATGCTTATTTTTATCTTAAAATATATATGAATTTTATTGCTTGTGGCTTAAATTCAGTCTCAAAAGTGAGCTACATAATAGGTTTGTTATTGGAGCTTACACTAAAGTCAGTCCCAGCATCATTATCCTAATATAACATTTCAAAAAGAAAACACATAGAAATAATTATAACCCAAAATAAAGAAAAGGTTGCAGACCCATGAACTGTGTTCTGTGTAGTTTTTTTCTTTTTTAAATAATACACAGATTACTGTGTTGTCAGATGGAGGTATACATAGAAACACTTGAAGAAACATGAAGGTTTTTCTGAGAAAGTTTTTCTGATTCAGCTGAAAGTAAGGTACCAGACCACAGCATCGTTTTTATACCAAAGTGTTTAAAAGAGCTTGCCTGTTTTCTTGCTGTATCTACAGCAAAATGCCTTACCTATATTTTTAGAAATTAAAGGAAATGATGGATCATTTCACATATTGTAAAATTTGCTGTTTCAGCAATCTGACATGAGAATGTATGAGCCCTGTTTCCCAACAGCACAAGCCAGAATAATTAGTATTATATCTGACAGGACTAGGGGAGGATTAAAACAATATACGTAAATTATCATAGAGCATCACTAGTTTTATAAATGATAGTATAGAGAGCTTGTTACCTTGTTGTGGACTTCCAGTGTCATTTTCCCAGGTAGATCCCCAATCTAGAACAGTAAGTGTTGCAAATCACTGCTTTACTTTGCAAGATGGGTAACATCAGAAGGACCAAACCAGTTCCCAGCAAAAATAAGTCATCTGTATATTTTCTTCTGCTATGGTTTATACAGTCCAGAGGATAGACTAGCCATTATGAAGGTTTTGAAGAGGTGGTTCTCTGTTTCAATAGTTTTGCTGTTGTTTTACATTGTTGTTGATTACATAAATATTGAAAGTAATGACATTTTTAGACTATAAGAAAAGTCTAAAAATGCAGTGGTTAATGGTACTGTGGCTACCTGTCTGGTTTTAATTTTGGAGACTTTAAATCTGTCTTCTGTTGATATGGTGGGTTGGAAGATATTACAGCTTGCTTTTGCTCATTCTTTTCCCTGTAAGTCATTGTGAATGTGTTGGCATAACTCTTGAATGACTCTTTCTGGGCTGTACAAGCAAGCAAGTTTCGAGCTGGGAGACAAGAAGAGGTGAATTGTTCTTCAGTACTGAGGGAAGGAGGGGTGAGTAGATTGACCCAGACAGGGTTTTAGCAGAATAAATTGTAATAAACCAGGGAGTGGATGCCACTGGATAATGCCCAGTCCAGTAACACACCTCTGGCGAGCAACAGGAGGCTATGGTTGAGGTTTCCCACCGTAAACCCACTTTCCAATATGGACCAGAAAACAACAGGAGGAGTTTTCTGGGGCAGCACTGAGAGCTCCTGTGACACTGCTAAGCAGGTCAGCACATGCATAAAATCTCTAACACTTTTTTGTGTGTCAGGACACCAGCCCAGGCAAGATACCACAATGGGCTCTTAGGGAGGAACAGTGCCTGGTGCCCTGTAATGTTAGAGTACATAGATGCTAATAAACATCCGTGTCAGATGGAAAGGCTTTTCCACAACCTTTCCAAGAAGATGAAGAGAGATGGTAGGTGAGACAAGCTGCTGAGAGGAAGTAGGAGGAAATTCAGAGAGAAGAATTTCTAAAAGGTTCAAAAGGAGGATTCCTTCCTTAAATGTATGTAAGATGGGTGGTGAAATGATTCCTCAGAACTGGAAGGAGGGAGAAACAAAAAGTGGATTTTGAGGTTACTTTTTTCTAGGTTATTTTTCTATTTAATTTTCAAAACAAGTTTTTAAAATTAAATAGCAATGCTCGAAAGCTTCCATAAAATTATGGAGCTAAAATTACATCATTGACCTGCCTCAGGGGACAAACTCACAACTCTTGCAGAGCAATGGTAAAACCCTTGCAGAGCAATGGTAAAACACCAAAATCAAGGTGGCAACCACAGTTAGAGCAGCCAGCAGCCAAATCTGTCCCAGAATTCCCCCCTGATGTTTGCAACAGAAGCACTGGCTCTCAGGTGTGGCCACTGGCCTGCAGAGCAGCTGATGAAGTAGGAGAGAAAACCCTTGTCTTACCCTTGAATGCTCAGCTGTTCTTTGCGCGGAATGCAATTCTTGGTCAATGACTCAGATAAATTGTCACAAGGATGAATCTAAAAACTGACACACTTGGCAGAAAATTTGTGCAAGAGGTGACTATGCAGGGAAGACAAAAACAACAAGAGAACCAGAAAGTCTTGGGGCTAAATCATAACCTAAATTGACAGCTAGTGGAAGGTCAGTTGAAAACAACATTTTATTAAATAATCATTAGTTAAAGTATTTTTTTTTCCCATGTATTATAGTGTATGCCATGTGTGCCCTGCCTGAAGATTCTCAGGAGGAATGAGGTGGTCTTTAGGAATCAAACTGCATGCCAACCATGAAATTATTTGTCTGCTGCTGCAGCCTTAAAAAAGAGACACTTCTCCAAAAATCTAGAGATACAGAATACTCTTTCCCTTTACTCTCTCCCTTTACACAAACTCAGACTCTCAGGTGGCTCATACCTACTTCAAATCCATGGGAAAATGAAAATAAATTGTTCATGCAGCTCTGGATTTCCACTCCTTTCCTCAAAGCTCTACCTTGCACCTCCACCCTTCTTCCCCACAAAATTAACATATAATTAATTTGTTTCTTGTTTTGAATTCTTGCTTAGAATTCTTTTTTCTACTGGAAAAGTAAAGACTGAGAATAATTTGTAGGAGGTGTACATGATAACTTCTACACTAGTTCTGAGAGATCTTTCAAGGTAAGTAGTGCAGTGCAAAAAATACTGATGTTCTGACTCAAATACTTGAGAAAGCTGAAAGCCCAATGGCATTTATGAAATTAACAGCTAAGGCTTCAGTGGAAGTTATACTTTGAAATTTCTTACAAATCTGGATGATGCCAAACCTGAGCAACCCCCTTGAAGGACAGAGTGGCCCAAGAGACAGAATGCAAATAGTGGGGAGTCCCAGGGCAATTTGAGAACAGCGGCATACAGTAATGTCTGTCAGTCCCCAGAAGTTAGCTGGTGTTTGAGGGTTCTCTGTCTTAGGAGAAACTGATGGTGGAGTCAGATACTCATTTTATGCAATCCTGTTTATAGGCAGAAAAAGTTCATATGGACCAATTTCCCTAAACCTCATTGCAAGGTCAGCAGGATGCAGTTTTTTTGTCACCAGTTGCAAGTCTTTCTCCACTTCTCCCATGAGGCTCTTATTTCATTTAAAAGTGTGTTCCCAGTGCTTGCGCTGACTGTCTCACCGGCATCCACTCTGTCTTCCTGCTTTCCTCATGCTGCTATTTCTCTGTCTGCCCTCAACATGTTTCCACTGTTTATCTTTCACATTCACATCCAACCAGTCCCTCCTACTTCACAGCACCAAAGGGTATTTGTTGAATTGTATTACCTAGTCCCTGCCCACTCTTATGCAGTAGCTTCTTTTGTTTCAGCTATTATTAACCTAAGGGGAATGTGATTGCCCTCTCATTCAGCCTGGAAGTATGAAATGGAAGTATAACCACACTAAATGAGTGCAGTGGTGGATTTGGCATAAATTCTAGGTAAAAGCTGATTATCACTGAAACAAATTATCTAGCTGCAGGGACAGAGTGAAGTGTTGAATTTCAAATTGAACAGACTCAAAATGTATTAAAATCTACTGGATATGCAAATACCACTGGAAATGTGAGGTTGTACCAATACCAGAAGAAAGGCACAGGGTTATCTCAGATACAGACTTTATATGTTTTTCAACAAAATGCTGAATACAATTGAACACTCTGAGGAGAAAAATCTCGTGGCAAAAGATGTGTCAACTTCTCCAGTTCAATGAAAAGAGCACATATGAATTTCTTGTTAATTTAGTCCCACTAGCCAGCTTCATCAAACACGGTGCTTTCTTCCACTATACTCAAGATTTATGTGGCAGAAAATCAGAGCTGGTATGCAGTCTGTTGATCTAGACTTCCCCCACACCCTCCAACAAAGTCATGCTTGCAGATAAATACTTCTCTGTTTCTACGTAGGTTGTCGAGAGCTTTCACAGTAGTATTATAGCAAGGAAAAACAGCTCTTACAGAGTGATGGTTGTCAGAAAGGTCTCATAGATCTGCAATCAGACCATTAATTTCACTGAACTGGTAATTTAGGCCTTATCCCCACCTTCTACATTAGTGTTTTGTTTTGAAGGAACAGTGCCATTTTGAAGGACTATTTCCTCAATCACCCCCTCATATCAGTTTGATTTGCAAAGCAGTTTTGTTGCACGTGAGGGAGATTCCTTTCCGAAGATGTAAAGTTTGAAGCTCTGTTCTAGATGCACATCTCCATATTAAAAACGAGACAGAAAAATGTGGTCCACACCGGAAATGTTCCAGAGTGACAGGGAGAAAACCAAGCTACTGATGGAGAAGCTGGGAGTGTCTAGAGAAACACCCGCCGAGTCTGACATCTCTCTGGAGGATTCGTGTCCAGGTGGGCACTGCCGCGGTTGTCTGCTGCACAACTGCTCCACAGACTCTTTCTTTGAACCCTGTCAGGTACCTCTGAGGACTGGCAAAGAGGATTTTGCTATTGAGTTTTACACTGTGGTTTTCTCCCTTCTCATTGTTTGTGTTCTGAATGTCCTGATTTTTGAAATTGCACGCTTGCTTATTTTCTGGATGAGATCAAATCTTATGTGAAATTCAAACAAGATTGATTACAAGACGCATCAAGTTTGGGACATTTGGGCCAAGCTGCAAAATAAAATCAATGCCAGTTGCTGCTTTTCATAATCTGGTTACTTCCTGACTGTGTGATGCTATTAAAATGCTTCATCTCCAAGTAATCTTATTGGCCTTCATATTTATACTATGGCTGACAGGATTAGCTCTGAAAAGCACTTACATATTACCTGTGATATAAACAAGTAGATTAGTGGATGGTGCTTTGGGCTCACATTTAGCTGAAGTTATTATTTTCTTTGCAATTTATATACTGGATTCCGTGAGCAGAACATATCCTTTTCTACAGAGAAAAGGCTTCTCACATGGGCAGATGTTCTGGAAAAAAATACTACTCTTGTTCTCAAAGGCCTTTTTGAATGCTTGCTGTGAGAAAAATCCCTTCTCCCCTGAATTTTCGGCAACAGACTATTTGAATACCTGGTGCTGGTGTACCTTGTCCAGCAGCATGCTCTAGATAGTGCAAGAAAACACGCAGGCCACAAGCTGACATGGTTTTCCCCCACTGTGTCTATATGCTGACTGGAATGTGGAACCATTCTTCAGACTGAATTTAATCCATCTGCTAAGTAAATTTTGCTCGAGACCCTAACTTTCCACAAAGAATACAATTCAGGATTTCAGGAAGCTATTGCTTCAGTAAAGATTACAATGATTGCTAAACTTGGGAGATATGACACATTATATATGTGATATGTGGTCTGTAATACATCATCTATGATATTGGAAATATATACACGCAGTGTGCCACATCTCCCAAGCATATATTCATGTAAATATTTATGTAGATCGCCAATATATGCACATATGTGTGTGTTTTTGTATGTATATATATATATACACACATAAGCTAGAGAGGACTCTGTGCTAAGGACCTCTATTAGTATGGTACTCTCTTTCGGCTGGCCTTTCTCTGTAACATGATAAGTCGCTTGATATCCATGACATTGTCATAATCAGTATTCATCAGTCTAACTACAAAAGGGATATGCTTTCACTGCGGTAGTTCTGGTCACATTATTATAGCAAAGGTTCATTAAAGGGTTTATTTTATTGTTTTCCTTGTATTTACCAGCAGAGGCATATTCTTCAGCTTAAGATACTGGGCAATATACAAGCGCTAGGTTCTTGTGACAAGGTCTGTTTTCTAAAACAGGGTATTTATTTTTCTGCAGTGCTAAGCATTCAACCTTTTGTAGCTTCCTTGGCTTAGATTGCTGAGGTTATTTTGAGATCAATGATCATCTCCTATTTAAATCATATGGCTGCTGGTTCACATCCAGCTTGGGTCAGTGATTCTGCCATATACATGAAACAAGTTCTTGGCTCAAGCCAATTATTCCCGTTGAAGAGGTTGTCATGCTACGTGGAAACAATAGCAGTTCCTTTGGCATCCTTCCTACCAGTCTCACTGGAGACATTACAGAAGAGGTGTACAGAATGATTCCTGCAAGTCAGGGCTGAGAACTGCGATGCCTTTACAAAAGCACTATGGAAAAAAAAGAAAAGTATACCTTTCACTGCAAAAGCAAAAGAGCTAAGCTATGTACTAATAATGAATCAAAATTTTTATTTGCTCAGAGATATATTTTAAAATTAAATTTTGTAAATAAAGATGGTGACTTTGCAGCCATAACAAATCATTAAGGAAAATAAGAATTACCGGAAATTAAAACAAAGTGCTGAAAGGCCTCTAAAATTAGCAATGGCCTTCTCTCTTTTAATGTTTTCTTCCTTGCTTTACAAAATCTTTGTTCCACACAGATCCTTTGGTTCCAACACACATAGCAGCAAGCAGGCTCTGACTATCTTCTGTCAAGCAGGTGATGGGGTTAGTAGATGCTGACAAGCTTTATTTCGTGACTCTTTTTAACCTGGAGGGGTCTCTACTCTTACGGTACAATTTAGTCTTGACAGCACTAGGCAGCAGGAAGCCTTTTTTTGTCAGATTCATGCCTCAGATTAGACCTGGAGAATATATATATTTTTAACACGTGTGTTGCTGGCACACAGGTGCCCTCCCTGCACTATGCTAAGCCTCTGCTGAGCCAGGGCCAGTCCTGCACCTGGCTCGCACGCTGCCCTCTGCCTAAGGAAGATACTGGGGAGCTGGCTGCGAGCATCCTCGATGCGAATGGAGTGTCTTGGTGGGGAGGAAGGGTTTCCTTCCTGGAAAATGTACTGCAGGGAAGGACAGAGGTTTCGTGCAGCCATCACCCTCTGATCTGAAGCTGCACAAATTGTCTGGATCCGCTGCACCACCTGGAAGCCATATTCCCTCTCTGCTTGCCTAACTTGGGGGTGTTCAGTGCAGGGGGGCGGAAGCAAGCTTTGTAGCACCAAGGGTTTCCTGCTTGCAGGCAGCCAGCAACCCCATCCCCAAGGGAGGCTTTGACGTATTTCAGTGAAAGTCGGGGAGCTAAGTGGAGCTGATAATCTGCCCTTTTTCATGACGCTCCAGAAGTTACCTGAACATTCACTAACTTTGGAAACAGAGTGGGATCTTAATAAATAAGTCATGGAATAAGCCTCGTACCATTTATAAGTAATGAAAGTGGAATGTGCCTGATAGCATAGATCCATTGGTTAAAAAATAATGCTTTAAAAGGACACTGCCAGAGTCAACAGGCCACAAACATGAACTTTTATTCTTACCTGTTTGTAAGAGTGGGTAGGTCTCATAATATTAACTTGTGTATTTGGAGCAACCTTATCTTTCTGTAGCAAATAAAGTAACATCGGTTTTGTGAGGAAAAAAGAAAATTCATTATTAGTATTTCTGCAGTCATGAGCTTTCCTGCAGAATAATAAATAAGGCATAAATCAGAGAGTGATATAAAAACCAAATTCATATCCGGATTTTTGCTAGATCATTATAAACCACACAAACAATATGTCTTTTCATGTTTGGAAAAAGGACTTTAGGTTACTCACTAAAACTGTAATTTCAGACTTCAAGCCATGTACATATGACCCTTCTGAATGTAATTTATGAAAGAAGCAGTGGGGTTTTGTGTCTTCATGAAAGAAAGACACTTCATTCACTGTCTTCTTCTGATTTCGATTGTTCTGTGTGCAAAGATGTTGATATTCTGACACTCTCAAAGGGCAGCAGAAATCTGCAGATGAAATATAAAGACCAAAAATATAAGTAAGGAGCACTTTGGGAATATGCTATTATTCGATTATTTAGCAGCTGAAATAAATAATAATAAAGAAACACAAATGTAAAAATATTTCTATTTCTCCTACCTAGTAACCTGAACTTTGTGGTCAAGTTGAAATTTCAGACAGAAAACTGGGTAAATTTGGATATGAATCTTTGTTTAAAAAGAATGGCTAGATTAGTACCCGGGGGGAGATGTCATTTTGGAAAAAATGGGATGCATTTTATAATATTTCATATGATTTCCAGAGGTCTATTTGAAAACAGAGTTTCTTTTCATATGCTAAATATTTTAACAGTAGGCTTCAGGAGAAAATAGAATATGTTTATTCACTTGTCACTTTTAAAAATAATTTTATAGTACCAATTTGAAGAACTTTACAAATTTACTATTGTAGAATGGTGAGTAGACATATCGTCAGATACGGTTTTCAAGATGTACTTTCCCTGTTTTTATATTTAAGAAAATAATAATAATAAAAAAAGAACAATCCTCCCCTCACACAACTTCTTTGTTGAAAATAAGCATAAGTATTTTGTAGGAAAATATTCATTCTTTCAGTCATCCTGCAGAAAAGCAGAGGTTTTTCATAGGCATGCTTTGCTGCCTGTAGTGTAGCAGGACTATTGTTCTGTTAAAACACAGGAAACAAAAAATACCACTATTCAATAAAGTTTTAAAGAAGATGGCTAATGACAAAGAATGTCAAATCGCCATTAAATTTCTGAAAATAAAAGCCATCTGTCTATTATCCTTTCACTGAATCCAGCTCAATGCGTCATTTTGAAGTGTTCTGTCAAGCTGCATCAGTCACCTCTTGTTACGTTGCTCCCATAACGCACAGAGACACGCTGCACACTGCCTGGAGTTGTGGCTGCCCCTGCCCAGCCTTTCTACAGTTTTTTGAATTGCCAACTTTCCATCGATGTTTTTAGTTCATGCTAACTTACAGGCCTGATCCTGCAAATCTTACAAATACATTTCAGTTCCAGGGGCTTTAATAAATTCCTGCCCTGTCATTTCCCGGGCAAACTCCCACCGACTTCCCAGGAGGTTTGCCTGGCTGACAACTGATTAAACACAGAGTAAAAGCTTCAGGGTTTAGTCCACTATTTTCAGTGTGACTAATAAGAACTTTTTACCTGTATAAAGGAAAGAAACACACATTAGGTCATGCTTCTGAAGGCACTTGTCACCAGACCTACAGCTGACAGGTTTGAGTAAGTGACATAAGTAATCCACTTCTTTAAAACAGGTTCACATTACTTTAGTTACAAATGCTGTGGTTTTCATCTTAAAACCAGCCTCATCTAAAAAAAAAAATGTTAAGGAAGGCACGTATTTTTCTCTCTCCTTTTCAGAAAAGTGCCTACTGTGTCAAAAGGCCTGAAATGTCTCGCAAGGCAAAATGTCTTATTAGAAAGGTCTAATTACTATGCAAGAAGTGTTCTTATTGTAATGTTTTGATATTTTTGCAATATTTCTCTGCTTTGAACAGAGAACGATGTATTCTTGCTTGTGATGAATTTTGAATGAACAAATGAATATGGGAAAACCAAAACTTTTTAAAATGTGTCTGTATTGAAATGAAGATTGATTTGACTATAACTGTAGGTTATATACACCTCTCTATTTCTTCATATGAAATAAAAGAAAGGAAGAAAAAAAAAGGAAATTCGCCGCTTTGGCAAGTTCTTCCAGGTATTTGGCTAATGAGGTCATGGTTTTCTAAAATACTTTTCCTGGGAAGAGAAACCCTACAATGAACATAGAAGAGAGATATTCCAAATGTTATTTACCTGTCTGGAGTTTGTCATTTTAGGTTAGATAGTAGCGAGAACAGAATAACTTTTACAGAATATAGGGGTAATTACTTTTCACTTGAACCCCAAGCTGTTCAGTCAGCTTTTGCACTCTCTAATTAAATGAATGAAAACTCAAGTTGCACTTTTCACTGCCAGTTTGAGTACCATTAACTAACCTTGATCAGCCAAGACACATTGGATCATTTCAGGTATTGGTGTAATTTTTGAAACTTTAAACATTTAGAACCTCTAAAATATTTCCATGTGAATTATTTTAGACTAGGAAGTACTTGAAATGTTAAATACCCCCTTCAGATGAGAAGCCTTTGTTGTCTTTCCAGTAAAAAATAAAACTGTAATCTTGTATATCGTACCTGGAAATCTATGTATATTTGAATCTGTCTTCCACGTGCCACGTTTAGAGAGGGAGCAGTAAAAATTTAAGGTTGATTAAAATGTGTTAGAAACTGTGGTTGGTACACTTTATAATGTTAGGTAACAGGAAAAAAAAAAAAAAAACCTAATAATTTAACCCTGAAAAAGCTTCCTGTTCTAGGGCTGGAGGCACTGAAATGCATCTCTCTCATGTTGTTGTTTTTCTCCTTTCTTTGTTTTGTTGAAATATTTTAAGTTCTTGAATAAAAATTAGTTACTTCTGTTATTGTTTATTGCCAAGTGCAAGGATCTACTAGTTCAACCATTATGAATTTAACAAAAAAAAGTTGTACAGTGGAACTTAATGATGGACGTGTTAGAGATACTTTTTTCATTCCTTTCCCTGTCCTTTTTGTATTTAGTAGTATTAATCAGTGTATTTTTCAGTATAAATCAAAGCATTATCACATTATGACCTTAAACACAGTTAACCTGGAAAAAGACGTGGAAAAGAATATTGAGACTTTAGAAGACTCAATCAGCAAAGTGCAACAAAGCAATGAGAATTACCTTTAGTCATAAACTGTAAGTATTTGAGAAGCCACCAAAAAAAAAAAAAAAAAAAACAACCTCGCAAACTCTTTAGTTAGTGTCTTTTAAGTATTTAACAATTACAACCATTTGCTGGAAATATCTTTTTATTCATGAAGTGCGCAGAGGATATATCTTTATAATGGAGCACACTCAGCAGTGAGAATGTGAGTCTCTCCTTCACATATTCTCATTTCTGGTAGGCTCACCTACTTAATAAGAAACAACTGTCTTCTGGAGAAAAAAAAAATGGAAAAAAATCCCAAACTGGATTTTCAGATTGCAAAGGTCCATTACGACAATTTAGTCTGACCATCTGAATAAAACAGATTGGATGATCCATAATTATCTTAATCATAACTTTTGATCGAACTATAGGATATATTGCTAAAAAAGAAGTCTACAGCCAATTTGAAAACAAGTGATGGAGAAACAACCGTATCCATTGGCAAGTTGTGCTCATGATTGATTATCCACACTGTTATAACCTGCATATTAACTCCCATTTGAATTTGCATAATTTCAGCTTATAAATACAAATCTGAAGACATTACACATGGTCACAACATTACCTTTGATTTCCAGTCTAGACACTTGAGATTGCAGCTGGCCAGACTATTCATTCTGAACAGTCATCAGATACGATTCTTTTCACTGTTTATACATGAGAATTGATCCTGATTTTTATGGATTTGTAGTAATTGCATAATGAATGAGAATCTTGGACATAACTGAGCTGGATGTTATTGTGCAAATGCTGGTCCCAGATAGTTTTTCCTCATTTCACCATTCAGTTGCAGCATCTCCACGTCTTGTGTGTGATTGGTAACATTATTAGCTATTTTAACAAAGATGTGACATTCATAGAAGCTGTAATTCCTGCCTTAATGAGCTTATGAATGAGTCTCCAACCGGAATGTAACTATGGGGCATGACAAAGCAATAGACCAGAGGAAAGACCAGCAAGATACAGGACACAACATGATGGATCGTTTCTGTAGGTAGATTAAAGGGAATATGCAGAACCTGAGGCTGTTTCAGGATTTAAGTTACTGATAGGCAGGTTTTGTAAGACTAAAAATAGGGGTTTTTATTAGCATAAAGAAGACACTGTGATTTGGGGAGCATTGAAGAAAACACAGAAATAATTTTCAAAACAGCCAAAAAGAGACTGTATGAAAGCTGACATCTTCAGTGTGGACTGTACAAGGGTGAGATGGAAAGAGCCTATCCATAAAAAGCACTACACAATATACAGCACAGAAAGCTATGTATACAGATTGCCTACTGACAGTGCCTATATCTCACAGTTAGAGAGGCCCATAGAGGGAGTGTGAAGTGGCTACATTCCTAATTTAGGCATCCTCGATAATCCCATAATTACACAAGATGAATTCAGAACCTTGTGCCTTTTAATAATGCAGCACTAGCCGCAATCTCACCCTGCAGGCAGAGAGGCGCAGAAGTGTAAAGATCAGTCAAGACCTCGGCACACAATGTCCCCGTCAGATGTGCTCGGAGGCTGATCCCTCTCTTGAGGTTTTGTCCCACCCCACGGGCAGACCGTGCTGCCTTTTGAGGCTGAAACACACTAAATGTGTCACTAGGACAGGGACTTTGCTAATAGATCAGCATTGTGCTTATGTTACATGACCTCTCCTTGCACCGTCTGCCTGCGCTGGGTGATGTATCTGAGGTGCTTTGAAAGCCACAGGCATTCACACTTGCTCTTTTTCTCTCCCGACCTCAGAACATCCGCACCCTTGACTCACGCACCCAGCTGGTACAGAGTGGGAACAGTTCCCAGCTGTTCCCAGGTGGGAACAGCCTGAGCGTGGCTTTCGGTTGTTTGCCTAGAAATACTGTCATGCATGAATTTCCATCTCTGCTCTGATAAAAGCACCTCTCCAGGTGAATTAAAATTGATTGCATGAATATTCATAGGCAAGGAAAAAACATTAGCCTGTACATAACAGGACTGCACATTCTTGTTTGCAAATAGATTTTCCTAAATATTAACCCAGTTCCTCTTGAGAAGATAAAATCACTCTCATTTTTCCTCTCTCCTATAATATAAATCTGCTTATCTCACATTCCCTCTATGTATTTCTACTGACGTGTGCCCCATCACCACGGCCATCAGTGCATTATGCCATGCTATACTGGCAGTATGGCATGCATAAAATTGTTCTTATGCTCATGTTTCTTACAGGAAACTGATGTTAAATGGCCCATCCAAGGATGTTCTGAATGTCTGGACCAGAACAAGGAGTTAACTCAGATCTCCCACTGCTCCTGCCAGTGTCATCTCCACTGATTTCTTATTGAACCTGCGATCTTCTTTGACAAGACCTCAGATTTTTCTCTGCCACTTTATTCTGCCAAGGGAAAATAAATAAAGTGTGTTTTTAGCCTGCTATCCTAACAAAGCTAAAGTTATCAATCTCTACGGATTTCTGCTGAGAAGTCTTTTTTCAGAGGCAGCAAGCCAGAGTTACTGTACCAGGCAATACAAGGAACAATTGGGAAAGTGCAGATAGTGTGGTGTGCATGGAAAATATTGGAAGATGTTGTATGTATTGCAAGGGAAGCAAGACGTCCAGAGATTTCAGTTCAGGAAGTGAGTTTGCCCTGAACCTGTAATTCACTGCATCTTCCAGTTTTTTGTTTTTGTTTTTTTTTTTTTTTCCTCCAGAACATAGAAAAGTTCGGTAGCTATTACTAACATTTTGTTTGTTTGTTTGTTTTTTCTGACATTTTACTAGTCTTCTCTATCACTAAAGAAGTGAAGTTTATTTTGAAAGAAGGAGAGGGTTTTCTCCAATATCAACAGCTTGCTCACACTAGAGAAGTGAATTTGGGCAAAAAGTCAGAAATATGTTTCTCAGTTATTTAAGTGAGAGCAAGTTTGAAGCTGCATGTATGTGAGGCAATAGTGATAACCTGTAATGTCAGTAACTACACACTCAGAACCATATAAAAAATTGTTATTAAAGTCACGACATAACTATGTGTGTAAAAAGTTGTCACATCACATCATATCATACTATTTTTTAATCAATTTTTTTCATTAAATTGCAGAAAGAGAATTCACCAATGTAAATAAACTTGTCACTGAATTCCTGGTTCTTTTATAATAAACCCATCAAATGTACCAAGAAGTCTTCTTGCTGCAAACTGAGTGCTCTTTAGAATCTCTGACAAGTGACAGGAATTTACAGACTGATGCCCGACAACTTTTATTCACAGGACAATCCTCTTCTCTCACAAGCAGTTCCACATAGCAGTTCCAGGAAGAGTTCATAGGACAGAAAAACCTTATACAAATGGACAGTGCTTAATTCAACTGAGTAAAATATCAAGATTTTGTTTCATTTTTCCTCACCTGTGAATTCTACAAGTTATAAAGAGTCATTAAACTTGAGGCAAAAGAATGAAGGGATCAATACTATTTTAGGTTTCAAAAAAAATTTTTGGCATTTTATAAATGCAAAATCTAAACTATGTACAAAACTCACCCCCTTTAGCTCTTATTTGCTTTGATCAGTGATTGATTTATTTTTACCATGATGGGCTTAATAGTATACAGGTTTTTTACACAAGCTAATATAAATTCAGCTACATTGGTTCCGATGAACAGATGTTTTTAATCTGCAATGTTGATGAGAATGCTCATCAATAAATAGATAGATTTATTCCTGAAAAGTGCATTCTGGCATTTACTTTATTAAAAACAATTAAAATTAGAAATTTATTTATTTTTAAGATTCCTTATGAAAGTCTAGTTCCCTTTGTCTTGAACTAAAGGAAATTGTTTCAAATGTGTCTGTCACATAATGACAGACTATTGCAATATGCTTGTAATGAAGGAGCTAAATTCATTAAATAACTTCCTGACAGTTTTTTTTTTTTTTTTTTGGATGGTTGGACAGGTATTTCTTATTTTTTTCTCAATTTTTTACTTATTCAGTTCAAATTGTCAAGTAAAACAAAAATGAAACAAAAATACCCCCATAATCTATGAAATAATAACTCCATGTGAAAAAAAATGCATAGTATAGGGGAAGGAAAAGACAAACAGGGCTTTTAAAGATAATTTTAGGAGAGGTCAGCTCAACATTTCTTCTTTACTTGACTGAAATAGTCTGTTTAGAGTATGTTATGGAAAATGCCTGACCTGTGAACTAAACCAAGCATTCTGCAAAAATAGTGGGATCTTTATTAATGTAAATTAGCAAGCCCGAATATTTTGTTGCAGAGGGGTCAGTCGGAAATGCTGTAATCTAATTACTCTTCAGTTTCATTTATGTGCACAGACATTTGCTCCTGTAACAGGGAAGACTGTTTCTTTTGGCAGCAGCCACAATGTGGAAGCCGACAGTATTTGCTGGATGATAATAGGACTAATGTGCTGGCGCCCTGACAGAGGGCACAGGAGGGCACGCTATTAGATAAGTGTTTCTGCTACATTACCCAGACAGCGTTGCCCTTCACAGAATGTCCCAGCCACTGTGCGGTTTGATACCACACAGCTATAGAATGCTAATGACAACCTAATTATGTATTTTGGCTTTCTTTTTGGCAATGGTTGGTACTTAAGCAAAATTTAGTGCCATCTTATATGCTCCTACAGCTGGATAATTAAAGGGCATTTCAGTTTTCAGAATGGGAAACTAATGATTTGAAGATCAGTGGCTATTTAAAGACTTACTCTGTGTGCTTAGGGAGTCCTGACAATTAGGTCTGTTTTCAGGCACAAATTATATTCAGTAACAAAAGGACGGCTATTCGCTGCAATTTAGCTGAATTTCTTCCTCCCAGGTTAACGTGCGTGTCATGCAGGCTTCCTTGTATTCTCCCTCAGCGAAGAAAACTCTGTTGCTTTTAAGCTGAATTTGCAGGTGCACGGTTTGAACATGTGACAAACAGTGTGTGATAGAGCTTCAGGAAGCTCAGAATCAAGAATGCATTTTCATAAAATGACACAGACCGATAGTGACGGAACAGCTAGACACTTGCTCCCGTCCCAGAGGAATGTGATGTTCCTGCTGATCAATTTCAGGAAGTCTCTGTGCAGTACAGGATATCTTAAAATGAGATAAATCTGCAAAAAGGGTGAAAGTATTAACTTGATTTATGGACCAGCTTTCTACCTTGTCCTCATGGGCACCCAGCTGGAAAGTTATTTTCAGTTCTTACCTCTTGGTGAATATCAGCATAAAGATGTCCACAGGACCCAGCTGAGAGCTGCCAGTGTGTGGACATCCCTTGAGTCCAACATGGGCACTAGAAGCAGGCTCTATTGTGATGGCTGACTTGGCCATGAACGTGTGAATGAAAGCCTGGGTCGCAGTCTCGTATTGAGTGGTAACTCAAGGAGCAGGACTTCACCTGCTACGCACTTACAGTGGTTTTAGGATTAATTTAAAAACATGATTTCAGAGTCACATGGTGCTTCTGCACTCAGATTGCTACGTCAGAAAGAGGAACAGAGGGCATACATCTTTTGAACCCGCTGTTCCCTGTGCCATGGCAAGGGCAAGACGTGCTGGCATCGCGTTGCTTGTGGGCAGGTGGCACCCGCTGCTGCACCCAGGCGGGTGTGAGCTGCCCGGGGAGCCTCTCGTGGCCTTAGATGGTTCCCTGGCTCCCAGGGAGCTGGGTGAGCCGCGGGTGACAGCCCGTCACGCAAAGCAGCTGCTCCTCCTGCTCCCCTCGCTGGCTGGCTCCCGACCCCGAATTCCAGCAGCATTCCGGCCCCTGTAATGTTTACACGGAGGGAGGGCTGGCAGTGCAGGGGGGCCCAGGCTCAGCGGTGTGCACTCTGCCTCCTCGCCACCATCAGCAGGGAGAGAGGCGGCTGGAGCAGGCAGAGAGCGGGAGGGCTTTCGACACATAATGGTTTGCCTGATTACAGGAGTTACTGTGCTCTGCTTCCCAGTGTCCCAGTATCTATCTAGAATATAAATAGACACATCCCCCCCTTACCCCTATATGGGATCCATAGCATGCGGTGGTTCAAGTGACAAAGAATTCCTCGCAGCAGGGTTTGTATGTCCTGGATCTGGGTATGTGTATTCATGGCTATATCCCACACAGAGGCTTGGTTGCAACTGATCTTAAAGTAGCTCTTTCTCATGCAAAACTGCTAGAATTAATGTTATAGCTGTTGTCCTCAGCTGTTCAGTCCCACAAAGAAGTGTCTAAAATAATTGCTCTTCTGCCTTCTTCGTTCTTACTCTGTATGACTTCTGATCCATGGCTTATCAGAAGCAGTAAGGTATAACCCATCAAATAAAGTGCAGCTAACCAAAATTCTTTAATTCTGATACCTAAAGACTATCAGCGCTATGCAGTTTATTTGGCATTGATGGGCAGAGTAAGCAATTTATGTGGTCAGCTCTAAGAATCAACTGATAAAGCATTTCATAACTATATATTTATTAACTGGAAGCCAGGCTCACTAATTCCCTTTGAAAGGGGGAATTGGTGAGTGCTTTACCCAGCCTATGATGGATAAAAATTACTAGGAAAGCATATCAAAAAATGGAAACAAAGCTACCATAAACTCTGTCAAAGCACTATGTTTGAAAATTGTTACATCCACTATCAGTTTGCATCATGCTTAATAGCAGTCAGGATTAAAAATGGAAATGCATCGATTATTGTATATGTTCATTTACTCACCTGTGCGCCTGAGAACATTAAAAAGGGAAGGATAGTTAATGAGGGGCCACACTGTCTCATTTTTAAAGTTTTGCCTTGTGGTTTTCAAAAGGAAAGCCAAACTCCAGCGTACCTGTGGCCTGAATAGTGAAAGGGGTGCAGAGTGATGGGGGCCGCTCCGATCTCCTTCCAGCACCACTCCCGCTCCCGCTCCTCCCTGCTCCTCTGCCCCGGTGAATCTGGCAGCAGCCACAAACACTTGAGCAGATGGGTAGTAGGTATGGAGCTGGAGATTACAGCTGACAATTACACTAAAAGTGCCTGACTCGACATCGCGAGTCACATTATCTAAAGCCCTAGTTTGGGGCCCCTATTCCAAATGCCCGTGTTTTCCAAGCGGGAACATTTTTCCCGGCTAACTTTTTTAAGAAAGCGCAGTGTTTAGAGATACCCAGGTCCCTGAGAGCCGGGCTCGCTGCCGTATAAGGCTGTGTTTTACAGCGGGAGCCAGGAGCGCTCCTTCTCTGCCCGGGCCCCTCGCAGACGCCCTGGCGTAGGCTCTGGCCTAGCTCAGGCCGGGATCCAGTGGCCCGGTGCAGGCCCGTGCTGGTGGTACACCTGCACAGCCAGCTGGTCCCCCCTAAAACAGTGGTGCAAACCCCAGCACTTGCTGCTGCTTGTCCAGTGGTGTTTACCCCTGCAAAGCACATAGAGCTTGGAGCATAAAAATGAGCTATAGCACTTTTCTGAGTGAACACAATGCCTAGTGCCAAAAATGCTACCCAAATGCCATTATTAGAGCTCCACACCTTACACTGTCCTGTACTAATGCTAACAGCACCCAGGCTGAATGGCTTGTAAGCGAGGGAAGCGTGTAAGGTTTTTTTTTTTTCCAGATCTCACATGGTGGGAGGTATCACTGTGAGCAGAGATTTTGTGTTTGTTTTGTGCTTACTGAAAACAAGAAGTCTGTTAATCTTGGCAGAAGTCAGTTAGGTTCATCCCTCAAAAAGATGAAATGTAACACACTTAACTCCCCAAATCTCCTGGTAGTATTTCAAAATGAGGTCTATTACCACATTTTAGGTTTCTGAGCTGCTTTGTCTTGTTTTCTTTACTGCCTTGATGCTGTTGTTCTAATTCTATTTGCAGATAACAAGGTTAGATAAATTTAAAGGTTATATGACTTGAAAGTTACGCAATACAGTTTTCCTGGCCCAATAGCCCTAAACAGAACTAAGAAGGGGAATAAGCCATTTATGAAAGTAGAATTCATACCCGTCAGCCAGCTGAAACTGGGAGCAGTTTGTTCCTAGATTTATTTTTTTAATTGGATACAGTTTGAGCAGATGCCTGCAAGAGCCATTACACAGTAGCTACTTAGAAGGACCCTGGGATTCATTAGAATGCTGTTATGAACAGAAATTTAAAGGGCTAAAGTCAGTCTTTTAATAGACAAAATGGCTTTAAAAGACATGAATACATTTCTCTGTCCCATTCTTTCTTCTATTAAGTTAAACTGATGTCTAGAATAAAACTTATAGGAAATATCAGCAATACCCATTTTCTCTTCTGCCAAATGCTGAGCCACTGGACGAATGTGGGAAAAGTATAGCACCAGATAATTTCCTCTATTAGAAATGCCTTTGCACTTCCTCTTCTGCTGTATTAATACTATTTCATCATTTCACCTACAACAGCACTAGCTCATCCCCCATGCCTTGTTCCAGTCTCTATATGCTTCCT
Organism: Anseranas semipalmata; assembly: GCA_013399115.1. NCBI lineage: Eukaryota > Metazoa > Chordata > Aves > Anseriformes > Anseranatidae > Anseranas > Anseranas semipalmata. Next base: position 139,379 of record VXAA01001082.1, read on the forward strand.
TGCCTTCAGCCTTCTCATTCTTATCTCTCTCTCTCTCTGGTTAGACTTTGTTAACTTCTCACTGAGAAGTTCAGCATAGACCTGCTCTCACTGCTTTCCTCCTCTTCAGCTGCCCTTCAGCTCCTTTTCTAACTCTGCATGCTCTGGCATCCTTACTTCCCCTTGCTGTTTGCAGTTCTTGCCTCAATTTTCTGCCCTTCATCTTCTAACAGGATTCAGGCCACCCTGGCTCCTGCCTTCTACCTGCTTTCCAGTTGTTCTTCTCAAGAAGTCTCTTGTTGAAGGAATCGCCTGCATATTCAAACACCTTGCTGCTATGAGTAGTTGCTTCATCACAGCCTTCTCCTTGCCATCTGGACCCCTGTGCCATCTCCTCCTGGTTCTCTTCTTTACTCATGCAAAATATTCTTGCTTCCCTCTCCCACCTTCTCTATGTACTCCATAGAGCTCAAACTCTGAACTATCATTTACATTTAGTCTGTTAGCTATTGTTCCTTACCTAATTGTTTAATTCATATTCTATCTCTGTGGTAAAATATCCCCCAATGCAGTTATTTCATTTGCAAATCCGATTACATTAAAATATGTATTTTGTTTCAGAACTGCAAAACTTATCACACAGGCAAAACAGTCCAACATACTACTATAGAGTATGTTTACTGTTGCTTTCTTAGATTAAATCAGAGATATTCTGCTGCCTGCCATAGGTACTATAACGTTAATGTACAAACAGCAAAAGCTATTCACCTTCTCTCAGATGGCAGAGGTGTGTTCTTTATAATCTATTCCTGCTCTCTCCTCAAAATTCCCTCCTGTGCTGAAGATACAGGTTTTAAACCCTTGTATGAAAAAAGTTTTGCATACTTCTCTCTCAATGGCTTTTGCATGTTTGGATTGCATGTTTGGCCCAATCTTACCACATCAATTAGGACACAGTCAGACACTGTCAGCTGGGAGGCAGAAAACAATAGCTGAAAGCTGATAAGCAGCAGCTTCTTAAAACTACCTCCTACCTGTTCCTGAGTCTGTAAGCACTCTTTCTCTGTCTCACTTTGAAGTCTAACAGCCTTCAACAGCCAATGACCTAAGCTAATCCATTCGCCTCTCCACTGGATCAGAAGGGACAAAAGTAAAGACATTGAGACTTGGTCTGTGGTGGTGGATGAGTGCCATCAGGAAAGTGCCACCATTCGTGGCCAGCTCTCACCCACAAGGTGTCATTTACGGACATGCAGCAGGGGGCTGGAGAAGGTTGGTGTGCAGATCTGGCTTCGATGTAGAGTTAGGGTGTGGCCAGAGTACACAGCCTGGCTCAGAAATGTGGAAATGCTCTCAGATCTGGTAATGCGGGTGTAACTACAGCCATGAAATTGCCTCAGCTGAGGGGCAGGGACTCTCAACAACCCCAGGCTTTCACCTGTTATTTTCCACCTCTCCTTCCAACTTTCTTTGGCCAGCTCAGGGCATTCCAGCTATGCTACACCGTGGAGAGGGTTGCCCCTTGGCCGGGTTGGCCGGCTCCCTTCTGATCTCTGACCTCGCAGATGAAGACATAAGAGACTAAATGGTCAGCAGGGCAGGATGCATGCTGAAGGTCAGCCTGGATGTACCTGACTATCTAAGCATCCAGGGAATGACAGGGTCACTTCGTGGCCATTGACTATTACAATATTTAGGAAGGTCAGAGAAGCCCTGGAGTATCTGCTTCACTGACTAAAACACGTTGTAACAGTCTGAAACCCGATATCATGAGAGGGCAGCCAGGACCCATGTGTGACTTTCACAGTTGAACCCTGCCAAAGGAACACACTGCAGACAGCAGTCGAAATAAAAAGAGGGAAAAAGAGAAATTCAAGCATAATATTCTTCTGGGAAACAATAAGCTTGCTCCATTACATTTTGTGCACGTGACCTTGTAGGACATTTCTATATTGCAGAGTGTAAGACTTTGTGTCATAAAAACAGTCAGAAAACGAAAAGGGACTAAATTTTGCCTGGGGTAGACGTGCAGTGAAGCAGTGCCAGTTTATACTGCAACGACTTTGGGTCAGGGTTTCTCGCAACCGAAAAGCAGCGCCAAAACTTGCACTGCAGAAGGACCATCCCCAACGGGGAGCCCAAGACATCGATGCAAAGCTGATCCACCGAGCACTCGGGTTTATTCTGCGGGGAGCAACCTTTGCGGGCTGGGGCACGGGTTGCATGACCTAAAACGCCTCTTCCGTCTATTTCTGCGTCGCGCAGTTATTTTAGCAGCTCCGTTTCTTTTCTCCTCTGCCGGGTTAATAGCATTAGGGGTGGATCTGCCGGAGGAAACCAGGGCTCTCAGGCGGGTGCAGAAATAGCCCGTGGGCGCTTGTTTACTACGGGCCGAGGCGCTGCCTCTCCGCCTTTGCTCCCGTTCATTCTCCGCGCTGTTTGTTTTGTTTCTGGCGGTCCCCTGGGGATCCGGGGAATCGCATTAAGGGCTCGTCTGTCTTGCCGTGGGAGACGAGCGCGGTCCTGCGGGGGCTGCCTCCCCCCGGCCCCCGGAGCAGGCGCGGGCTGTGCGAGAGGCACGGCCAGCCGCAGGCGGCAGGAAAACAGCTCGCCTTAACCCCTTCCTTGCGGAGGCCTGCTGGGCCGCGGAGGAAGGAGCTGCCCCGCTCCGGCCCGGCGTTTGGACACCGGGCAGGGCTGCCCTAAAGGCGGGCGACTGGGGGCGGCTGCCGGCGGCAGGCNCCTGCCCGCAGCCGCCTCCCCGCCCGGAGGGAACGAGCCCTGCCCGCGGCCCGCAGCGCCGCGCCCCAGCCCAGCACGCAGCCAGGGCTGGAGCTTCTCCTGCTGCAAAGCTGCTTACCGCCCTTCAAGTACCTGACTCGCTCTTAAGAGAAATGTGTGCATGGGCTGGCGTGCAGGCTGTGCCATCTCATCCTTGTACAGCGCTTTCATCAGGATACGCGGGATTATGTGAGCAGCTTACACACGCATGCAAACATACAGCAATGCAATTACAAGCTAGAGTGCGTAATGCAAACAGATGAGCCACCCGCAGAACTGGCAGAAGACAAACATCTGTTTTAACTGTTGGCTCTTTTCGGAGGTACCGGTTGCACAGCAGTCACCCAACTGAAGCAATGGAAAGAAGCATGTGATTCACCTAGGTGCATTTCTTGTATGTTACAGATTCTTCCCCATCTGAAATAAGAGGGGCCAAAATTTCCTAGGAACCCTTCTGCCGGGGCTGTCTTTGCGTCACAGAAGTATCTCTGTGTGGGCTACGAAATAAGCTCCCTACTTCTACCTGTGGATTTCCGTTGAAGAGCCCTGGCCCGAAAACTACTGAATTCTCTGTGACAGCTTGCAATGTTTTTGAGGGTACAGAAGAAAATGATCTTTCAGAAATGTCCTAACCTACCAGCTGTTAAAAATAAAAAAGTTTGAAATATCCAGAGAGAAATATCTCCGCATAAAACAGAATTCATCTCTTGGTATGTAATTTGTACAAAGCTAAGATGGCATGCTTGTTTACAAACATGTTTTATCTGACAACACAAATGGCAAGAAACAGAAAGGCTGCTGCAGAAGTCAGCAGTGTCACATAATGCCCCTGCAACCAAGAACCCCACAGCCTGGGGGGAGCACAGGGATGTCAGCACAGGGAGCGCATGTGTCCATGTGCAGAATTTCTCTGCTCACCAAGTCCTGCTTTGAAGAAAGGCCCTGAAGATGTTTTGCTTTGTTCCTAAATCGTATTTTTAGACAACATAATAGGAGAAGCTTAGTCCCTTTTCAGCTGTGCTAAAGGACATGCCGATTCCCAAGCTGAGTGAACAGATACTCTTTCGTATCAGGAGAGATTGGGAAGATTGCTGATTTGCAGCCCTTTCCCACTGCACTCTTAAGCAAACAGAGTTTAATTAAATCAATAATGATCAAAACTACTTTGGGCAGAGAGGACTTTCAGTTCCTTTAATGGTGATGAATCCACTGCCTCTGAAAGGAAAAACAAAAACAAAACAGAAAAGAGAAAGTCTGGGGATTTTTGCCAGCCCTAATCATTTAAAATAGTTTTGTTGTTCTCCTTATTTCAAACTGCTCGGTACCGCCACAATAGCTCTTTGATATCGGACACTGATATTGATCTGGGTGCATCTGTCTCGCTCAGCAGCTGATAATGACAGCACACGTGATTTCCTGTTATTGAAGCCCCACAGACATTTCTGGAGCCAGAGCTTGGCAGCTCCAGGGATACTTTCCCATCAGCCGCCCAGTGTCCAATGCTCTCATTGCCTTTCAGCCGATGTAAGGAGGATACGCTGCAGCCCCACTGAGTTGTAAACAACTTGTTTACCTCCTTCTCGGTGTAATCTGTCCCTGCTTCTATCGGCTCCTGTGGTATCAACAGAGCATTAAAACACACCGAGCTCATAGGCTGATGTGCAGAAAACAACCCAAAGAGCCTTTCCCGGCTCTTGCTTTCTAGGGCACAAGAGGTTATTTATACCTGTTGTCTCCAGTCAGCCAAAGCAGCCTGGCTTTTGCATGTGGTTAGCTTTGAAGAAAACTAGTTTATGACATTCATTCTGCTGGCATGAAAATATAAGCAGTGTGGGCCTGATGCTGCTCTTCCTGCAAAGCTGCATTTGGGTCAGGCAGAAAGAATCACCATCTTTTTTACACGCTGCTTACATTTGAATTGAAAAGGTGGAAGGTGTGTGTGATTTTACATCCCCAAAGCCAAGGGAGCACTGATCAATACTGCAGCAGAAGGCTGGCTTGCGGGTGTAAAACCCCTGCAGATTTTAACCTGCATGCAAGAGGGGGGGAATCTGAAAACATTTGGAAAGTCTTGAGTCTGTCCCCTCCGTACTCCTGGCCAGGACTTTGGAACAACTGCACAAGACACTGACCCAGAAACCACTTCCCTGGGGTTTGGTGCAGGGCACTGAATAGGAGTGACTGGGCTCCGTATGAATGCGCTCACTTTGTACACGAGGTGCAGAGCAGCTCTCAGGCACCCTCTGAGAGCATGATCCTGCTCCTGTGGAAATGGAGGGCAAACCTCCAGAGCAGATTTCGGGATTTTAAGAAGTGACAGATACTTGAAGCTGGCTGTACTTCACAATGCTCTGCACCCAGGCATCTGAGACACTAGCACCTGTGCAGAGGAAACTCCCGGTCAGTCTCCCATCTGCAGAGCACAGAGGATCAATAACAGGCAACTATTTTTGGAGATGCTCTTTACTAGTGATTTTGAAACACTTTTGAAAACTTGTTCTGGGAATTAATTGGACTTAATATAAGAGTGCCTTTCCTTGTGTTTTACACTACCTGCTTGAGTTTGGTGAAAAACCTTAAAATGCTATAGAATGAAACCCCAGCAGTTACTTTTAGTTCTCATGTTTGAAATAGAAACTTGATAATTTGATAATTACCAGCTTCTGTCACCCTTATGGTGGCACAGTAATGTCAAGACTTTTTGATATTCAAAATGAATTGGAGCTCTTGTAAGATCACGGCAGTGTATTTAGCAGAAGAACCTGAGCAGGGTGACGATCCAGGCAACCTCGTTTAGGCATTGCTTCATCTCAGGCAGGTGTCCCTGGGAGAGGGTAGATGGTGGAGGGGAGGGCAAGGAAGCATCTAATCTGTGAGAACTGAATTGCCTAGGTTCTGTAGTGTCTCAAAAGGTAGATGTGGAAACTTGTCCCTTGCCAGGGCACTTCTCTGATATCACTTGTGATAGGAGCTCAGAGAGCTCAAAGGGGTGATCCAGGCCGCTGTTAGGCATCTACCTTTTCTGTTGATGGAGAGGTTCCAGGGATGCAGTACAGCATGTCCCGGTATCCCTGCCATCTGCCTTATCAACAGAAAGCCATGACATCCTGCCCTCTCCTGTGGATGGTTATCTGACAGAGTAATACCTTTCACCTTCAACATCTATCCATATCAACATCACCTACATTTCAATATCTGTCTTTTGGTAAGCACGCTCAGTCTGGAAGTAGGAGGTCATTATTTAATCTGTTGGGATTGAAGTATCATTTCCCAAAAGTCCAGTATATGTCCTAAATTCCAGGCCATAGCTTGCACTGAATGAACATTATTTTTACCTCTTCTCTTGAAGCTCAGCCACTCTTTTGTCAAGTATGTAACTGGAAAATGAAAAACACCTTCCACTAGACCAGAAAGAGAAATATGTGCAAAAGCTGGTACCTCCTGATGATTTCAGTCACCTGGAGGGTTCTTCAGGGAAAAAACAGTCTCATGGCTGACTAAAACTGGCCCACAACAGACACACCACTGAGAGGACCTGCCCAAAACAGGCAAACTAAGATAGATCCTGATGAAGTGAGGTACTCACAGGGCTAGATCCACCCTGGAAAGCAATGAACTGGACTACTGCCTGGGCATCAGGTGAGTTTTAGACAGCATTTGTACAAACTGTATCTTGTCTATGTCATTAGAATCATAGAAAGGGCTTGATTAGAAGTAGGAGAAACCGAATTTTCCAGGTTTTCTTTCCAAAAGTTCATTAAAAGCCTGCTCATTATAACCAGCATTGAAACGCTTATCAAGGTCTACTTCAGACTTAACTGCATCTCCACTGTGACCTGAACTACACAATTAGCTTCTCTCTCTTACCTGGCCCATGTAAAAGGAAGTTAATATCTTCCTCTGATTGCAGTTTATATGATGAACTGATCTATGATTGAGAGTGTGATGTATTTAGTTCTTTCAGAATAACTAAATGTGTTTGGCAAACTATTTTCATATTTCCTTTTTCCTGTTCTCATTATGATCATATGTGCATGAAAATATCAGAGAAAACAGTGTGAGTCTAAAGGTAGAAAAGTACAGACAGTAATCACATTTTCAGGAAGTTCAGACTCATATGATTCCTAAACGTATTCTGCAGCTAGCTCCTAGATAGTAAATCATTATTTAGTCAGACTATGAATTGTGAACAAAATTGTTTCCTCCTTTGTTGTAAATAATAACTTACATTCTTTTACTTGGTGCTAAGTCCGCTTCTTTAAAAGAATGGAAACACATCCAGCCCTGAAGGTTTTTTTTTTGCTATCATAGAATCATAGAATCGTTTAGGTTGGAAAAGACCTTCAAGATCATTTTTGTTTTGCTTTGTTTTCTTTTTCCTGTATGGTTAGGAGCAGTACATAATAAATTAATGATAGGAAATTGCAGAATAGATGTATACGGGTCAAGGTCACTTTGTGCATAAATCGGTGGTCTAGAAGTTGTACATTTCATGCTATCTGGCTTATACCGCTTTATTGATTTTTCACTCTGAAGAAAAAAGAAAGAGAAGGTCTTTAATAGATTTTTATATCCGCAGTCTGTTCTAAATCCGCCTTTGTTCTGATCTTCCTGATGTTCCCACACTTTCATGGCAATAACAAAGTCCTGCTAAACTGCAGTGCTGTCCTAACACAATGACTCAAAAACCAATGGACATTTCAACCCCATGAAAAACATTTGCTAGAATAATCAGAGAGACTAGTATGACAATAGGTCTGTGTGAATAGCCCACAGAGCCAAGATAGATAGGAAAATCTCCTTTAACCTTTCATCTGACTCAGAAGCAGAAGCCCTGTATCACCCGCTTTTTCCACCCTTCAGTATCCGTATAAAGAGAATTGCAGTGCAGCGTAGAAGCCTGATTACCCCATCCACCGGTAAAGCTTAGCACTAATGCTATATAGTGAAGTATTTTAGATATGATTGAAAAATAATTCACAATGTGGTTGAGGTAGAAACAGGTGCCCATGAGTTGGTTCCAGTTTCTGAAGGGAATGAAAACAACCCTGTTACTGACCATTGCTGGATAGGGGTAAACCTTTATACCTCTGCAGCTGTCTCTGGCTCTTGGAAGGGACAGCTAGCATCAGGGAGCTGATGCAAAATGAATGCCAGCAAGGCTGCTTGCTGATAAAGGAAAGAGAAGAGACCATCTAATGAAATTCACTAGGCAGGTTCCTCAAGGATCTGACCACCAAAGAATGAGTTGCTGTATGTTTAAATAACAGACTTCTTTGAAAAGATTTTTGGTACTAAATGGTTAGCATGATCACTTATCTGAAGAGGTAGAGTCTTTTCAAATGCCAATGTTCAAATAACTAATTTTTACTTAGCTCATGTAAACAAAGAAAGGGCTTTATTGATCTTCTACAGGAAACTAATGACAACAGTTGAATGGAAAACTACTTTTTCATGGATTGGAAAGCTTTATTTTCTTTTAATTGCTTTTAGAGAAGTAGAAGTAAAGTACATAGATAACCAATCCTGACTTTAGGAAGTTTTCAAGCATCCAGTTGAGGGTTTACCTGTTAGCTTTTCATTTTCATTTTTGCCTGTTTTCTACAATATAAATATAATTTCTTTGATTGCTCTTAAATACTTTTGCTCAAGCTTGTCAAACAGAATAATTAAATGCTCTTTGACCCGAAGAGAAGAGCAGCACATGAGTCTACTTTCTGACACTATTAACAGTGTCCCAGAATCATCATAGGGCTAAGAGCCAAAAATCACATGCTCCAGCACTGGAGTTCTGAAAACAGTTGAAAACAAGAGAGAGAACCAGCTCCCCAGCCATCCCCCTGTCACATCACAGGATGAAGACTGAAGGAAGGGGACTGGATGTGAGCTGGGTCACATAGTAGTCCAGCAATGTCAGCACTAGCTGCCACTGCTGCCGATCTTCCTCCTAGGAGCAGAGAATATGAGTTAGCTGGCAGAGCAGCCCCATTGTTACTTGCAGGACATAGTCTCAGGAAAGGAGAACCTGTACATGGCCCATCAGGCCAAGATTGTCTGTCCCTGACACTCTTGGAAGGACATTCAACTCAGGAAGAGAATGGGTTGCAATCCTCTCTGCAATGTGCATTTTGGTATGATACATTGCTCTGAGTAAAGGCCAGGGTTTCCATCTTCTGTCAAGCCCATAAATTCCCATTGTGCTTCCAGTGAATTTTTGTTTGCTTTCTTTGACCCAGTGACTCTTTATATCTACAGTGCTACATAAAAGGTACTTAATGTAGATTTACCTCCTGAGCAGTCTGTATTCTTGCTACCACCTAGATCCCCACTAAGTATCTCTGATTGGGCCACTTCCCATGTTTTTTTTTTCAGCCATGATTCTCATCAGAATATGGTCTTCATTAGGTAGTGGTGAAATATTGCAGTCTAGCAATCTGCTTCAGTAGAAAGGAATCCACTTCCCTTCTCCCAGACAGACCCCCTCAGGTAAAGGAGGAAGTTTAAGCCATGTCACTCCTGGGTGGGTTTTGTAGCCTTCCAGTTCATAAATCGTAGAATGGCTTAGGCTGGAAGGGACCTTAAAGATCATCTGGTTCCAACCCCCCTGCCATGGGCAGGGATGCCACCCACTGGATCAGGTTGCTCAAAGCCCCATCCAACCTGGCCTTGAACACCTCCAAGGATGGGGAATCCACAGCTTCTCTGGGCAACCTGTTCCGGTGCCTTACCACCCTCACAGTGAAGAATTTCCTCCTAATGTCCGATCTAAATCTATCCTCATTTAGTTTAAAACCATTGCCCCTTGTCCTATCATTATCTACCCGAGTAAAGAGTCCCTCTCCATCCTTTTTATAAGACCCCTTTAAGTATTGAAAGGTTGCAATGAGGTCTCCCTGGAGCCTTCTCTTCTCCAGGCTGAACATCCCCAGCTCTCTCAGCCTTTCTTCATAGGAGAAGTGCTCCAGCCCTCTGATCATCTTTGTGGCCCTCCTCTGGACCCATTCTAACAGGCCCACATCTTTCTTGTGCTGGGGGCCCCAGACCTGGACGCAGTGCTCCAGGTGGGGACTCACAAGGGCGGGGCAGAGGGGGACAATCACCTCCCTTGACCTGCTGGCCACACCTCTCTTGATGCAGCCCAGGATGCAGTTGGCCTTCTGGGCTGCAAGTGCACACTGCTGGCTCGTGTCAAGCCTTTCGTCCGCCAGAACCCCCAGGTCGCTCTCTTCAGGGCTGCTCTCAATGAGTTCTTCTCCCAGTCTGTGCTTATGCCTGGGATTGCCCTGGCCCAGGTGCAGCACCCTGCACTTGGACTTGCTGAACCTACTTCAGTTCACATGGGCCCACTTGTCAAGATTATCCAGGTCCCTTTGGATGGCATCCCTTCCTTCTGTTGTATCAACTGCACCACTCAGCTTGGTGTCATCTGCAAACTTGCTGTGGGTGCACTCAATCCCATCATTATTGATGAATCCCATGTCATTGATGAAGATATTGAAAAGCACCGGTCCCAAGACAGACCCCTGAGGGACACCGCTCGTCACCGGCCTCCACCTGGACATAGAACCATTGACCACTACTCTCTGGCTGTGGCCATCCAGCCAATTCCTTATCCAGCAGGGTGGGTGGCATTTCTATGAGAAATAGCTGTCAGAGGTACTAAGCATGGGAAGATCGTTCACAGCTGACCAGTGGTCAGAGGTACCTATGGCCCGGAAATCAGACTTAATAAACTTTCTGAGTGATGCTTCTTGGTAGTTGGGTCCCACCTCAGCTGGTACCGAAGCTGGATATCAAGAAAAGGAAGCAAACCAAAAAAGTACAGCTAGTAAGGTCTGGCAATGATAATAAAGCAGGTTTTAAGTAGTAGACTATAACGATAAAGAAGCCAAACTAGTTTACTGAAATCTGAGACTTAAAGATATTGTTTTATATAAAGCAAATATGTAACTATTATGAACATTTAAAAAACACAAGTAGCAGTTCCTGCATGTTAATGTGAAACAGTGAGTTTATTCAGTTCATACGAAATTCACAGAGAATCAGTTAGGTGGTTCAGAATCATTAAAAAATTGTATTGGTACTTTTATAAAAGTATTTCATATTAAAATAGTTTTTGTGTTTATATTTTTATTTTTATTTTTATTTTTTTATTTTTCATCCACTAGGTTTACAGTCTTCTCTGACAAGGTCAGCAAATACTAAAAAAAAAAATAAATCTTGTAAATCTCATTAAGACAGAAGAATTACAAAGTTTAGAGAAAAAATACTTTATTGGCACTTATTTCTTTATTCAAATTAAGCAATCAATAAATGCAGGAACACATGATATATGAAGTTAACAGAATTCTTAGTACTTTGTCTAACATTAGCTTTTATTTGAAAAAAGGTAGTTTGAAATGGCTTAGGAATTCTAGCATATCGATTCTAGATATGTTGAAATGTAATTGCAGGTTAAACTAATACTAAATGACTAATACATCAAGATGTAATAAAGTGTCCTTTGGGTAGTTTCTGGATTAGTAGGAGGTGAGGCACTCAACAGGTGGGTGGTGTGGGAATATTCATATGTATTTAGTTCATATGACACTGGGGACAAAGCACTACAGGAGCCTTGAAGTTTAGCCTGCACAGCTTGACAAGGTGTGCCATCATTCAGGTTTGTTGGTGATCTGACTTTGGTGAATTCAAGGAGAGAACATAAAGATTGTCTTACCTGAGGACAGATTTACCTAGCACACTGCCCAGTCCAACAGTAGGAACCAGTAGCAAATGTTTAAGAGCATTCATAGCTGGTTTCACTTTATCTGACAATTTTTTCTTCCCATCCAGCAACTTCAAAATACCAAAAAGGACACATAATGGAGAAACTGGCCATTGGGGGGGGGCCCATGTAGTACCATACAGAGACATCAGCATAGTTCCCAAAAGCTGTGCAGATATGTTGGCGGAGTGTGATGTTTCAGCTAAGCAAACTCACCCTCAGTTCCACTGATGCTGGCTGATGGATCTCCATGCTGCACTCCACAAAGTGATCCAAACTGTGAATGGGATAGGGTAATACAAGATCAAGCTAACTGGTTGATTAGGACTTTATAGACTACGCTGACTTCCTCATAAAATATTACCAAACTTTTCCAATCCCTAGAATCAAATCCAAACTTAGACTTACTTAACTGAACATCTTTGGCTAATGGCTCACCATCCTACACAATACTCTTCTTTCAATGTCTTTACTACTGAGGAGACAACCGTCTGTCCCATTCTGCAGACAAGTTTTCTCCTACACAAAATGCCTCCAAAGCTGTTTATTCTTCCTCTTGATCTTGCCCTCAAGACTGCTTATGCATTTTGCATTATGCAACCCGCTGCTAAAATGCATAACATTAAGTTGAGGTCTATCAAGTCTTGAGATCTTACCACACTTCTTCCGGTTTGCTCTGTCCAGTTCTCAGGGGCGTGATGGACACAGCCTCAGTAGCAGTGGTGGAGCATTTCTGTATCTAACCCTTGTTCTTCACTTCATGGTTAGGTCACTTGCATATGAAACCAAAGGCATAAAATCCCTTTCTTCCTGCCCAAATGGTCTGGCCACACAGCTGTAAGAGGCAGGTACAAGCAGCTGAGCTCCCCAGTGAGAGCAGCTGCTGTTCTTTCTGCCAAAGCCATTGCACTTGGCATAGTTATTATGAATTGGGCCTCTTTGATGATATAGGTGGGGGTCTGTGAATTTCATCCATGCTTTGGCCGGATCTGGGAGAAAATTGGACAGTCACAACAGCTGAACTCAGACAAAACTGCTGGCAAAAATGTTGGTGCACGTGGACTGTCTGGGGCTAAGGTAGCAGTCCGCATTGGTCTCAGCCCTGAGAAAGTAAATTCTGTCTAAGCAGCAGCCGACTTCTGTGCTGTTAAATGCATTTGCCCCAGCAAATGATCGTACCTCCAAACCAAGGGCTACAAAGAGGCATGTATTTCCACCATTGCAAACTTGTCCTTTTCTACAGCAGATTGCTGCATTCTCTCTACCTAGCATTTGCAAGGGGTCACCTGTTCACTTTTGTCCCTAATACCTAGCAGAAGTAGAGTCTGAGGAAAACAAGAACCCAGCCTGGACTTTATGTGTGAGGGAACTAAGTTAGATCTCTCCAAGACAGAGACGACAGTGGGACTGACATTTATGCAATGTGATGATCAGGGACCAGGGGATGAACTGAGGAGCTAAGTTATCTGATAATATAGACACAACCTCACTGTAGGAGATTTTTTTCTTTCTCTATTTTTTATTTTTATTTTTTACATCAGCTCCATAAGCTATAGTATTTGAAAATCAGATACCCTCAATGTGTACTTATGCAGGTGACACTCCAGTAGAAAGTGTCATAGCCCTGTCTAGATTAAATTTTATTGTAGTTATCCAAAAGAGAAATGTTACCTTCTTGCATTCTAGTTCCTCTCTTCAGCTGGGAAGGGGCAAAGTACTCAAGATAACTTTGAGAGCAACATGGTCTCAACGACTTTTTTTGGCTGATAAACAGAATGACTGTAAAAAAACTCTATTGAGAGAAAAATTACTTTGATATTAAATGGGTTTTAAGACTGATCTAACAACAGTGACTTTTCTGGAGTTAGTCCAGGGCTTCATGCTAGTCCAAGCACCTTCTAAGTTAAGCCCAATAACTCTCACATCATGAGTGTTTTATTTGGAAGAAGAACCGAGTTCTAGTTTTATTTTAAATGGTGTCGACTATGCAGATTCTATGCCAGAAGCTGTAAAAGGAACTCAGTCCAATTACACAATTTTTTAGATAGGAATTATTACTTTTGGATTATTTTCTTAAACAAACAAAAAAAATTCTCTTTATACAGGAGAGCTTAAAGTTTGGCAGGAGTTGGGCAAACCACTGCACCTACTTACACATTGCTTAGATAGAACTACAGTAGGCATTGTACTTCCAGTGCAAAACTACCATAAGACAGAGCAGTTGGGTTGTGGTGTAGGTACTCTCCTGTATAGTTAAAGGATTTCACCAAAGTTAAAGGTGGGGAAATCAAATAGTGCTAGCATGCCTCCATGCAAAACAGAGCATAGTGTAGTTCTGGGCTGAAATTTGGCCTTGTAAAATTGACATTGCAGAATCACCTGTTCTGCTCAGTTTATCAGTAAAAAATGTTGTTTCCACCTTCTGATTTTTCAAATGAGATCTGAGATGACTAAGTCAAAGCTTGATGTTTTTATCTTCCTAGGTAATCACTTATAAAATTCCTACAGTAAAAATTTTGGTTAAACCCTTATACAAGAATCTGAATTTGAGCCATGGAAGTTAGGTCCTGTAACACCGGATGTACAAGAAAATAGGTTCACTGAGTACAAAGGTACTGTTCTAAGGCTTTAATTCAAAACAGGGGCAGCATTAAAGAGGTTTCTAACTATATGTTTTTAACTTGCATGTGCAAGTATAAAAATACAAGCACTAGAAATATGAAAGCTTGTTTGCTCTGCATTCTTCATCTATTCTCTCATATTACCAGACTATTTTTGCAATAGATATTGTAACTATAGCAACATTCTTTAATGGATAAATAGCATATTTGCAACTGGGCTGAGATGGCTTTTGCAGAACTAAGCTCAAGTAGAATAGTTTGTCAATTTACCTTTTCCATATATAAACATATATGCATGTGTTGTAGTGGAATATTTCAGGACTTGAAATCATTATGTGCCTCTTTATGTCCATAATAAGTATATCTTATTTGTTTTCAGTATTCACAGCTATATTTCTGTGATATTATAAAAAGCACATACTTTACTATGAGGGAGGAGAAGCAGAAAAAATCAGCCTTCTTTACTGAGTCTTCATTTACAGAATGTTTTTGTCCTATATTTTGTCCTATTTGAAAGTCACATTTTTACCAGCTTAAATAAATATGAACCAGTTTTACATGCACATTTTTATTAGCTACTTAAATAACACAGATAACAATTGTTAAAATATTTACTTTCTGCAGATTATGCAAACTAAGTGGCTGCTTTTGTTGCCATTGAAGTTAATGAGAGTTTTGCCACAGACACCATCGGGAACAGGATCTGGCCTTCAGGAACTCAAAAATATTATCAAAGTAAATATGTGTTCTTCTTTTTCAAATAAAACCATGATTAAGCTACAGTTGTTTCTGTGCTGATAGCAGTCTTCAGAGCAGACTTTTTTCAAGTGGTTGGTGCTACTTGAATCTAAAAACGTCTGGGGTGCAAATTCTGCAGCAGTCTTTAAATGCTGGATGGACTGATACCACAACAGCAAGGGATTTCATTGCACAGCCATGGGACAGCAATCTCAGATCAACCTGCTGCAGAATCTGAAAGAAGGCAGAGAATATTCTTTTCAGGAATCACAGACATCTCACTGCCCCTAATTGTGCTTAGATTCAAGACAATTAGTACAGAATGGTCTGCTATAGTACTAAATTATTATGTCCTAGGGGATGCATACAAGTCACTAGGGGATAGTCTTGTCACATCACCCATAATTAGTTTTCCAAAGTTGTCTTACTACTAAGTGGTGTCTCTGGTGAATGGTGGTATGGTGGTAAATAAAATACTGGGTGATCCTATCCATGATGTTCCAAGCTGGGCAGTGGAAAGTGTGTAAAGAATATCTTGTCAAAACTTTTAAAAAGAGATTTTTATTTACCCTTAACTTCACCGTCAGTGAGAATGGTGTGTCAGATACTGAATCTAACCAACACTTTGCCATTTTGCAATGGAGATACTTCCAGATGTTACATGGAAGAACATGCATATGGCCTTTCGACTGTAAATATCAAACTTTCTGTTTTCAGCTAAAGGAATGTGAAAGCAATGAAAAGCTTTCTTCACATATATCGTATCCCACACTTGTCAATGTGTTTTATGACCATCAAGTCTCAATGGAAGATGGATGAGGCTGCCCTGAAAGTGCCTGTGTTTAATCAGTCTGGCTATGACAAATTGTCCCTCAGATTCTTTTGCAGGCATGCTACATACAACATGACTAAATATTAGCCAATTTCTGTCACTGTGGGCTGTGCTACAAAGCCTGTAATTAGGAAATGCAGTGCTAACAACTTCTAACTCAGTCCAGGAGGAAGGATAGTAGCAGGGGCTGTGTAGAAGCATAGGCCAGTCAGGAGAACTGGCATGAGGTTGTGCTGAGTCAGTATATTCTCACAGCAAATTAAAACAGACATTTTCACTTTTCTCTTAGGCAGGTTCTGAGTCACAAAGAACCTACTCATCTGTTTCATCTATTGTGTATCATATTGCTTGGAGGAGGATGAAAAGAAAAGAGGAAGACGAGTGGTAATTTGGAAGAGAGGAACCATATCAAAATATTTCTTCCACAACCTTAACATCTAACCCATCTCTTTGTGCTACTCTAATTGACTTAATTTCTTAAAAGATGTTAAGATATAAGAAAGTGTTTTTGTGCAGCAATACTTACTAGTAGTAGAAGTGGTGGGAGGCTGGTGTGGCAATCCTATAGCTTAAAAAAATCCATTCAGATCCTCAGTTGAGTTAACCATCCATCACCCTTACAGAGAGGGACTGGACTTCGAGTATCCAGAGTAGATGTTGAGAAGGAGGAAAAAATCTGTTCTTTGTATCTGTGGAAGTTTGGGAGAAAAGGTGTAGCCTAAAATTAAAAGTCAAAATTAGTGTATGTGATATTCATCACCACATGATATGCCTGATATTGACAAGATGTTATTCTTTGATAGAATTTCTAGTCTAGCTGGTACAGATAACTGAATTATCATAATATAATTTATCTAGTTTCTCAGGAGTTCAATTTAGTAATATACAATATTCTGAATAAAAATTAGCACTTTATAAAATATGTATATATGAAATGAGTGAAAAAACAGCTGGGATCACGAACATAGGGAGAAAACATTAATGAGGACAATTGCTTATCTCTTGCTGGTCAATTTTCAGCCTAGATTCTCTTTTAAAAAATTTATCAATGACTTGAAACCAAAAAATTAAATTGCAACCTACAGAAAAAAAAATGCAGGTGGCATAATGGCTGATTAAATACTACCGTACAACAGGTTACAGGTACAGAACAACCTGGATTGCTTATGAGGTGGACACAGAAAAGCAGTGAGGATTTCAATACTCTTCAAAAACTATAGAACAACAGAGGGGCTAAGATCTTCCCTCTTCTTTGCCCTTATATTCATAAAGTTAGAAAGGAATCCAGGATAAAGTCATTCCTAGTCCTGCAATAGGAAGAACCGTGTGTGTAGGTGGTACCTGGCAGATGTAATGGAGTAATGGAGTCTTCCTAGGCAAAGTGTACCTGTGTTTCATGATCTTCCTGTTAGAGATTTACGTATATGGATCACAATGTTATAGTTACAGGTGTGCTTTTCTGCATTCAAGATACATGTTAGCAGCTCTGTGCTGCACTTTGTCATCTCTCTTTGGATCCAGGGGCTCATCCCTTTGAAAAGACACACAAACATTTTCCTATATCTTTCCCTTCTCCCAGGCCCATCTCACATAAAGGAGCCACATAGAGATGTTTAGCTCCAAAATTCCCCTTGCTTTTGGCTCAGACAATACCTCCAGTATCCCTGAGAATAGGGAAAGGAAACCCAGTCTTTCCCAGGGAAGTCCAGGCTCTCTGTGCCTTATCTCAAATGAGGAGCAACAGTGCAAGGCATTTGGGTTCCCTTAGAGGCAGAGGACTACTACAGTTTTGGAATTTGCAAGGGAGAGGAGAAAGTGGGACTGACACACACTTCCATCCAATCCACCCATCCCCATGTCACTTGCCTATTTCTTCTAGTCCAGACTCTTTGCAGTCCTAATCTCTCCACCTCTCCCAATAATTCCCATCCCCCTCACTTTAGCCTCCCTGCTCCTCCATACCTCTTCCTTATCAGCAAGCAATCGCATGCATACTCCGTTCACGTGCATCAGCATGCACCCAGGGTGGAGGAGAAAAGGAGCCCAGGGCCAGAAAGCTGGCCAGTCCTGCCAGCTTAACAGTGTACATCTGCCCTTGTGCAGCATGATAGTCTTACCCAGACTAGGACATTTGGCTTTTGAGCATCAGTCTGACTGTTTTTTCAAAAAGCCTTTTTTTTTTTTTTTTTTATTTTGCCTCTCCGCTGAAGGTGACAGAGGCCAAGCCTTAGCTGGGGTAAATATTGAGATAATTACATCAGTTGGAGCAACTGACTCCACATTGGGCAAAGAAACCACATGAAGTGGGAGATAGAACATCTGAAACATCATCAAGGGCAAAATTCGTAGATCTGCCAAGTATCCTCAGATATCCAAGGAAATTGACAGTAGTTTAAAGTATCAGTCACAAGAAATTAAAAGCCTTTATACATAAATGTCTTTATAAACTTCTATGTACATATGTATAGATGCATCTTTATATGAATGTATGTATTTATTATATATATTATTTGGTAGGTTTATTTTCTGAGGTTGGTTTGGTTTCCCTTGCATTTTGGTATTCTTTTTGTAAAGCTTTTATTGTGATTGTATACATAGGATAATAATGGTTACTGAGTCTTAAAGACTATAAAAGGGGAAAGCTTTTAAAGGCTAAGAAACCCATCATAAGGATGTTTTAAATTATTGTTGATCACAGAAAATTTAAGCTGATCTCTTTATTTACATTAACCAAAAGTGAAAATACAGAGCTCTATAAAATGTGCAAGAAAATAATAAAGGGGTGTTGGGATGTCTGCATGACAGGAAAATCATGAATAGCAGAGTGTGAGGGGGTGGGGAGAAACACAGGAATGTCTGTTTTCCATACTTAAATACCCATAAAACAATCCAAATTAGAATTAAGGAGCTACTTCTCATACACATGATTTTCCATGATGATAAAAAATCTCTTGCCTTTGTTGAAAAAATGATGTGCTTTTTCAGGGGACATGATATGAGGGTGGTTAGTAAGCATTCCAGTTCCCCTTCTGCCTGCAGTTATATACATTGATTATTCCTGCTAGTTTTACTAGCAGTGATGTACATAAAAACCCATACATCACCCTGCAATGCTACCCTGAAAAATGTTTTTATTACTGGCACACTGGAGAATATTCAGTGAATTCGCTTACACCTGCAGTCTTTGATGTTGCTCTCATTTTAGGGATTTTAAAATCTGTTAATCTAAGTCCTTTGCTCAAAGAAGATCAAGTGCAATTGTGGTCTTCATAAACAGTCTGGACAAACAGCAAAAAAAGTCCTGAAAAAAAGAAAAAGGCACTCAAACACACAGTTAGCCTGGGAACCTTGCATATGCTCAATGAATTTATTCACACACTTATTTAGCAAATGGTTTTGGATATTCTCTAAAGCAAAATAATAAACAACACTTTTATCACTTTCCAAAACAAAATTGTGAAAAAG
Source organism: Anseranas semipalmata (assembly GCA_013399115.1). Taxonomy (NCBI): domain Eukaryota; kingdom Metazoa; phylum Chordata; class Aves; order Anseriformes; family Anseranatidae; genus Anseranas; species Anseranas semipalmata. The sequence continues at coordinate 158,559 of VXAA01001082.1, forward strand.
TCTAATTTGTTGCTTGTCTTTTTTACTCATGATTCATTTTGGATTCTTAAAATATTGCCTTCCGCAGTCCTAATGTCCTAATCCTCCTTCCTTCCTTCCTTCCTTNTTTCTTTTTCTTTTTCTTTTTCTTTGTCCTTCATTTGCTTCTTTCAGTCTATGCTTTTTTTGTCTCTTTCTCACATTTTTCCTGTCTCTCTGTCTTTCTCCCTTTCTCTCCCTTTTCTCTTTCTATGTCTCTCTTTTTCTGTCTCTGTCTCTGTTGGTCTGTCTGTCTTTCTCTCCTTTTCCCTTTCTTTCTTTCTTTCTTTCTTTCTTTCTTTCTTTCTTTCTTTCTTTCTTTCTTTCTTTCTTTCTTTCTCCAGAACTGACAAGCAAACCCAATCTGTAGCATCCTAATTGTCATGTGGGCACTGCAGTCATTTCCCTGTTTTTTCTCCCCGTCCCTGCCATAGCTTGGTACTCCCGGCAGCCTGGTGCTACATGAATAGCTTGGCCTATGGGGACCTTTCTGTCTGGGACAGTACCATTCCATCCAGACAGGGAGAGACAGAGTTTTTTGTTCTCTAGAAAAAAAAGGGGAAAAAAAAAAAAAAAAGACCTTGCTGCAGCCTTTCACTTAGGATTCCTCCTCAGGAATTCTAATTCCAGCTGCACGCTCCAAAGGGGCTTGTAGCAGCAATTATTCCAGACGTAAATCATCATTCAATAGCTTCATGTTCACACACCAGTTCTGCACAGATTTTTTTTTTTTTTTGCCTCTATATATTGCACTGAACTATTTGCTTACAAATAATCTAACACTGTGGTTGTGAGGGGAGATCAGAATCAAATACTTTGTTTAAAAATAATTGCTCAAAGAATTGATTTGAGAAACAGCTTTGAGAAATTATGAACAGCACAGCTGTCAGTAATAGTAATTATTCATATATTGCATTAATGCGTTTGTGTTTACCTATATAGAAGTACATTTTATTTATCCACTGTTCCTTTTCTGCAGGAACATTCCAATCAGCCATTTTACAGCTATGTTGTGACCATTTCAACTAGAATAATTCTGTTTTATATGAAGCTTGTTTGTTAAAAATAATTGTCAAAATATGTACCCTAATTTCTGGAAAGCAAGACCCAGAGGTGGGTTAGAAATTTGTGGTTTGCCCAAGAAGAGGTTAACACAGAACATGTCCTAAACTCTGGTTTTTTTTGCAAGGATGGATCCAGATGTCCTAGCTCAGAGTCTCCATAATTATTATTTCTGAAGCACCTACGTTTTGTTCTGTCTATATAAAACAGACACTAAGAGCTTCATCGTGTGAATGTTTTGTTTAATCAGAATGTTAAAGTTGCAGGTTTTTTGTAACCAAGGAAGGTTATTTTCTTGAATTAAAATCTTTAATCTCCATAATTATCATACACATATCCTTGACGTACTATTTGCTTATAATCAAATCTCTATAAAACTAAAAATAAATCCTGTGCTAAGCACTTCTGCCAACTGTGTTTCACAGATTAAAACCCAAAGAGCAGATAATTCTTGTGTTGCTACTTATTAAACTGAAAAAGATCACTGCACATTGAAGAGTCCACTGGTGTGCACGTATATATATATATGATAAAAGAAGTAACAGGTTTCTGTGAAGAGCAATACAATGCACCACATGTCTAACAGAAAACTGTGGCCAATAAACCTAGTTAGCTCACTATGAGAGCATAGTCAGGAAGGCAAACATTTTTCTCATCCTCACGTAGACAGTATTTTAAAGCCTGTTAAACTGGGCTAGGCATTTTTGGAGGCGGAAGTGGTTGTCCTGTATCCCACACCCCTTCCTCCCTCTCCTAGGGGAGGGAAGCAGCTGAGCTGCCCCACAGTCCTTTCCCACCCATTCCTCCTGTTCAAGGCTGCACCCAGCTCTCTATTAAAGTGCTGCCTCGTCAGACACCCTCTGCTTCCCAACTGACTGGCCAAGATTTTTTATTAGAGCTAAGACTGCATACGCAAGCTGCAAAAATACCAACTCCATTTACCTGATGAGCCAGCCAGAACTGGAGTTCAGTGAAGGCAGTGTATAAAAAACTGTAAGGATCTTGTCCTTAAGTGACATGCCAGAGGTCACAGACACAGTCTGTGACAGAACAAGTACAGGCACATAGATCTCCAAAGTGTGGAGCACCCTAATTACTGGGGAGTCTCGCTTCCTGCAGGGATAGCAAGTTTATTTTACCCTAAACTCTGGTGGCACTTAGCACCAAGGATAGTTGTCTGCAGTGCAGTCTGTCCTTTCTTCAATCTTTGCCACTGCAGATACTGTTATGCCTTTGATTTGTTTTAACAACTTGTGTGCAGGAAACCATGGGTTTTGGGAGCCCAGCCTTGTGAGAGAGTCCCCGCGCACAAGGTATTCCCTCAGGAACCCTGTCTAGTCTGTGGTCATCTGCTCAACTCATGTATTGCTTTGGCTATGCAGTGGAAGAAGAGCTTCACAGACCAGAGAAAACTGCAGTCAAGTTTTATTTCTAGTGCAACATTTTGTCTGTGAAAATAAAATATTGCCAAGGAGAAGATGGCATTCGGAAAGCACCCAAAGTTCTGGATGGATAGTACTAGACACCCGCTACTGACAATGCAAGTAAGCATTCATGGGTTGACAATATTATTTTACATAGCTATTCACTTTTCCATTTGACAGAAAATTATAATGGCTTTTTCAGGTAGTGGCTACCCTTTCTAGGAGAGCACTTATGTTTCCAGGTACCCATTACTGTTGCTTAAAGATTCATATGCTAACAATAGTTTTCCAGATTCCAAAGCTAGATATTACAGTAAAATTAACCCAGTGAAAATTAACTGCAGACATCATTATTTTAGCTGTCTTTCAATACCCACAAATGAAAAAAAAAAAGAAATTACAAGTATGTCCTTCTCACACTCAAATCCATTTTGCGTCCTCTGACTAGATGGTTATTTGCATTTCAAATATAAGCATGAGCCCAAACTTGTCATGCAGTAATGCTGTTTGTTGACAAACCCAACCAGGTCTTGAGGCAAGATTCAGATCATCCTAGCTAAGGAATCTCAGGTCTTTGCTGCTTTTAAGCATGAACCTATTTGGCGCATGGACCAGTAGGACTTTCCAGTGCTTTCTTCGTATTCCTCTATGTTCCTCCTTTTGCTTCTGGGAGGTGTCACGATTTCAGAGTCTGCTGGACAATGTAGGTCTATGGCATTGTGTATGGGAACATGCTGAACTCAAACTGGTTTTCTAGCCCCGCAGCCTACTAGCTATGAGTGGAAGTAACAAGGTAACTATCCCTGATATTTCTATTTTCCATACTGTGTATAGAGACAAAGCATGAGAAGAAGGAAAGTGATTGCTTCTATTCTTGACTGCCTATCCCCACTGACTGCTGACCCCATGCACACTCACTATGGTCTGTGATAGACTGAGTCACACGCTGCTGCCAGCTGTGAGGTGAGGTCCTCACCCACACTGTGCCACAAATCTATTAACGAAATTACCAGTAAACTGAGTGGCTCATTTTTTCCATGTCTGCATTCAACAAGAGTGGTGTGGTGTGCAGAGAGTGAAATTCAGGACAGACAGGCAGCATGTAGTCCAGCAGCTCCCCATGGGAATAGAGTGGAAAAGTAGAGCAGAGTTTTGAAAAGAAAGCATGTGCACTACTATGTACACAAATGATACTTCAGAAATAAAGCTGCTATCATCAGATAAAGTGTACTGTTACCCACCTCTATCCCCTCTTTCACTAAGAAATCTGTTAGCAATCCTTGTAACTGCTGGGTTTCATGAAGACAGTCAGATGAGGGATGCTGACCATGATCCCTATAGTCACAAAGGAAAACAACTGAATCAGCTGAGTTAGGAAGAGATCTTTGGCTGATTCTCATCACAGAATTGAAGAATGGTTGAGGCTGGAAGGGACCTCTGGAGATCATCTGGCTGAACACCCTGCTCAAGAGGGGCCAAATAGAGCAGGTTGCCCAGGACCACATCCAGGCGGCTTTTGAAGATCTCCAAGGAGGGAGACTCCACAGCCTCTCTGGGCAACCGGTGCCGGTGCTCAGTCACCTCCACAGTAACACAGTGTTTCCTGATGTTCAGATGGAATTTCCTGTGTTTCATCTCGTGCCCATTATCTCTTCTCCTGTCACTGGACACCACTGAAGAGAGCCTGTCTCTCTCCTCTTTGCACTCTCCCTTCAGGTATTTATAGATATTGATGAGATTCCCCCTGAGCCTTCTCCTCCAAGCTGAACAGTCACAGCTCTCTCAGCCTCTCCTCACAGGAGAGGTGCTCCAGGCCCTTCATCATCTTCAAGGCCCTTGTTGGACTCTCTCCAGTAGCACCATACACTTGGTTTGTCTAGTCTGGAGAAAAGGAGGCTGAGAGGCAACCTCATTCCTCTCTCCAACTTCTTGAGGAGGGGAAATGAAGAAGGAGGTGCCACTCTCTTCTCCCCGGTAACCGATGACAGGATGCGTGGAAATGGCATAAAGCTGTGCCAGGGGAGGTTCAGACTAGATATTAGGAGAAGTTTCTTTACCGTAAGGGTGGTCAAACATTGGAACAGGCTTCCTAGAGAGGTGGTTGATGCCCCTTGCCTGTCAATATTCAAGAGGCATTTGGATAAGGTCTTTAATATGCTTTAACTTTTGGTTAGCCCTGAAGTAGTCAGGGAGTTGTACTTGATGATCTTTGAAGGTCCCTTCCAACTGAACTATTCTATTCCATGTCTATCTTGTACTGAGGAGCCCGGAACTAGACACAGTACTCCAGGTGTGGCTTCACCACTGCTGAGTAGAGGGGAAGGATCACCTTCTTTGACCTACTGGCAACACTCCTCCTCATGTAGCCCAGGAGGCTGTTGGCCTTCTGTGCAGCAAGGGCACATTGTTGGCTCATGTTCTGCTTGGTGTCCACAAGGATGACCCCGCAGGTCTTTTTCTGGAAAGCTGCTTTCCAGCTGGGTGGCCTCCAGCATGTACTGGTGGCTGGTGTTGTTTCTTCCCAGATGAAGGACTTTGCACTTCTTGAACTTCATGAGGTTCCTGTCAGCCCATTTTTCCAGCCTGGTGAGGTCCCTCTGGATGGCTACATAATGCTCTGGTGAATTACACACTCCCCCCACTTTTGTGTCATCTGCATACTTGCTGAAGGTTCACTCTGCCCCACCATCTAGATCATTAATGAAGATGTAAAACAGGACGGGAACCTGTATTGACCCCTGGAGTACTCCACTCCTTACTGGCCTCCAAATATTACTGTTGTGAGTGCACTGTTAACTCCTGACCAGTACATTGTGCAACAGTTATGCAAATTCCTATGTGAACAGAATCTACCTGAGTTTTGATGTACTCTTTGCACACCATAACAATGTATAAACAGTTGTGAGGATTCAGTGCAACATGGGCCTAAAGCATACTACGCTCCAGATCCCTCCCACTCTCTTATCCCTCTCTCCACAACAAGCCCAGGCACCCTTGCTTTGTACTGGAGTTGGCTACAGTGAATTCCAGCTGTCTTTTTTCATTTTGTGCCTCTGGTACTGGAAAACCTCTCCCTTCCCTTTCTTTCTGTAATAGGAAGGTCTTTCACCTGACGCTGCAAAACATCTAGTCCTTTTTCTGCCATTTCTGGCACTATCTTATTCTTACCAGAGAAAACAGCACAAAGCTAATTCAAAAAGCATGGTGGTAGGCAAAGATCCCATAGATCTTTGTAAGTAGTTGAAAGGGAATTGCAGTCTTTGAGGAAAAGGCCTGGACGCTGGTTTATTCTCTTCTTTTTTTATTTCTACCTCAGGAAAAATGCACCAGTGTGGAAGATGGTAACAATAAAAGCAATAATAAGAACTAGAATAACCTACCTTTTACCTGAAAGAGAGTATTCTTTGTATATTGTCAAATTACTATCTTTAATCCTTCCTCCAGCTGATCCTCCTATTTCTTGTGTTGTTCATGGTTGTAGTAATGTTCTGTTGGTAAAAATGTAAAGTTGGTTTTCAGAAATAGCCAGAAAGAGCAACAAATTTCATGGCCAGCTTTAGGAACTTCTTTCTCTCAGGCTGCTAAACAACCTCAGTCATAGTTTTCCCATGAAAGCTGCTAGAAATTCTAAATGAGGAAAATTCAGAGCGCTATTCTAATTGTATATTGAATAACTGTCCTAGGTCTAATAAATACAAGTATCTTTCAGGATTCTGCAAATTTGTTTTTCATCTGTCTTTTGATTGGAAAAGTAAATAACTGTGATCTGTGTGGATGGTGGGAGTTCACAGCAATTTTGGGTCAATCGTTTTAAAATCAATGTCTTGTTTCAATTTTACTTTAAATGATGGTTTTAAAAACTCAGTTTACACCAGCTATAAGTGGATATTTTAGTACAAGTTTGTTTGTATACTAGCCCAGAGCCACGAATTCTTATATACAACCACAATGCAGACCCTGTAACTGTTTTGCATTCAGAAGTCCTATCTGCTGGAGTAGAGGTATTCATGCCTATAAGCTTTTTGCTGTCAGCTGTAGTACCTCTTCCTAATGTCAATTGAAAGTAACCAGTAATAGAAGAGGTTACTGAATAGTCCTACCACATTCTGCAAAGTATTGCTGATGGCCATGGGCCAGTTTCAGTGCAATGTCTGCAGACGTTGCTTCACCCCTGTCATGTGCTCACCTAATTCTGCTACATGCCAGTCTGAAGACTCTACATTTTGACATTTATTTGACTACCATTTACTAACATTCCTCCATCTGCTGGAGCCACATAGTGTCACAACAGTGTTTTCTTTCTGCAAATAAAAATGCCTGCTACATGCCTACCTCCAGCTGCAGTTATCAACGATTCAACAACAAATTATGGAATAGTATTTAAGAGCTCAAACAGCATACATATCACAAGTTCACGAAAGAGATTCCACCTTTCTATTTATTGCTGTGAAATAAACTCCAAAAACTAGACATTTCAATTGCAGATGTCAAAAAATTTGCAATAAATAATGGGGAAAAACAGGAGATTTTAACAAAACACATGCAACACCCCTACTATCCTGTAATTCCATAAAGGTGTTACTATCACATATATTGCTGTAACTTTCTTGTTAGAAATTACAACCTAATCTCTACAACTGCGTGCACTTTATATTTTATTTTATTCAATTTTTTCCTGTGGAAAGCAAAACGTTAAATCTAAAGAAGCCATGGACATGATGGACTGCTTTAAGACCAGGACAGTTGTCTGTTTTTAATTAAAAAAAGAAATCTCTTTTTTTCCCTACCCCAAGGAAATTTGCATATTAAAAAGCTGCAGAAATTAGGTTTATATTAATTCTTTATGGCTATGACGTGGGGGAGAGGGCAGTTATTGTTCAGCATTGACATCAGCCATAAGACTGCAGACTACAGGCCTTTACAATAGAATTAGACTTTAGTGTTGCATAATGAGATTCATTATAATTGACATGCATAATTCCAATCATGTTCTGTGTTGATTCAGCCTTTGTTGTCAAGACACCCTGTTATTATATACTGAACTAACCTTACTCACAAAAAAATTAAAACAAAACATCTTCAAAGGTTGTTGGTTTGGGGTTTTCTTTTTCTTAGATGAATGCAAGGTACCCCTTCTCTCACCATCCCCACTACCCCTGCAGCATTTTCTCAGTGAAGCCAGAAAATCCAATGTGTGGTACAGAATAGTCTTTCTTCAGTGAGAAAAATTATTGTCAAAAGATGATCCCACAGGACAGTTTCATGAACGTTCTCTCTACATTATAGTGTAGGAAACAACACTATAATAAATATATAAATTAATAAAGGCAGAAATGGGTTTCCAGTATTCCCTGAGTTGAGAAGCAGGGCAATTAGTAAAGACTATCAAGGCTGTTAATGTTCATAAAGTGCCAATCAAGGTCACTCAGGGGTACTAATTCACTGAAATAGGGTAAAATCAGAAGACTTGACCTTTTCAGCTGCTCTGTGTTTTTTGAGGACAAATAATGACAAATTGGCCACCTAATAACGCATTTTTTTTGCTACTCCTTTATTTGAAATGATATTGGTGCAAAATGTTATTTTGCACTAGTTTGTCTTGGGCAGTTTCTCGCAAGTAAACAATTGATACTAGATTTATAAAAGGAACTGAGATGCCCAAACAGACGTTTCACAGAATCACAGAATGGCTGAGGTTGGAAGGCACCTCTGGAGGTCACCTGGTCCAACCCCTGCTCAAGCAGGGCCACCCAGAGCAGGCTGCCAAGGACTGTGCCCAGGCAGCTTTTGAAGATCTCCAAGGAGGGAGACTCCACAACCTCTTTGGGCAACCTGTTACAGAGCTCAATCACTCACACAGTGAAGAAGTGCTTCCTGATGTTCAGAGGAAACCTCTTGTGTTTCAGTTTGTCCCCATTGCCTCTTGTCCTATCCCATACTTCAGTGCCCACCAGGACATTCAAAAAAAAACCTCATTCAGCTCATCCTTAAACCAATGGAGACATCATTCATTTAGCCAGAGACATCTATGATGGAGCCATTAACATCTGAGCTGGTCAACATCCTTTATAGTTAAAAGACCAAAATAGGTATTTCCTCATTTTTAAAAAGACATCTAAAGTAAGTCAGATCAATCACATCCCCAAAACACCTACTAGCTCTACTGACTTTCAGAGAGGTCTGAGCTGACTTTTTGTAGCCATAGATGCATGTATAGGAGCACTGTCTGATATTCTTTCAAGGCCACATGTACATTGGCAAGGTCATGGGGGCAAGTGAAAAACCAGGAGTGTTCAAATATTGCCAAACAGACAAGCAACCTCATTTTGTGTCCTAGTTGGCAGGACTCACAAATCAGATGTTTCCTCATTTATCCCACGTGTAGACAAGTCCCATATATGCAGACTACTCTGGTCATAGCAGAGCACACACCTTGCAATTACAGTCTCAGAAGCATAAATGCCCACTTAGTTGTCACTGTACCTGTGTACTGTACCTTAGGGAGACACTAATGAAGGGAAGTCAGAAAACAGAAGGGTCATATACCAGTACTTACCTTCCCCATAAAAAAGTTGAAACAATTTCCTGTTGCTGAGCTACAGATGAAAATTGGCTTGAAGGGAAATGCCAGAGTCACACAAAGTTCAGTCAACATCTCTGGCAGATCTGGAGAGGCATACCAGAGAGGCTTCAATGAGATCCATATTGACCACTACTACAAAATGAAAATGTAATTGCCAGTAATGCAGTTGTCTGTTTGCCAGTTAGGCAAATTATATCCCCCATCCCCTTGCCATGGGTGTGCTACCAAGAAATAACATCCAGGTCTGAGGGAATGGTTGTGAGGAGGCAGATCAGTAGTAGGGCTTTCAGCTCAAGTCTCACTCAGGCCTAGAGAGGAGGAGGAGAAGGACAAAGTGAAGGCAGGCAGGAGTGGGCTGGTATTTGTTAGAGGCAAGTCTTCATAAACCTCTCAGAAAGGGCAGAGGATGGTACTTGCTAGTGGCGAGTTCAACTTAACTAAGGCAGCTCTGGCACTTCCTGAAGTGACTTTTTGAGAGAAATCCTGCAGCTGTTTTTTAGGGTTGGGCAAGTCTCTGATGGTTAAATTCAAATTGAAAGTCCTAGCCCAGAAGAATGTCATCACTCCTCACATGTTGATGGTCCTGACTGAATGGTCTGAATGTCCAGTTTATCCAGGGAGATTGGAGGAAAATTCAAAACTAACACCCCAAAAATAAAGTCTGAAGGCAGGCTGATGGCCAAGACTATAGAGAAAAGTCTGTTCTTTCTGGCTTATTCCCAGGGTACTCTTTGCCTTCTTATTTTACTCATGTTTTATTAAAAAAGGGGTCACCTGGGGGATGCTATGGCTTTCTGCAATGGCTTTGCTCCTGCTCCAGCATCTTGTCTTTCATGAGAGAAGCTGGTCGGTGAGCTCTGGGATTGGGAAATACCAGCACCCTCTGGATTGGGCTCTTGCTGTTGGTTGAAAACTTTTACAGGCACTTTTGTCAGGCTTGGGAAATTTGTAATTCTTCTTTCACTCATGAATTTCTAGAGCAGCAGTGAGGAGACAGTGTCTACAATGGCATGGATATGTGGCAACTACATCCTCCCTTTGGGCTGGGATTTAATACAAATTCAGACATTCAGGCTTAGCTATCTGAGTGCCCACTATAGTCCGTGGAGATTCAGAGCTTGATTTAGTTGCCCTTTGTAATTCATAAGGTATTTGAGCCATCTGCATGGTATGATAAGGACCAACTGCATGGTCTTCTGAAGTGGCAGCTGGAGGCTAGGAGAAATACATTAGGGCATCTCATGTGGCACTAGATGCCTATATTTAGACAGGTGACTACCACTTCAGATTGTCATTGACTGTACTGTGATACAGTGGCTGGTGGACAAACACACAACATACATTGCAAGCTCCTAAATGCAGGTGTCTGAAATGAAGCTGAACTCACGTTTAGGACATCTCTCTTCAAACTGTCTCTTCTTGTTTTCTAATGAGACTTCTAGAAACACATTTATCCTTGAGATTTTCATCCCTGTGCCAAATCTGATAGAAATCAGCCAAGTTCTAAAATTAATGCAGTCAGAATAGGGCATTTCCTAGGTTTTACAGCACCTCCCAACAGAGAGCACATAGAGAGTTATCACCTAGTTTTCAATCATTCCACAAACTCCAAGATGTCCTCTCTCTTTCTGACTATGCTCAAGAAGTCTGGAAACTGGTGTAACTGGTGACCATCTCTATATAAGTAATATACAGGTAACAATTACTTTCTCAAGGACACAGCTACTATGGCCACAAAGATGTCTGCAAGCCTGGAAAAAGTAAAAAGCAGGCTAAATAATAATAATAATAATAATAATAATAATAATAATAATAATAAATAACTCTGTATGTTCATAGTCAACACTGAAAAAAAGAAAAAATATTTTCATGAGCTTGACAATAAATTTCGTGAGCTTGACAATAAAACAGTGATTAGAGCCCAAGAAATGCTGAAGGTTATGTTACTACAGGTAAACAAGGAGCTTCTTCTAGTTTTGCCTGACAGAAGATTTCCTGATTAGCACAGAAGGTAGTCCAGGTAGTGATTTTCCTTCACAAACAGCACCGTTCACTTTTATACCAGAGTGGTATATATATAACAGAGGTTCTTGGCTAATATTTAAGATACATAAAAATGTTTCCCTTAATGATTTCTTGTATATACATGTTTGTGGAAAATAGAGACACATAAATAAAATTTTTCATTGCCACTTAGTGAAAAAAATGAGAAAACTTTTTTCCATAAAGATACACAGATTAATTAAAAGATGATATACATAAGAAACATTCAAGGGGATAAATTGCTGAGATAAGTTCATCTTCAGTAAACCAGCCATACCTCAGAGACACCCAGATTTGTAATATGAACTGCTACATACTGAAAATCAGTATGCCCTTGAAGTTTAATAGCAAAGAAAATTAGTCAAAGGATAGTTTTATTTAGAAATAAGCCATAAGAAAATTCACTGTCATTAGACAAGTTTGTTAAGACTAGATAAATCTGCTTGGGAAAAGGAAAAGGGAAAGGCAGAAGACAAAGAAGAGATTATGTGCACTCCTTGCTATAACTAGCTGAGGTACTCTGGCACCCTAGGGTGAATATTATTTCATACCTATTTATAAACCTTTATCTTTGCCAACTAATAATACCTAAAGTCTGTATTAGCAAACAGCTGCAAGTACTTACATCTATATCTTTATCTATGAGATTAACAAATCAAGGTTTTAGGCACCTTTGTTGATCCATTATTTTTCTGTTTCTTCTCCAAATAAAACAAATGTAAACCTCCATGTTCATCTTATCATCACAAATCAGTCCCTGTGTTTATATTTTTATGCTTTAATACAGATCTTGAAATTCACAGTTTGCTTCCTGACTCTAATTAAATCTTCTCAAATGCTAGGGAAGAATTTGAACTAATGTGAAAACCTGCTAGCAGATTAATGGTAGAAAAGTGTGAACAAATGCCTCTACTGATGAAAGTTGTCTTCTTCTGCTGACTATGATATATATCTGTGTGCATATGTGTGAGCAGGGTTCCCTATTGACAATGTTCTCTCCTTCGTTTACTTCGAAAACTACTCCTATCAATCAATGGCAATTCTTCTGAGAGACTCTAAGTAAGACTCATTAGATGAATTATACATATAATCATGCATATGCAATAGGACTTTTAAATCATTCTCATAAGCTTAATCATTTCCAGTACACTGGTGAGACCTTATGTTATGCAGTCACCTGTTACGGTACTATGAAGGCTATGAGACATGTTGAAATAAGAAACAGAGTCTTTAAACACTCTGAATTATTGAAAAAAAACATATATATATTTTTTCATTTTGGTTTTAAGTAAATATCAGAGGTTTGTTTTTTTTTTTTTTTTCCTCAGCTTACATTAATAAATGAGTCCTAAACTGCATTTTTTGTTTGAGGACTCCGTTATGCCATTCTGGCAGTGGAATGAAATCATCCAGTGGAGTAAAGTACAGCTATATTCACTTTAAGACCTCTCTGTACTCTGAGAGGGGACAGTTCAGTATCTGGCTTTCGATGAACCAACACCTCAGTTCTGCAAGGTGATGGATGCCCTTAAAAGGTGCTAAAGGAAACTGAGACCATATAGTACCTGATAGATTTTTTCTTCATTTGAACATGTGCCATCTATGAAGATGTAGTTTAAGAACCTAAAAGACTTCATCTGACTGACAGAGAGTTTCCTACAAGTGGTAGTATGTATGATTTTGAATCTTCAAATCAAAAATGCCTATGTACACATAAAACTATATATTCACAAAAAAAAAAAAAATGTATTATACGTTCCTTTCCTGCTGAGCAAATGGGTTTTAAGACCTTAGGATTGTCCTTTCCCTAATGACTCTCTAAAATATGAACAGCATTCATTGCTGCTTGATGATAATAGTGACCTTATAATAGTTTCCATGGAAAGAATTCTGAGATCATAAACAGTGACAAAGTGCGTTTGTTAGTTACCAAACATACACATTCCAAAGGTACATGACATTTAATTCTAATCTATTTTTAGAAATCATAGGAAAATGAAGACAAATTAACTTTTTCCAGCAGAAGCACTTACATTGCATTTCCAAATACAATTACAGAGGAGAACTTCTAATTGACTATTATTAGAAATCAAGTCATTTCTATTACACACTTTAAGCTGTTCTCCAAAACAGGGTGTTTAAAAGGCAGCACTTATGATGGACTCAGTGAACTGAGTGTCTGAGTCAGATGACCTAAATTCCTCTAAGCCCCTGTGCCTAATATTTTGTGTTAGATGACACTAGGCTGATACTCATTCAGCACCTTACTTAGGCTTTGAACTCCACTTCATACTATGTTGCAATTTGTCCTGGTGTACAGAGGCCAAAAAGCGTTGCACTGGGTCTGGGACACTTGTCTTTGATGTAAATGGATATTTACCATTTATTGCAGGATCTCTGATTCCTCTATTGTGACTTTGTAGAGAAGTCTGCTCTGCTTTGCAATGAGTACCTGGAGCAAAAGGACTGCTTCCATTTAAGGTGAAACCTTGGCACAAATAAGAAGAGTTTTTTCCATGCAACTGTGTTTATAGGTAGTGGGAACATATTGTATTCAAGTGTGATTCTCCCCTTGCCCTTCTCTATGGAGTTCTCCAGCAGTTTCTCCAAGAAATCCTCACATCTCTCAGGAACCTGTCAGCAGCATCTGATAAAGGCTGACAGCAACTACTGAGCTGATCCAGTGCTTTGCTTTGGAACACAAAGCAAATACATCTTGTACGCAAAGAAACAGTCCTCTGTCTAGTCATGCCCTTTCTTTACATCCACAGATAAATCTCTCCAACTTTGTTGTTTGTATGCTTAGAAGTTTTGACAGCTTAACTCTATTGGTTAGAAGCATGGAAAAAAAAAAGTCCTTTATTGACATGGCCGCAGTGTCAAATACTCTTATATAAAAACAATTGTACCAGCAAAAATTCCTTCAGCAAAGATAGGTTATTCCATTTGGAGACAACTGCTAAAGCTACCTCTGCAGAACAGGTAGCTTTTGCCTCTGCGAACAGCCTCCTCCGGGAGTCGGTAATGGTTAGGAGAGGTATGTCACGCAAACCTTAGGAAGTACTGAGAAGCCCACTGTGTCTTCCCTGCTAGACAGGAGGCAATCATTTTCAGCCTGATAGGCTATTGCAAAGTTAGATAAAGATAAAGGGTACATTTTAGATAATGAAACACTCATAAACCACGACGAAAAAGGCCATGTAAGTATCTGGAGAGAGCAAGAACTATCATGGTGAAAAATGTTTGGTGGGTAAGAGCTGAGAACAGTTTTGTTGGAGACAAAATTTCATGGGGCATTTATATACTTTGATAGATATATAACCTGCAGCCTCTGTATAATGCACAAAAGCACTGACAGTCCAGCAAAAGCAGTACCAGTTCTGACACACGAAGAATAAGTTTGAAAGGGAACTCACATCCCCTGTGAACTCTATAATTATGCACAACTGAGGAAACTAGTGACATTTACATTACGACATAGTGGCAGAAAAATCAAGAACTGCTAAGTAAGGTCAGAACAGTGCTATAGGAAAAGAAAGACATAGGGTTTGAACCTCCCCTGAGTGAAAGTTAGAGACCTTCTCTGCCACCTTACCATTGCTTCCAACTGAATGTGGGTATGGAAACTCCTCCCATGTCCTCCCAATGGTGCCTGGGAATACCTTGTGCATTTTCCCTAATGCACCAAGAAAATCCCACCGATGCTACTGAATCCAGACACTGCTTCTTTCAGGCTGGTATCCTACTTCAGACAGTATTTAGCAGCACAGACTTCAAAGGAAAGCCCTTACACTCCATTTATGGAAAGACAGGGATAAAGTGCTTCCTCCTGGTCTTTGCCAGATAGAGGCTGGTTTATGCAGATGGGTGTTTTGGTATAGTCATATTGGTATGAGGGACAATGCAGACAGATTTCTTTGTGTTTCAGAGGGTATTCAGCTCACACAAGGATAGCTATTGTAGTGTAACCTAAATGCTTTACAGTAGGATGACATGCTATGATTGCAGTATGCGTAGTTGCTAATATTAATAAATACATTGTATTTAATTTCCAAAACAGACACTGTAAATCAGTTGTTTGAATAAACTGATATATTTTTCCAAGAGTGAGATTATTTCTCATCTGTGGATGCCTCTTTTACTACAATGGTGTTATTGATACATTCAAATTAGCTTAAAGTACACAGTGGAAGAGCTCATAAAAGGAAGGAAAGTTGTTTTTTGAAGCAGTAGAAGCCCTGCAATGTTTGGCTGTTAGCTTGTTTTATAAATAGTGCAGTAAACCCTGACGTTCACTCTTCTTTGAAACGTCTATAATTAAAGGGTGATGGGCCAGATCATGAATGCCTTATTCAAAGTGAAACTGTTCATGGTACAAAGTACTCTCTAGAGTGAGTAAGTGCATCATAATTTGGGCTGCTGTTGTCAGAGTTTAGTAATAGACTACTATATAAATAGGTCCTTGGAAAGTACCAAAGTGTTCAAGCCATTGTAATTGCATTAATATAGCCAGCGATAATCAGTAGGGAATATTATTGTGTCTTCTGGTAAATTCTGATTGTATATAGTAAAGGTAACTTTTGTAGGGCTGTCTTGGCATTGGGAAGTGTCTGTGTTTCTACTCAGAGGAAATTGTGCAGACTCAAACAAGCCCTTTGCATTGTTTGTAAGCCTAAGAATTCAGTCTTAATCTATTGACACCCTTCTGATGAAGATGAGAGACAGTGACTTTTAGATACTCTTGTTGCTGTTGGACATCTTTGTCATATTTATGATTACTAGGCATCAAATTTTCAAGTTATTTATATTCCTAAGGATGTAGAGAGTTGCCTTACAAGATTTTCAAGACACGTGATTTCTATAGAATCTGATATTTGATCTACACAGAAACTGAATTATCTCTTTCTATATGGTTTTCAAGAACTTGACTGTACAAAGCTCTTAATCTAAAATTGTTCTCCCTTCTAGCTTCATTTCCTCATAAAATGAAAAAGAATATTAATATTTTATTTTCAAATTGCTTTATCTGTAGGTTATAATAATAAATATTTGCAATCTTTCAAGGTTATTATAATGAATAATAGAACTTCATAACAAACGCAACTTTTCTTTTTAAAAATCCCGATAAGAGTACTATTCACTGGATACACTCATGCTAATTCTCTGCCTCTATTGCTTTTGAACTATGTGCTCTGAAGCCTCCTTTGGCTGCAGATCTCTCTGATCCATTGGTCTCTTTGGCACATGTTCTGGTACTCTTTCATTTTTTTTAGCCTTTCACATAAATGGAATGCCACAGCACAGTTGCCCTAGATCATCACAATAGTTTTGAGCGGCTGGTTTACAAGTAGCTTAAGTACACCCATCCTCATACCTGTAAGGTCAAGGATCATGTGGCAGCAGATGCAGACAGTTGCTAGACATGCAAAGATCCTAAAATCTAACTTTAGCTAAGTCTTTAGTCAAGCTAATACAAGAAATATGTTGATCTAAACAATGCAGTAAAATATGTGCATGCAATCTTATCCCAGTTTCATCAGAATTCTTAAAAATAATTTAAGCAAATTCTGCTCTCAGAAATTTATAGTCCCTCTTCCTTTCTCTGAACCCTTTCCTTAATTATGCTGTGTATCTGCCTCCACTTTGCAATCTGTTTCCTTCCTCCCTAGCTGATGTAAAAAGTACCCCTTTACTGTAAACATATCCCTTCCATTTTTGTTAATCTCTTCTTCACTTACCTATTCCTGATCTCTCTTGCTCTCGGTTTATCACAGCCATATTCCATGTGTCCCAGTGCTAGTGTCTTGGATGTTGTTCTTCTGACTGAAGAGTCCATGTCACTAAGCTACAGAGCTCTAGTCCATAGACCCGTGGCTAACTGAAATGGACAGTCTCACTGTCCTAATGCTTAGGGCTGTCCTGTCCAGAGAGAATGGTCACATCTTCAACACATGACTTATCCCCTGGTTCTTTCTCTTGCCCCTTTTACCTGAGAAACAATTATTATCCTTTGTTTTTAAGGATGAGGAGGTTCTGTTCAAATTCACTGAAATAACATGAGGGTTATGCTATAGACCACTGGAACAGTGTTTTTATAGCATGAAACCATGGGTATGTGCTCCAGCTTTGTGATGCATGAGAGCATATGAGAAGATACAAGGCCCAACAGTGCTGGAAGATGACATAAGGCAAGGAGAATGAACCAGTGGCATTCTTGTCCACACTCATTTCCAGGAGCAGTATTAGAAGTCAATGCAGCTGAAGACCATGCCCAGGCATTGTTATGAACAGCTGGTTGGAGCCTCTGGGAGCAGAACAAAGCTAAGGAAAGAGACAACAAGTATATTGTGCAGAAGATAGTGGTCCATATATTGTACTTGTGTTCACTTTTAGACCCTCTTTTATTTAGCAATATAAATGTACCCAAACAACCTAAATCCTCACATGCTGCTTTCATAGCTGAGTAACCTCATTAACTTCAAATGAAGCACTCTTGATATAAATTCACAGAAAGAGTTTAAGACATAGAAGCTTCAGTTATCAGCATTACTTTAATATTTGTGTTATTTTAAAAGTAATATTTGTCAAATTATTATCCACTCTGTAGCCAAAAATAAAATAAAATAAAATAAATTAAATTAAAATTCCTTTCTACTGTACTGTATTAGATATGTAACCTCAATTGCTTTTAATGAATTTTTGGATACTCAAGTGTAAATGATAGCTACATTTTATTTCTGTCAGTTGCAGTGAGTATTTTTACTTTTGCTTTTAAAGAAGAAATATTTTCTGAGATCCCAGTTCTGAGTTTTTAATACTGCACAGCAGAGCATCCCCATGGCTTATATTTCTACTTGTACATTTAGCACACCTAACAATGACCAGACTGCCTCCTGGTAATTGTTCCAGGACCATACTAACACTCAGTTGTTCCCAGAAACTTTTTGGAAGAATATTACTTGGTTCACACAAACTCAATGCCAGGGGCTGTTTAAGCAATTAAACAGTATAGAGGATTGGATTTCAGTGCCCAGCAAAATTCACCGATACTGTTTAATTTCTTGGTGTAGATGCAGTTGTGATAAAACTGGATGAGTGAGATGCAGTTGTATTACATTTACACATTAGAAACACAAATTAGAATAACAAGTGTAAAAAAGGTGTTTAAAGTTCACAAAGCTTCTATATTAAGTAGAGGATGCATATGAACACTGAACTATGCATATATGCTACACATAGTGAATGAACAATGCTACCTGTCTGTGGACTCTGAATACCTAATTGTATACAGTGCCTATTGACACTGTATATATGTATACACATGTATATAATGAATACAAAGGGGCTGCCTGCTACCTACCCATCTTCCATAATGTAAAAGAACCATCTATGTTTGTTGTACTTAGGTTTTCATAATTAGTTTCATTCTAATCCCCCATTATAAACCATATGTATCACTCCAGAAGTTATGTCTTTTGAAAGCTGTATTTTCCAGGCCTGTTGTCTCTTTGAAGATCATTTCACTTTTGTTTATTTTTCAAGAAAGAAAAAGAGCTTGCATATTCTGCAAGTAAGAAAGAAATCTAGGCTATTCTAATTAAAAACAAATAAAAAATCAAGCTGATCTATACAATAAAAGGCTGCAGAGCATTGTGAGCTCAAGTTTTTCATGCTGAAGACATTTAATGAATAGTTCTTTTGAATGTTATAAAAAATTGATCAAATAGATTCTGAAAATAACATACCTGACATGCACAGTAGGCTCTCCATGTTTTCTCACTCAGTTATAGTTGTACCAGAAGCCTTTTTTTTTTTTTATTTCCTGACTTTTAACTACACAAAAGTGTAGTCCTCCCATCCACACAACAGAGCCTTCTTGAGATTCCGGGAAGGTCTAATGGGTTGCATAATTGATTAGCATCTACAGTGCGTTAACTCTGTGCTCCACTATGAATACAGACATATATTCAGCATACAAGATGTATTCCTGACATATAACTACATGATTTGGTGAATGGGAGTAGGTCAACACACGATCCATTCCAGAGTGGAACAGTGGAATTAGTGTCAGTTCTTGTATAAAACACTACTGGGTGGCTTGTGAAATGAAAAACATCCAAGCAAGAAGGACTAAATGTCCTTCTAGGCATTTATAGTTTTTGTTTTCTTTCTGTCTTTCTTTCCAATTTTCACTTGAAATCTGTAAAGATAACATTTAAAATAACTGATAGCAGAGGACTGATGAGTCATGAGTGTTGAAAAAACAAATTTGATTTTCTTCCAGACACAGCTTCTAATCTAGCCATTTAAGCCTATGCAAACATAAAATAAAACTGGAATTTTTTTATGTGGATTACTATGTTAATTACTATCTCCACTAACAAAAGTTCTTTTCTCATCTGTTTTGAAAGATGAGTTGATATTGGATTATTATTTAAAACATCCCACATCCAGTGAGGCAAATCTATCCCAAAATAAAAATAGCTTGGAGAAAATCTTGCCCTGTTTTCGGGCTTGCTAAAATTGCAATAAGCTTTGCTTAACAACTTTGCTAAACAAAGTCATGCTTTGACTAGCTGGCAAACCTAGGTTATGAATTAGTAGGAGGACATGTGTATGCACAGTTCAATGATAATGAGAACAGCTGAGAAAATCTTTCACCATAAATTTATGAATGAATGTAGAAATTCAAAGCCCCAGCAGCAGCTGTCTTGGTTATTCCGGTCATCAAGCTGTTAAAACGTTTTAGCAGGTAGAATTCTGCCCTTATATCACTTCTATTCTGTTGCCTCCTTGCACTGTTTGTAGCAAGTCAGAGATGCAGGAGAAAAGAAAAACAGCTCACTGGAGAAACTGTAAAACACATACGTATACAGTTCACAGAGAAAAAAAAAAAAAAGAATCTCTGTCTTACAGGTGAGTTTTCTGTTGAGATGAAGACTGAATTAGCACAAAATATACTCTCAAACGTGCCAAATAGATCCTTACTGTCTGCAGATAAGAAGCAAATGTGAACAGTGAGGAAGTCTGAACCATTGCTACAAATAACAACTTTCCCACCATTTTTTTTCCAGACTTTCAGGAGGTAGTGATAATTTTGTCAGCCTGTTCATTATGCTGCAGTAATTAAAAACAAACAAGTGAAACCCCAAGAAAACCTTCAAACTATACTGCTTTTTATAAACATCTAGGTCACACTCCTTTTTTCTTTTTTTCCAGGACCTAATTTCATGGGCCACTTTTGTATCTTAGTGTGATTATATATGAATGAAGTCACTGTCACATAGAAAGGACAAGGTCAATACAAATGAAAAATAGACATAACAATAATCTTTTTAGAAAGGAATAATGGCATTCATATTCATAATGGTAAATTTTAATTGAGTAGCACAAAAAAGCCCAGGAACATAAAGGCTAGGTAGCTAGTGGAGAGCTCCTCACTTAGTTATTCTTGGTAATAATAATGTCAGCATTCATCATTTGATTTTAAATGTCAGAATGAAACAAGTTCATACAACCATCTTCAGGGAAAAACAAAAGTAAAAGAAATGGGCTGAATTTCATTTGAGGCTCTTAAAAAGTGAACGAGCTAACAGGGAAGGGAAGGGGACAAAGATTTGGAAATGGACAAGTCAGAGAATAGGAATGCATTGCCATGAAAAGAATTCTTAGGGGCACTCAGAGGGAAAGTCTGACATTCTCTAAAATATATTACAAGTTTTGCAATGGTGAGGGACCTTTGTTATATCCACCTGGTATCACTAGATTTTCAGGTGGTTGCACGGTGAATACTGAAAGCACATTTTCTTTATGTAGCAGACTGCATTTTTTAACATTCATTTTTGCTGGTGCTAGTGTTCTTTCCCATAGTATTTATAGTGACCAGAGGAGAGATTCAGTGCTAGCTGAGCTTTTACTATTGTTTTGGTTTTAGCTGCCAGGAAAAAACTGACCTCTTACAGCCTTCAGCAAGTCTGGCTTGTGTTTAGATGGATGATCAAATACATTTCAATTTAAGTGAAAATAACTATGCAGAAATAGGTTGAGGGCCAGCACGCTGGACACGCAGGGAAGGAAGAACTAAACAGTCCCTTCTTCATCCTATTACACGGTCAACATAAAATGGGATAATGAGAACAATCCTTGCCTTGAAGAGAGGAAAGATTGTTTCCCCTGTGGAGTGCCTCACTAGAAAAATGGTGTGGGGAGGGAGAGCAATAGGAAAAGCAATTGCTCTTTTTTGCCTGCCATTTGGCAGGCACTGTGCCTGGTTTACTGACAAGGAGAGAGTATGCCACATTCATTAGGAGACTTTACAAAAGAAACACCCAGCACATATGAGAAATCTGAAGGGGCCTTGTGCTTCCCTCATGAGCAACTTCTGCCTGTGACCACTCAAAGACAGGGCCCATTCGGCACCTCCTAATCAGGTGGCATCTGCCTGGAAGGCAGCTGAGTTTGTTGTGAAGTGTTAAATACATAAAATAGTACATGAAACAATATATAAAACCAAACTAATTTTATGTAAGCCTAGGTAGAAGACTTGTTTTGCCTTTCTTTGTGCACGTTGTCTAATCATTTGCTGAAAGAGACACAAGTCCCTGTTCAAGAAACAAACCAAAAATGACAAAATCTTTCACAGAGGACCTCAAAAAGAAAAATAACCAAACTGTGTCAAAATGTTAGCTGAGACTGACATATAAACAAATGTTATGAGAGAAAGGAATTAAGCGTATTCTCTAAAAATGAAAGTAAATATTAAACCAATGCACCATCAGATTGCTATTAGTGTTCCCAAATGTCTGATCAGAGCACATGCTCATGGCATAATTATACAGTCCCATCCATAGTTGAAACATCTTAGGCATAGCCTGTTAGGTCATGATCAAATTTTTTGTGGACAACAAGGTAAACTTGAATGTAGACAGTGTGGTGAATATATTCACACACGCAAACATATGAGCAGTGCTGAGAACACAGGAAGATTTTTTTTCCATAACTGCATGTCAACTAGTCTCACAAACTCTTTCATGAGGCTACAAAATGGGTCTTTCAGGCAGGCAAATTTTCTTGCAGTCATCTTATTTCTCTAAAGACTTTTGAAGGATAAAAAGTGCTACAGGTTTGCGGGGCTAAAATCTAAGAGTAACTCCTGGTTCAGATTCATAGACATAGAAAGGAGAAAATGGGAAAATAAAAGAACTCACCAAAACCCACTGTTTATTTTAGTATTCCCACCAAATTTTTGCATTGTATTTTGCAAAAATAAAGGAAAACTGAATGCTTTGTTGCCAAGCTTTTGTCTTCAGCCAAGCTTTATGGCAAATTTATAAGCCATGTAATATGTTAGGTTTTAGCAGGTCTGCTGACACAGCCTTTTGCTATGGTGCTCACAACAGCAATAAATAAGCCTTGCACTTTTGATTTATGGTAGCATAAGAGCTTATCTACATTCCATCAAGCTCAATGGGAGTCCCTCCATTGACTTCAGTGGAAGCTGAATCAGGCATACAAATGAGAAGGAAGACAGGCTTGGAGAGTTTAGTTCAGAGCTGAGACCAATGGGGATCCAAATAGATGGGAAGGTGTTTTACTTATTCTTTCTTCTTCTCACCATACAATAGTTGATCTGTAAATGGAGCATGAGAATTTGGCACATGTTTGAGGTTTGTATTTGTGTAAATGGTGCATGAATCAGCCCTGGCCTCTGCCTTTGAATGTTCAGGAGCACTTACTGGAATCTTGTAGGCGGGAAGCCATTTCATTGTGAAAAAAACAGCATCAAAGGATTCCTACCATCCACTAAAGCACACAGGGACTGTGAGAGAAGGGTAAAATTGTGGCAGTTTAGGTTGTGAATGAATCACAGTTATCAACATAGTCCTTCAGCAGCTCAGCTTCTCTGTGAAATGCGGGTCGAGGCCAAGAAAGGTGTCAAGATAATTGATGCCGATGTCATCACAGGATGCAGAGGAAAATAAGTAGAAACCAGGTCATCAAAGAGCTTCTCTTGTCATGTTAGGTGCTAAAACCCAACTGCAAGATGTGAAGGAGGCCTGTTCTCCTAGAAATAACGAAGAGGCCAGGAGACATAAGTAGGTTGACCAGTTACTTCCACCCAGTCAAATCCCAGCTGGGGACTGTTCGAGCTGGAAAGCTAAGGTTAACTGTCACTGAAACATCAAAACTGAGTTGATCACTAAAAAATAACAGAGAAAATTATTTCCTTTTTTCTGCTACCTTTTACATTCCAGGCTAGACAGACACAGTGATTATATAATGGATACTCTAGGGTAAAAAGTATCACACCTCTGTTAAGTTGACCGCGATCTTCAAAGCAATTTAAAAAGCCTATAAATTCTATACAACCTTCACACCAAATGTTACAATGGAATACATTTGTTACCTTTTGCAGTTAGGCGCTTACAGATGGGATTAATCTCATACTCTTTCTACAAGTTTCCTTGCTATTATTCACCTATATTTTTGTCAGAGCACTCTGACATTCTGTTGCTGAATTTGATTTTAAAATGATTATGGTTGTTAAGGCTTTGTGGATAAAAAGCCACTTGGGCTAAAATTTGTGTCATAAAGTTGCAGCCATTCAAAAGGCCATACAATGGCTGTGACAACATGGATTTCTTTACTTTCTCCACAAAGAGATTTGCCATCAAATTCACGCCAGCTACAGATGAGGTTCTGCATACTGAAGGTAATGGAGTGCATGTGATGGGTGAGAAATTAAGATGGTTACAAAGAAAGTAAATATTGTATTTCATCACTAATTTCAGCACAAGCAAATACTGTGCAAAATTGGATCAGAATGGATCTAACTCTTAGATTTAATAATAATAATAGTAATAATAATAATAATAAAATAATAATAATTTCTAACTCTTAAAGTCTATAGCCAGGTAGATGGCTGTCTAGCTTCATTTACCAAAGAAATTCACCTGAAAGTACAACTGAGTAGAAGTCTACCACATAAAACTCCATATCTGAAAACAAACAAAAAATATTCATGTTAGGCAAATAGCTGTCTTAAAGATTTTTTGCAAATGGAAATTTTCTTCAGTGAAAACATGCACTTTAGTTTGCTAACTGCATAAATCTCCTTTTGTGTGCATTTGGAGGCTATGGTTTTAACAGATTTCCATGCAACCCTCCCTCCCCAACTTTTTTTTTTTT
>VXAA01001082.1:182924-223579 GCA_013399115.1 Anseranas semipalmata
TCTGTTCTATGAAATGAGCACCCAGTTGCTGGCCATGAGCTACATGCCTATTGCATTTAACTAATAACAGGATGTGCTTTGGTAGATAGAGTATCCTGGGAATAACTCCAGGAATGTAGAGCTTCACTCTCACCTTTTTTTATTCTTTTTTTTTTTTCTTTTAAAGTAACTTTATTTATCTGTAAGATTCTCATAGGAATGCTAATTACTGTTCCATCACTTTGCCTCCACCATTACTTTTCTTCAAACTGATGAGCACCTAATAAAATATTAACTCAGTTTGTGCCTGGGGTAAAATATACAATAGGGACATGACAGAGATCTGTGTAATCAAACTAAGGTTCCCATTCACATGCCAGAAAGAGTGCAGGCATAGAAATCTTGTAGGCTGACTATTGAAGAATCATCTGTCTTTTTAACTCAGCCATGAATGTTGTCCATTACTATTGGTATTGGACTCTTTTCAAACACTAAGAAGAGCAAAAAAGTACACACCATCTTAATCCATGATGATCATGTTTACTATTTACTCAAATTGTAATTAGATATCCATATTTCCATTACTAATTTTAAGTGATATCTCTGTATGCTAGACTGATTTCCAGTTGTGTTCAGCAACCAAATCTGGGGGTCAGAAGAGAAGGTGAGTGTTCTCTGCACCTCTGGAAACAGAAAGCCACTTTTGCTTGGGAGTCCCAAGTCATATGGATCAAACTTCCTGCTTGTGAAAATGCAAACATTATGCATAGCAACTACAAGAAGCTGTCCAGCTTGCTGTCCAGCAAAGCACCTATGTACTTTTACTAATTAATACTTTTGATTACCCCTTCCCACCCTCCTCACCCGTGGCAAAACCAAGACGCAGTCAGGCATTTGTTAGATACCAGAGGTAGCAAAAACAACATCAGAATTTGAGCATTCTTTGTTTCTAGTCCTGCACTCAGACTACTAGAAATTATCTAGGAGCACCAAAAGGTGGCCTCCACTGCCCCAGGGGACGACCACACCAATGAGACTGCAACAGCTTTACAGGAACACTTCCCTCTGGGCTGGGCTGGTGTAGGTGCCACTCTTCAGCTGCCTTTCCAGGACATGCTACTGTCTAGGGCTCTGAATGTTATTCTTTTCTTGTTCTGATTCTACAAGGGGCTTCAGGAACTGACTCTCGCTCTCCTCCTTCAGGACTTCTCTTCATGCTGTGACGATGCTTTGCGTCAGCTAGAGATTTATGTGGACTATTGGAGAAAGGAGGGCATTTTCATTGACCCATACAGGACAAGACAGCATTATAAGGCCCATCTATATTTATGTCTGAGAAGGAAGGACTATAAAAGACTGCATAACAGCCTTGGAATTTGGCCATATGTTCATCCATACAATTTTTGGCTGAGACACAAATTCATCTCTTGCAGAGACAAAAGCTAGTAGCAGTACCCAGCAACTCACTCCAACAGTTCAGTCCAGGAAGTGAAATTTATATAAATATATATAAAGTTGAAAGTGCAGAGGACATTTGAATTAGCAATATATTATAATCCATTTGAATAGCTCCAACCTGTAATTTGGACATGAGTAACAGGTCCTGCTTCTGCAAAAGCATGAGTGGATCATGCAGCCAAGCCCTCAGCTTTACAGCAACCATCAAATATTGTTAAATGCACTTTTTATTGCATTTTGATTCTACTCACAGAAACCCACCACCCCTCTCTTCTAAATCTTCAATAAAGCAGTCATGAGAGTAGATTCATTTAGCTGCAAAAAAAACTTGTTAATATAAGCAAATATTTTCTTTTTAATGAAGACAGACACGTTCATTTCCAAAGAATACCGGCTGTGTCATGGAACAAATTAAATAAATGACTGTATTCAAATTTGCCCCCAAAAGAAGATTTCAGCTTTTGTTTAGCCAGAGGAGGAGTAGGCCAATCAATCCCTTTAGGCCATTAGTGAACTCTTTACTGTAATCATTGAGCAATTGTTCACCCTAGTAATCCTATTACTAAATAATCACTTAGTCCACCCACAATTGGACGACAGCAGTGGTGGGCTTAGGTGAAAAATTGTTCATGGGAGTGAGTGGGATTTTCACACTCTTGTCCTTTGACATCTAGATTTCTTGTATGGAGAAGGAATCTTCCCAGTTAAGCAGCCCACACGTATATCAGTGCCCAGGCACGCAAAGCCCATGAGTGGGTTAATCTTAGCTGCCATTAAAGTACAGTCATCATCTACACAATTATCTGTCTTATGGATCATAAGACACCAATATTTAGTTTAAAATGCTACAGCACAGTAGAAATCCACAGTATTTCCTACCATCTACATTTTTAGATCTCTGGATGATTGTCAGGAGCCTTATGGACAAAATATACCAGTGAATATATATTTAAATAGCCAGCAATGAAATTGACTGATTCTGTTTAGACCTGCATGCACTGCTAATAGGTATGTTGCTGGAAAGAAGTTTCTTTTCATAGGGTAATGACCAAGGACTCCCCAGTGCAGTGGGGAGTGGGTCAGATATGGATTTTAGTGCATCATCATAAACTGTACCTGAAAATACTTTATGTCTATAAATATTATAACTATTTTTTTATTTATGAAACTTTCTGCCTACACAAGTCTGTTCTACACATGCATTTGTGTGTGTGTTTACATGCAGAGCTGTAAGGAGATGTTTTTGTGTCAGGGCTGTGCCTACTGCCCTGTTTCTGACATGTTCAGCTCAGATACTTTCCTCCTCCGTTCTCAATATGGGTGTCCCCTGTGCTAGGCTGGTTTCAGCTACTCCTCCACTGTTTCCTGTTATTTTGATACCGTGTCCCTTCCCACAGTCTTGCGTGATTCCAGCTGAGCATTGTTACGGCCATATGTGTGTGTGCATGTGTGAAACAGAGACTTGGAGCTGCATACCCCAACAGTACAAGGGCAGCTTAGCTGGTGGTCAGGATCCATGCTAGACCTCTGCAAAGGAGTGGCCTTTGCCCACACAGATGTACTAGGCTTGGTAACATTCCAGTTTTACCCAGGGAGTAATCCCAGAGTGGCTAAAAATGTTTATGGTTGTCCTTGGAAACAACTCCGTATAAAATAATGTTTTCATTGGTTTCATACTATCATTTCAGAAACTGTAAGATCTTGAAGAAATGGAAAACAAAGAAACACTGATAAAAATAATAGACACATAAAGGATTGTTTTTGAAAATCTACCAGTACATAATGCTGCTCAGCATTGCTATTATTATTGCAAGTTGCTGAAAGTTTCCACTCACAATCACTTTTCACAGAATGCAATGTCCTGGACATTTCAAAACATAGTTTGGTCAAACCTGATATACAAGGCACCTATAATCTCAGAGAGGTACTTTTAATATATCTGCTTACACCCAAAACTCTCTAGACCCCAAGACCCTTTGTAAAACAAAATACTCTTCTCACTGAAAGCGAAGGAGATCTGGCATAAACAGGTCCGGAGAAAATGAAGGGTTGGTGGATTTTTTTGAGTTTTTACATTGATAGGTTTGCTGGCCAGCAATGGAGAGGAATTCACAGGGAGTTGCTGACAGGGTAGTGAAAAGTTTGGGATCTGAAAGGCACTACTCTGAATATCATCAAATGGTTACTGTGTCAGAGGAGCTGCACCCTCCTAAAATAAAGAAACAAGCAGCCCCAGATCATTAGCCTGCCTGAAGGAGGTATGTGTGGAAAGAATTAAGTAAAGCTGTTTGATTTTTGGCTGGTGGGAGGTTTGGGGTGGATTCCAGAATGAAGTGGATAAGACACATGAAGCTTTAGAAACCCACTCCATAGATGGAGATTGCAAGCCACATACTAATTGCCTGCCCACACAGCATCGGTGGCAAAGCAGAAACGTGGGTGCTGTGAGTGGAGGTGGTTGTGAATACTGAAGATGAGAGATCTTCCCCAGGCTCTGCACACTGGAAAGAAGTGGCCTAAGCTGAGATGGTCTGGGGGGCAGGTGAAAAGAATAGGCTGCATTTAACATCTTCTTTAGTGCTGAAAGCATCCCATGAAAAGAGGTTCTGTGGCTTAATATGCTAGTGCCACAAAGAAATTCTATGAATTTAACCAGACAATACATGGTGAGTGATAGCAAACTCGTTTTGGAGATCTAATCACATGATACTCTTCATCTTTGTTTTATATACCGTGATGCAGAAGAACTCCGCAATTCTACAATCTTTTGCCATGAAATGTGTTCTTAAAAAACATCAGCATATAAGTACATGAGGTACAGAAACTGAAGAGCCATAATAGGATCTTTGGATTTTAATCTATGAATGTTTATTCTCTAGTGAAGTAAGATAAAAGAACAAGCTGAAGGAAACACTGTGCTGCAATCAGAGGGCCTTCAACCCTTGCATTAAGTTTTGGACTGATGGCCAAGATCTTGACATGTCCCAAGGTTTCATTTAAAATGTAATCTGTGCTTTCTGCTTCTCTGATGTTGTACAATTGTTTGCATTCTGCATTTTATCACTTTGTTCTCTTCTAAGAATCAGCGTATAAAGGAACAAATTTGTTATTTTTTCCTACAATGTTATTTTCTAGATGACAGAAGGGCAGCTTGTGACTGCACTGTTTTATCCACAACTCTCATCACTTCTGTTGTTTAGAACTGGCCCACTGATGATTCTAAACTCTTATTTTTTTTGTCTTTTGAATTTAAGGTATCAGCAAGCAATTTGACCTATTTTTGCCGAGATCTTTTGATGCTTGTGTGTTCTCCACTACTGCAGTACTGAAGTAGTTCATAATCATTCCTAATTTTTATCCTCAAAAAATTGTCCTTTATGGTCATATAAAAAGCTCTGATTTACATATATGAAGAATGAAGTTACAGCAAGATAAAATATCACGTATTATCATATAGAAAGATGAAAGTTAAATCCAACTTTTTGGCTAATAATCTGGGCCATCCCTCCAATGATGCAATTCTCTAGAATTCTCCATTTCATAACACAGACATTGAAAGAAGCAATTTTTTCATTTTTTTTTACCCCGCTTTAACTTCATGGCGCATAACTGGTTTACTTAGCCATGCAAGAACACTTCAACAAAAAACATCATATGCAAAATTTAGCAGTGATCTGAGCTGCTTTTCCATCTCTTGCTTATGATTTCTTCAGAGTATGACAGCTAGGGCTGTAGACCCTATCAGACGTCCTAGGTATCTTACATCCACTAAAGAAAGCGTTTTCTGGAGAGCTGATCCTCCTTGCTTTCAATGTTATTTCACTAATATTATCACTACCCCCCATTTTGCTGGAATTTGTTCTGAGCATTTGATGTCTTTGAGGGCTGTAGGAAAGTTCTCATGTTTGTCCCTACAGATATATGGGGCCTCATGCACGCCCATTGGATCACAACCCAGTCCACACTTTTGTGAATTCTCATAGAAGCCTTTTATCTGTTAATTGCTGCCACATCTGCCTGTAAAATTTATTGTAATTGTTGTGGAGTCCCCAATAAAATGAAGCACATATTGTATTTGTTTCTTTTTTTATTCAGCTATAATAACTTACATATTGACAATTTTTGTTTTCTTTGGGGAATTTTGGTTGTTTGGGTTTGCTTATTTATTTATTTATTTCTATAGGAAACTCATCTTTCTGGAAGACCACATGAAAAATCATCCCAGCACTGAGTTGTTTCAATATTTACAGTCACTTACGCATTTTAAACCTTGAAATCTTAATCCATAATGATCTTCTCCAGCTTTTGGCCAGCTTGACAGTGTCAGCTTCCCTTGGCTTGGTGTTATACTCTCTCCCTTTTTTTTTAGCTTTAACTTTTGTAGTACGTTTGCCTAGTGGGATTAGACTCCAAATGCTGAGGGTTTTGCTTCTGGGGGCTTCAAAATGTCACAGGGAAGGGAATTCAATACTTTTTTTAATGTAGCCTAAAATAGACTGTTCTGCTATCTGCAGAGGTATTCTCACTTCTCTCACTACCAGAAAGGCTCTTTGAAAGTCTTGTTCACTACTTACAATCTATGTGCATAACGTCACTCAAGAAGGTGGAGACTCTTCTCTGTATTCAAATCTTCTTGGCATGAAAAACTGAATCAATTTGTTTTTAGACTCTTGTCTTTTGACAGACACTATTCCTGTGGCATTCTTCTTATGAACTCCCTTGGAAACATGCCCAGGATTATTTTTGTTTATTCCTTCCAAATTCCATTCTACCCTCACTAACACAGAATTTTAATCCTTTTCTGCTGGCAGTATGGCATTTTGTTACAATATTGGAGAAATATACTAAAGAAACTTTTTTTTCATTCTACCCTCCAAATCTGTGGTCTGTGCCAGTAGTCTGAAGAGACAGTCTTTGCAATTCATTCCAAGCTGACCGAGACAGACGTAGCCTTACCTCTCTTGAAACTCAAGCCTAGAGAGAGTGAAAGAGTGTGGGTGACTGTTGACACCGGTCAGCTCCAGAGCACAAGAGATCAAGCTTTGCAGTGCCTTTTTTTTGTCAACATACATGCATGGCTGGGATGTTTCTAAGTCTTTGCAATCAGGGCTTGGTTGTTTAGCTAATCTAGATCAGGTTGGCATTCGTACCAATTTCTTCGTGATGGGTTCACAGAATGTAAGTACTCAGGCAGTCTGCACCTTCCACTTGCTCACGTGTTTATGTCAGTTTATGCCTTGGATTACCTCTAGGCAAAATAGTGCCAAGCCCTTCTGTAAGCAAACACAACTATTACACGGCACTTGCACAAAGAAAGGAACATGATATTTTGTGTGAAAGGTGGCAAACTACAAATGTGCCCTGAGCTCTGGGATTAAGCAGTGCCACAGCTGAGGGTGCTGTGCCATATGTGGTAGAGATCTTCCCTTGGGGGCTTCCTCAGCTGCAGCATCCCCATTAATCCCAGCTGCCTTGAGGTGCACAGGAAAGCATTCGTTAAAGCTTAAGAACCAACATCTTGAAGTAATTTTGAGTTACCAGCAGGAGCCAAGGAAAGGAGCAGAGGTCTGGTGTGATGTTCTGTCTACCATCTAATACTTTTAGGAGGCAAGTTGCTGCAGGCTGAACCAGTTACTGCTTTCATGTGGCTTTCCACTTCATCTGCCATAAAACCCAATTACATTGGGATTTGATTCTTCACCTGGCTTTACCTGGCACCTCTCTTGCATCTACCCCGTTTGATCATGAAACATCTGTTACTCAGATGCTTCACTGCATTATTATTATTATTATTATTATTATACGAGGTAGACATATCGCCCCCCACCCCCTCACCCCTCCAATTAATGGTAAAAGTACAAGACACTAAATTTATCAGGTGAAAAATCTGGTCTTATTGCTAAGTTTAGGTTTTTCATCACATAGCACACATATATTTATTAGACTTCAATATGGTTGTTTAGCAGCCCCCCTCATTTTCTAATCTAAGTGGTAGCAAGGAAAAAGTCCCTATCAGTAGCCAGAAAGGTGCAGAATTGATATAGATGTTACAGTTTGTCCCACAGAGGTTTTTGAGTTGCTGATTTAACTAAGGTGATGGTCATACTTGATGATGATCTTTCTATTTACAGTGATTTATTGAATATCTCTCTTCATTGTTATTGGTCTTACCTTTTATCTCTCAAATGGATTTACACCTTCTTATTTGTGTGTTATTGATCTAAAGAGGTGTGTAGACATTTTCTCACCACTGATCCTGGCCCTTCTCCTAATGTGTTCCAGGAACTATGCATTCCTCATGGTCAGAAGTGTTCAATGAACATGATAACTGCCACCTTCACTCACAGAGGAAGCATGGGGTGGAAGTGTCTGGAAGTGTCTGCCTTTTATAACAGGAGATTCCATTTTTCCATCAACAGACACAACTTGCACTCTTGCAAACTTCGATATAGTAAGGAAAAATTCACCTCCAATCTTAAGGATTGGGATTATTTATAATATACTTAGTCTGCTGAAAATGGGCCTAGACAACAATATTAGCCTTTTCATCCACCAAATGGAACAAAATATAGAATCTGAGTTTAGCTTTGCCTTGATTTGGAATAGGATATGATAAAGGACAAATAGGATTTATCTTTACAGTAAGAAAATAGAACTGTTTATCAGAACACTTTCTTGTTCTTTTCACTTTTACTTCAGAGTTGAAAGAAGCCTTACAAAAGCTATGGCATTTACATAACCTTTTGGTAATCCTGCCTAGAATTTCAGAATACGGGAAACAGGAGGTTGTTTTGCTTGTGTTTTATTAAGGTTAATTTCTGTT
This sequence comes from Anseranas semipalmata, assembly GCA_013399115.1. Taxonomy (NCBI): domain Eukaryota; kingdom Metazoa; phylum Chordata; class Aves; order Anseriformes; family Anseranatidae; genus Anseranas; species Anseranas semipalmata. The sequence goes on from VXAA01001082.1 coordinate 191,185, forward strand.
GCAGTAAGCATGGAAGACTCGCTGGTTTTATTCAAACAGTGTCCTGGTTCACCGTCTATATGCCTCAGGTCAAACTCATTAACCACCAAAATCAATTGACTACAGATCCCGTATCCTTATTGCTCAATAGTTGATAAACAGGTTTTCTTGAGATAGAAGTCTTAGAGAAGCCTGAGGCTTTATTTTTTTACATTGTTCTAAAAATCAGATTCAACCTAAAGCTGATTTGGAATTTCATAAATTATATGTAAAGATGAAAAAATCCAATTGGTTTATGAGACTGACTGTTCCTTCATTTTCATGGTATCTTTGCTTTTGTTCTTCATGGCTTAGTGATGTTCTCTTTTGGCTCAAAATAATGATTTGATGGAGGTCGGTGGAGTGGGTTACCATGATCCTGAACTATTTCACTTCTTTTCTGTGATTTTTTTCTAGTTAGTTGGTTGCTTGGTTAAGGGATTTGCTTAGTTCAAATGGAAGTAGGCCTAAATTTAGCAAGTCTTGCTACTGTTGTCAAATGTCAATGTCCTTTTTTGAAGAATAGTTTCATTTCATAGATCTATACAGTGCGTTTTTTTCTTTCAGGCAACCCTGTAACTTGCTCAATATCTATTTATTGCTCCAGTCATGCAGTTTTTTGTACTGATGATGCAGATGCAGTTTGCAGCAGCAGAGAAGGATATAAGATGTCTCTAGTGAAAACAAGCTTTTTCCAGTGATGAAAAAATTCAGACTGAGTAGCAGTGAAGATCATTGCTTTCTTAAAGGCAATTCCTTTAGTCCCAGTTTCACCAGACAACTAAGCTAGGCAGCTCCAGCTCAGGTCATCCCACGCCCCAACAAAGGACTCCCATGAAACTAGGATTATTTTACATTTCGTTTAAGTTTTATGAATAGGTTTCCCAAGCAAGTCAAAGATATTAATTTCTGTGAAAACATGGCGCTTATTCATTTGGTCATCCCTAACAGTGTAGGAAGTACTGTCCAGGATACAAAAGAAACTTCAGTTTGTTTACAATTAGTACAGGCTAGCAAATAACTACCAAAGTCATTCCAGCTTTTATTCAGGAATGAATCTTCTGTTCTTCTCTCTTTTTTTCTGTTTCATTTTAACACTGATATGCTAATTATGGAGTACAGGCTGTATCACATTTTAAAAGAATGAATAGAAGATACCAGTACAGTATGTTAAGGGAAATGTTTCAGGAGAAAAAAGAAAAAGAAAAAAAAAAAAAACTATGGTAGAAGGCACAAAAAGAATTCTAATGAGAGAAAAGAAACAGGATGGTGTTAGTAGACTGAAAGAGATAAGGGAAGTGAAGATATAGAACATTTGTCTCCAAAAGAAAAAGAAAACAGAACCCTACAACAGTATTTGACCATTCAGGTTGGAACTTACTATTTTTGAACCATGACTTGGATAAAATAAATGAGATCTTATTGCACAATGTATAAACACAGAAGTTTTCTATTATTCTCATCAGATGCTCTTGAAAGATAGTAGTAACAAGAAAATTAATTATAAAATAAACAATTCAAACATCTTTCCTCTGTTTTATAGCAAGATAAATAGACATAAATAGTGTAGGAAAATCAGGTTAATTTTCCTGTACTATTTATTTAGCTGTCAAAATAACATGAAAATTTCCCTGTTGATTTCTTTGAAGATGACTTTGAATAGAAGTTCTGTTTCTGATGTATGCTATTCCTCCACAAAAATGCAGACAAAAATGGTTTTATTATGTGACTAGTTCAAATGCAGTCTGAGGTAGAAAGTAAAGTACTTTCTTAGTTTGGTGTGAAAAATCACCGCCATTACTCTTGATAATACAGTATAATACAACATCTGGTATTAAAAGCAGGATTTCAGACTTTGTTGCTCTTCAAATCATTTAGCTAAAAGCCACATGCCACACTCACTTTTTAAAAATATTTGTTCCCTAGGAAGAATACTTATCCCTTGACCTGACCTGACTTTTATTAGCTCTCTAAAAACGCAACAGAAAGGCTTATAGGCTCTCAGGTTCCTTTGATTGCCCTGCTGCAGGTAAGGAAGAACCATGAGTTGAAAGGGAGTGAATGTGGTGTGTGTGCATGCATGTGTGCATCTATGCACACCTGTCCTCACCTCTATGAGAGAACACTCTCACTCTGCAAGCAATTTAACAGTGTACACAACCAACACACAGCTTGAAAGTCTATGTTTTCTCAATGAATTAAGGGCATATTAAAATATTGTTGAATGCCATATCAGAAAGGACATTCTATTTTGGTAGGGATACCAAGGAGAGAGGTAATAATAGGTTGCTTGGAAGGTATCTTTAGATTAAATTAGCGTGAAGTGAGGATGACAAATATCACTGACTAAAATCCTTTCTCTCTAATACCAATTCTCCTGCATTTGGTGACACTTCTTGTATAGACACAGACTTCTGGCTCTGACTTGTGACACTCCAGAAGCGCTGGTCTGACCCAGCAAAGCACTTGCATTCATTCCTGGGCTTCACTGTGTTTTCTTTTATACTTAAGTTATGTTCTTCAAAACTTGTTTGATTGGTCCCAGAACTTTCAGCATCTACAAGAGTAAACCTTGAGTGAACTTAAAATGGCTCCTCCTAAAGCCATTAGAACACAGAACAATAGCTGATTTTGAAATACTGACTTTACTTATTTCAAGCACTGGTTTCACAATAGACATGCAATCTACCATTTGGAGACACAGATTTGATGACTGGCAGATCTGTTCCTCCTGGCTATCCTCCCTGCCCATTTTGTGATCCTATAATACGGGAGATATAGGTGAAAACCTGGCCTTCATTGTCATTGCTCAACAGTAGAGCAGTCCCCTACCATCCAGATCACTGACCGTTTCTTGTTCTCACGTCTGACTTTGCGCCCAGTGAAAACAAGAGCAAAGAAAGGCTGAAGATAATGCAACAGGAATTTCTGTCAGGATATAGCCATAAGATGTACAAGGCTCCAAAACTAGAAAGGACTCCTGGTTTCTGTTGTTTAGCAATAGACATAAAGTTAATGTAGTTTTGTCACTTATTTAATAAAAGTCAAGATTTCTCTCTGTTTCTTTTATATTTGACTAAACAGGGACTGGTTACAGATAACTCTGAAAGCTGCAGAAGTGAAGTAAATTTGGATTGCCTGTTACGAAATATTAAATATTTAGCAGTTTCAGAGTGGTAATGATACCTAAAAAAAAAAAAAGACTGAATGAAAACATCACACTGGAATAGTAGGATAGAGAGGAGAGGGGAAGCAGGCAAGGTCTCAAAATGCTATAAAGTTATTTGGGGCTATTAGCAAGAAATATGGTGGCACGGATGGACTTGGAAACACCTGGAAGATGCCTGACCAACGTTCAAGCATAAGAGGAGGATGAAGGACACAACAGACAGAAGTCATCCAACAGACTAAGACTGCAGGGGGGACCATTAGGTAGAAGGGTATCCTCTACCTCTTGCCACATCTCCTCAGCCCCAGGACATCCTCTGTGGGCAGTTCCCCTCTGGGACCCAAAGGGCAAAGTGTGCTTGTGAATGGGATGGAGAAGGGAAAGCCCAGAGTTGCTATTCTGGGTCCAGCTCAAGAATGGGGCATGCTGAGGGCTGCAGTCACCTGAAGGCACACAATGGTGACTGTGAAATCCACAAACAGGTGGAACTATCTGTAATTTTCACACTTACTTGAGGAGACATAGAAGCAAGCTGGAAACATTGTGAAAGATGTGGATTTTTTTTTTCACCAATCATTACAGGCAGTTTCAGCATAATGAATATTTTACAGTGATTCCTTGGTTAGTACAGAGTATCTTTCATGAAGTTAATGTATTCATGCTAATGAAACTAATAGCAAAATGTGGTTCCCTATGGACATGTCTCCCATCCATTCACCCTGTTTGCTACTGCTCCTCCCTATCTCCTCTGAAATGATGGATTTTCATTACATTGAAAACATCTCCTTTCCTCATGGTGTCATCACAAGCACCATAATGTGCATGTGTTGTATTGCCAAGCATTGCTTAGCAACGGGAACCTGTGTTCTGCCAACTTTCTTTTCACGCTGTCAATCTGAATTTAACTGAACTCGCTGTGTTGTGTTTCAGAGGACTGACTACATGTCAGTAACGTGACTGATGAATGCTCCAAATATACAAACAAAAACTGGCACTGACCCCCCTCTATTTATTAGAGTGTGTGAATTTCAAGAAGTCATTTTACATTCACATTATTCAAAGACAAATTGTTTACAATCACAATAATTAATCTTGATAAATCCTCATAAAACACTAACCATTTGGAAAGTATAATTAGACTCTTTTGGTTTCAAAAGTACATTCAGTAAGACTCTATGGCCCAGCCCTCTATAGCATCTACTAGTCAAGTGTCACTGTTGAACTCAAAACCACTAATCATTTGTCACTTAGACAAACAAGGTGTTGAAACTTCTGCACGTTTGTATTTGCAAGATAACCTAATTGTTGACAATATTCTCCATTATAGAAGCTAATATGGATTTTCACTGAATGGCTCTGGAGAACCTGTTGATGGCTTCCCATGCAACCATCAGAAGACTTCTCTCGGCAGTGCTCAGTGCACTGTAAAGTTGGATGGTGTGGCAGAAATCCTGGTGGTTAAAAGACCAGCACTGCAAAATCGAGTCCATTGTTCATTGTTGCAGTTTTTATTTCATAAGCTACCACTGAAAAAAGAAATAGCTGCCACAAAAGGAGAACAGTATTAAATACAAAGATAACTAGCAGTATATTTATTTATAGATATCTGTCTCAGAGGAAAATGTACTTTCATACTATAAAACAATGAATTTAAAATATGAAATTGTAGTGGAGATTATTCTTACCTAGTTTAGTTCAATTCAATCAGCTAAACACTGAAATTCAGCGTCATCTGAAATATACTACCATATGCAAAACACCTGTATGGGGCTGCGAGCATGACAAAAGAACCAAAGGAGTCTTGTGCCTTTATGAACAGGCAGCTGGAGTCCAGACAGGATTCCAGAAGGCAGATGTTTAGGATAAAATGAAGGGTCTCTGGATAGCTACAGTGACAATATCTACAATAGGCCTACACAAGTAAGATTCAGCACCATATTCAGACTCCTGTTTTTGTCTATACACAGTTACCTACCTATACGTGGTTATCTATATGAAGTCCAGATGTCTACTTGGAACCATCCACTTTTGAAGGGTGTGAATCTTCCTCATATCCTGTATCATATCTTCTAGCTCCATGCAGCTGTCTTGGACATCCTCAGATGTCACAAATGGCACAATGTACCTGTGTTTTGGCAACTGAATCCTACCTTCAGCATCTCAGATGTATTAGTCAGCTCACAATGTTTGCCTGCCTGAAGGCTTTTCTGTCAGTCAGTCAGAAGTACACTTTAGTAGAAACAGAATCACAGAATCACAGAATCATTTAGGTTGGAAAAGACCTCTAAGATCATCCAGTCCTACCTATAACCTAACACTACCAAGTCCTCCATTAAACCATGTCACTAAGCTCTAAATCTTCACGTCTTTTGAATACCTCCAGGGATGGTGACTCAACCACTTACCTAAGCAGCCTATTCCAATGCCTCACAACCCTTTCAGTAAAGAAGTTTTTCCTAATATTCAACCTAAACCTCCCCTGACGCAACTTTAGCCCATTCCCCCTCATCCTATCACCTGGCGCGTGGGAGAAGAGACCAATCCCCACCTTGCTACAGCCTCCTTTAAGGGAACTGTAGAGGGCAATAAGGTCACCCCTGAGCCTCCTCTTCTCCAGGCTAAACAACCCCAGCTCCCTCAGCCGCTCCTCGTAGGACTTGTTCTCCAGACCCCTCACCAGCTTCGTTGCCCTTCTTTGGACACGCTCCAGCACCTCGATGTCCTTCCTGTAGTGAGGGGCCCAAAACTGAACACAGGACTCAAGGTATGGCCTCACCAGAGCCAAGTACAGGGGGACAGTCACTTCCCTAGTCCTGCTGGCCACACTGTTCCTGATACAAGCCAGGATGCTGTTGGCCTTCTTGGCCACCTGAGCACACTGCTGGCTCATATTCAGCCGGCTATCAACCCATACTCCCAGGTCCTTCTCTGCCAGGCAGCTTTCCAGCCACTCATCTCCCAGCCTGTGGTGCTGTTTGGGGTTGTTGTGCCCCAAGTGCAGGACCCGAAAGACATCTGTGTGAGGTAACTGCTTTTTATGCCACTCCTATGCCTCCCTAGCAAGTTAAAAAAAAAAACAATTTTCATGTTTTGCTGGGCTTTTGAAAGTTTGGGCCAAAGGTTTGAGTAAATCATGAATGAGAATGGTTTTGACATATTTTGGAAACCCTTTGTGCTGCTGTTCATTTCTTGTAGTAGAGGCACCTCATAGACAATTATTCAACAATCTACTTCAATGATCTGCTATATTACTGATATTACTGAGTGCTCCAGAGAAGACAATTATAGAAACCCAATATTGATGCTGGTGCCGCATCCAAAATCAGATCAATTTGAAAAGATTAATACAGAAATCTTTCAGAGAATTGATGAGCTTGATGCTAAGGTCTTGAGTATATGAGGAGGTAATTCTTGCCAGGTAGACAATTTCTCCCACTACATTCTTCCAGAGCCTGTGTTACCTAAGATAAAAATACAGGTGACCATTGTTACATGTCTAGCTAATTTGTTCCTTCATGGGAACATATCTAGACACAGACCAGGCATAAGGCTAAGGGACTCCTGAGAAAGAGAATTGATAAAAATAGTCTATTAGGCCAGTTCTAAGCCTATCCATCCCAATAACTGCATGACCACTTAAAGGCTGGATTAGTTGTTTGGGCAGGCAGAAACCAGTCTGCAGGCAATAGATTAGTCACTTGTGCTATAAACCAGGAAAGTGAAGATGGAGCTTTAGTAAATTCACTTGTATGCTAAAATGTTCCCATACTGACCATTGTTTCAAACAATGTTACTTTGATAAGTAGATCTTTGTCTGCCAACATCACTTATTCACTCTTACCATCCTGAAGCTCCTTTTGTAAATATTACTACTGATAGGACTTTTCCCTTTCCCAGTTGTACATTTCTCCAGGATTAATATTTTTTTCAGGGTTTTATTTCTCTGGAACAAGTTGCTGTGCTCTCAAGTGTAATAACGATAATGATAATTGTGTAACAGAAAAAGTCTGTCTGCACATGGAACATATGAGTTGAAATACTTATGTGCTGAGAGTACAGACTGTTCAGAGGCAGAAATGATGATCTCATTGAACTCCTGAGCTCTTCTCCGGCCTAACAGCTTTCTGGGAATCTAGTATGATATAAACTCATACCTGTATCTCCTAAAATACCTATATTCAACTCATAACATATGAAACCGCACAAACCAACCAATGGTGAGAGAGGAATTGCTTCCTCTTCTGTAAGAAGCAGTTGTTTAGAATATTTGCTGTATTGCTTTTAAAACTTAGCTCCAAAACTTCAGACTATGTCTACTGAATGTACATTAGATTCCCACCTGAGAGCAACCTGATTTCAAAACTTAGATACTTTTAGCTCTTCCTATGATGCTACCTCACTCTGGATGTGCTCATACCTGTAATCATGGAGGCTTTTAGTAGAGAAGTGCTCTGGGCCTCTGAATTCCCCAGGTTGCTTAATGTCTGTAACTTGGCATCTAGTTCTCTTGTTGTTTTAAGCAAGAGAATAAAGTACCTATTTCATCTTAACTTCCAAAGAGTGTAAGAAATGTTCTATGAAGCACCCAGCATTCATAACACTGGTACATATATGCCTATTTCTGAGATGTCTACTGCTCTTTCCAGATTGATTGCAATCAGCCAATTCATTCAGAATTTATTGGGTAGGGACTGACAAGTAGTGTGATCAAACAAGTTCTGTTTCATTAGGAAACCAGATTAGATATTTAATAATTTTATATGTGAACCCCCATATCTTGGGGTTGAACATTCCTGGAACTTGGTAAAATTTGGATCCAGAGCTGAGATTCACAGCCAGCTCACAGCTTTCTAACAGGCTGAACGAAAATTCAGAGTATGAATATTTCCTAATTTGGAGAACATTTGTGCAGGTGCCAGAACTATGTGACTCAGAGCCATTTCTAGTTAGTTCTGTGAGTAGAGAATATTATCATTTCTTTCATGCAGTCATGTGATGTCCAGATAGAAGCGCAGAGCCTCTGCTTTTCCTGTAATTGATTCATACAGAAATACTTTATTTTTAAAGAGCAGAGGTAATATAAATGGACTCTGAAGAATAGATAAAGCTAGATCAATATTCTTAAATGTTGCTTACTAGTGCTGACCTAAGCATATGCCAGTAGGATAACAAACCACCTGCTAATCCATCAAAAGCTGAATTAAAGAAACATTTCTGTTGCATGGCCAAGACTCAAAAAATTAAGAAACAAGAAAAACAGCTTGTCTGTGAAAACTTCACCCTTTCCTCTGGTATGAATGTATCACACAGTGAAGGTTATCTTATTTAAACGCCCCTTTACACACACACATAGACACGTCTTGACTCTTATTTAAAGTGACACCCCAAAACATACCTACTCTGCAACCACTGCAGTGACTGAAGAACTACCTCAACTAGCTCTAAAAAATTAGCTTGCATAGTTATATCCATCTTCTTGCAGTAACACAGAGCTTTGAACAAGCTAGTCTACTGTTTTTCAACAACATAAGCAAAAGCTGAGGCTACAAAGATCCAGAAGTGAGAGCGACTGGAATTTAAACCCACTGTTGAGACCTTTGGAAGCAGGCTGGAGGCTAACAGTGGAAGAATTGTACCATATATTTTTATTTTGCTATTCCTGTCTAACCTCTGCAATGTCCAATCCTGTCCCGCATCTGAGGGCTGACCCTCTCCATGCTACACAATCACCCACCTCCTTTGAGGGCATAGAATCAGCAGATATCTTGGAACATGTCTGCTACAACCATAGGCAGCTGTGGCTACTTTCTACTGTGCTTTCTGCCTGTCCCAACAGTTATTAATACCCATTTTTCCTTCCACTCCCTGGTCTTGTTAGGTGTGTCCTGAGAGAAGCAAAACACCCGAGCTTGAGTTTTGAAAGGAACTCTATGGATGGGGTCCTCTTATCTCAGGTACACAGGTGGAGAGTATGGGATTTACAACTCATTTCTGACCTAGTGGGTGGTGTTTACTGAGTGTAGGCTGCCTTTAGCTCCTCAGTTCTCCACAAACTCTCCCTGAAATGTTCTCTTAGACAACACTTCTTTTACGCCAAAAATTGAGATCTTTAAACATTTATTGTTTCTTTCCCTAAAACTCTTTCTTCTAGTCTGAAAAACTATTGAATTTATAAGCATCTTTTTGGACCCTTGGTATATCTATTTGGGTGACAAATTGGAGTGAATCCTATTGCTTTTAAAGCACAAGCTGACTAGTGCGGGAGGTCTCTCTTGACCCTCTTGATTGCATTAGCTGAGTCTGTAGGATGGTAGGGGCAGGAGATAGGTGAAGGATTTGTGTTCTGGGGAATGACTATATCAGAATAGGAATTAATTAAATATTTTCTTTGTAAAAACAAAATTCATATTTTGTACTGTTTATCTTCCCATAAATGGCACTCAGATATATGCATATAATAGCCTACTGGCAAGTCAAGAGCATCAATCACCCCTAAACAGATTAACATTGGGTAAATAAACTTAACAGACAGCCCAAACAATCATCAGACACACCCTTGACTGTCAGTTTATAACAAAAAAAACCACACAATGCAGTAATGTAAGAACATTTTGAGTTGACTGGGTTTATACAATCCATGGGATACGGATTGCTTGAGCTTTTCTTTTTCACACATAAATTTTCTACCAAGCATTTAAAAATAAAGTTGTAGGGGATTAGAAAATGCTACTATTTGAGAACTTTCTTATAAGCTGACTTGGTGTTTGTAAACGTTGCCACACAGCTATAATAAAGCACAAATTTACCTGAAACATGGAAGGTAGCCAACCTTTTAAGGGAACACATAGTCAAGTAATTGTTTTTGACTGTAAATGGACTCAGAGGACTGGCATAGCTCCTTTTGCAACTCTTACAGGAGTTAGTAGTTTTGCAAACATTTCTCCAATGATTAGACTGCTTCAGCAATTTATATCTTGTTCATCTGATAGATTTTTCTGAGTCCTACTTTATCTAATTCAGATCTTTATCCATGGTTGTCTTGACAGCTAAAGGATTTAAGTACTTTCCATGCCTTTTCATATTAACATGCATTTTAACTTTTGATGGAAGTGTAGTGTTCACTTGAAGCAGTTACCTGTTCAAAGTACTAGTTGTTTTAATTTCTATTCTGAAATGCCCAACCCTCTATGCCTAACCATAGGCATCTATCGGAAACCACCAGTTCAAAGCATAGCCCTCTAATCACGCAGCAGATGGAGTCACCTGTCTCAGATGAGACAGACTATAGAAGTCTACTGACTAAATCAGAAGAAATATGGTCTTATTATGCAACTGGCTCCTTCTGTTTCCTTTCTCATGGACAAGAGGTGCATTTTTTTGTTAGTACAAGGTCAACAGAAGTTGTACCAAAACGTAGAAAAAAAAATGTACAAATTTTTCCTGCTTGAGATTTCTAAATAAAAATAGAATACAAGATTTCAGCAAGCACTTGTAGTATCCCAATGGATAACATCACATGGATGCTGTTCTGCAGCTTTTTATAGCTTGAAGTGTAGGAGTTATGGAATATGTATGTTTTTAGTAGCCTGTTCCCAGGAACAAGCCCTGTACAATACAGCTTGGAATTAACCAGAACTAAATTGCTTCAAGAAGTCATGCTTTAAAAAATGCTTGTGCCTTGACTCATATTATAAATACAATTAGCTACAAGTACATTTAAGTATAGCATGAAAACCAAGGGTGCAGGTTGACAATTTCACCAAACGGTGTCTTTTGCACTAGTGTAATAAACTAAATCTCACAGAAATTTGACTATTTTTACTATTTATTTCAGTTCCTGAATGGGACTAATCTATCGAGAATTTTCCATACACAAACTATTAACCAAATCAAAGTTCTTGAAATAAGTATAGACAAAAGAAACTCTCTTTTAAAAATATTTTCAAAGATGTAATAGTAATTATAATTTATTCTAAATCTATGGAATCAGCCTCACCTTTTTTGTGCTTTCTCCCAGTCTCATCTTTTAACTGCTTGTCTCTTTTTGTACGAGCTTGGATCATTTCTGTTTAAGACAGTGACCGGTGGTTATTTTTGACCTCACTGACATTGGAATGGCTCGGTTTTCTCCAGCAAGTTACTTTTGATTCACAGAGATTTGAGCTTAGCCTTTTATATATTCTAAAAAGTACTCACAACACTGCACTAACTGACTGAATGTTTTCATAACTACTTTATTTATTTATGCATTTGTTTATTTTTAAGATTGCCCCCAAACTCTCAGGAATTGCTCTCCTGTCCTGAACTTCAGTACAGATCGTGTGTTTAGGGCTATACTGTAATCCTCTAATCAGTGACCAGATTGCTGCTGGCATGTCAACACTGTCTGAAAAGGATTTGGTAGGAGATGTTCCAACACTGTTTCTGAATTTTTGTTACAGACAGAAGCTCAGAATCACTCTGCACACCTGCCCCACCCATGTCCATAGCAAACCTTCTGTAAATATCATAGAATCATGGTTTGGGCTGGAAGGGACCTCAAAAGATGACCTAGTTCCAATCCCCCGGCCGTGGGCAGGGACACTGTCCACTAGATCAGGTTGCCCAAAGCTCCATCCAACCTGTCCTTGAACACTTTCAGAGATGGAACATCTACAGTTTGGATAATACGCAGAGCAAGCAAGGAGCAAGACCACTGTTTGAGAAAGAGGGCTTTCTTCTCCAGCTAAACAGAGCCAGTAACACTGAATGACAAAATTAGCTCATAAGGGATTAAGTACTGGATGACTGTGTCACAGGAAGGAGCACTGCGTCAGCATCAGTACGTAGGTGCTGTTACAGAGAGAGGAGTGAGGTCAGAAATGGCTGTGTCATAGCAGAGGATGAGTAAAGTGAGTAGGGGAGGAGCTCCACATTGCAGATGGCTCAGCAGAGAATGAGGACAGCAAATTTTGACGGTTCTGTGGGGTGTTGTATCTTCTGCAGAAGAAAAAAAAATAGCAACTCCTCACAGAAGTCTATAGGAAATGAATGGAGGGAGGTGTGTTTGACACGTGGGAGGTTATGTGAGGAGTTGTGGGGGAACAAGGAGAAAGGAGTCTGAGGCAGGCAGTGTGAGTCACAGCACCCACCAGAAAGAACATGAAAAGGCAGCAAGCAAGCCTAAGACTACGCATGAATATTCACAGAGAGGAGGTGGAAGAAAGAAGCTGAATGACTAAACTACAAGTGTTTAAGGCTTGCCAGATAGTGTGCTGTGCCTTAGTCTGAGGATTTGTTTTTTTGTCATGAGTTTCAACAACCAATATCTTAATCATGTAAGGTCGTCTAGAGCATGCCTGTAGAAGCATTTCCCCATTTTATTCAATGCATGGCTCCTTTTGAGTGTTCTCCAGCATTACTCCCAAGTGGTGCATCTGGAAGCAGGCTTGCTTACAACAGAGGTGCAGCAGTTGGATGGCAAAGTGATCACATGAAAAAAATGAATCTCTTTTTTTAAAATAGTGGGTGGGCTGTGCATACCAGGTATGTTCTCACTAATCCAGCAAGAGGCCCTTTGCGGGCCAAACAGCTTAGAGGATCAGAAGTGTTTTCTAAACTTTTTTGGGGGGTTGCCTTCCTGGGATCTCATTCATCATCCAGTCCAGATGGACAGAAGGTGAAAGCTGTTACAAGCTGAATGTTACTGTTCAAGAAGGTTTTGTGAAATGAGTTGGGGCATTCAGCCAAGCTCCAAGTGAAAATGTGTCTGCAGCGCAATTGACACCTGAGCTGTTAATCTTTGTTGCCAGTGACTGCAGTGGATTTTACTTCATGGTGTTCTTTTTGCTGTAAAAGATTGCTGCAGCACAAAAGACCTTTGAGTCACTAACTGAATGTTTCCTACAGTTTTCACCGACTCTCAATTCTCTATTCAAAATCAGAACTTAAATAATAAATATCTCTATAGATATTTATATCTCATAAATTGTATTTATGGCAATATGTAGAACAAACTCAATGTACTATCTGTTTTTGCCAGCAAATAGACATAGCCATGCCTCTGTATCAAGTAACTTTACTGAAGCATGCAACCATTATTCTTAAATCACTTATTTAAAGCTCAGTACTCTACTCTTCAACAAAACCTGGGTAATGCTACAGTCCCAGCTGGAATCAGGAAGGAAGTTAGATGCCTTTCTTTGTACAGGGCTCAGATGTACTCTAGTTGACTTTGCTATCTGAAATGTTACTTAGAATAGGAACATGTCACAAGTAATTTGATAGCTATCATCCAACACCAGAACTACAATGTAATAAGAACCAGGCCCAATATTTCTGGACAGACCAATTTTGCACAATTATTTTGAAATCTTCAGAAAGACAAAGATACTGTTTGGAGCCAAAGAGTGATAGAGGTTGAATGTGAGATATAATAGCCAATTTTGCTCGTTAGACATATACACCTTTGTGGGATTATATGTCACATGTTGACACCATTATGGCCATTTTCTAAGTATATTACCCTGATCAGTCATAATTTAAGGATTATCTCAGAACTATAATGTGTCCATATTTACTTCATCTTATTTGTCATGACTATTGTCAATGGATTAGATTTCCAAGCCTAATAAATATGTAAAAATCACATATCTGTAATAAATATAATTAGTATACAATGGAAATGTTGTAACCAACCCAGACAGCAGTAGATCACTCCTTTATTGATAACTTGCTATTATTAACTCTGTTAATAATTCCAGCTGACAGAAAGATTGAGGTTTCCATAAAGTTAATCTATTTGCAGAAAGTTAGCAGCATTTATCTCAAATGACGCTGAGTTGGACCAAAGCTGCAGGGCAGGTGGGACCCACATGTCAGTTCTCCTTTTCCTTCTGACTCTGCTTTGTGTCTCCCTAGCTGCCTACTTACCAGGGTTTCCTTCACAGGGAAGCCAGAGCACTCTAGGGCAAATGACATGCATTCAAGTCTTATCCTGACAGGGATTTGGGATGCAGCCAAAGTGACCTCGGAGCTGGGACTCATTCCCAGGTCCCTCAGTACAGGCACAGTCCCTGTTAGCTCTAACTTAGATTCTTTGGTTTCACCTTATTTTCCTCATCCCTTCACATACTTTGCTGGTTCATTGAGGCATTTCCCCAAATTGCTTTTGGCATAGTCATTGTCCGTTGTGGTAATCTGCTTTAACACTTTATTTGTTCAACAGCTCTGACTTGACTGCAAGTTGCCACTTGATACAAGAGGGGATATAGATGGGTTCTTTCTTCTGTGTGCGTAAGCCTAATAGCTGCTCTTTCATGTGGATTCCTCTGAAGTTTGCTCTTCTTTTCCATGAGTAAATCACACTCTCAGCATAATGATCATAGATGTCGATTTGGAGTATTTCAACACGATTGCAAAATGTGAAAAGTTGTATGTTGCTGAGTTCTCAGTCCTGCCATTCAGTTCCTTACCCCTCTTCCTCAAATTCTGAGTGTGCTGTTCCCTCTGGAGCCATCCCATTTTTTCACCTCCATGTTGCACATGTTCTTAAACCCTTATCGGAACAGAACATTTGTGAGCTGAGAATGTTTTACTCTCTACCACGTACAAAATACACACTGTGGTTTGCTCACGAAGGGGATTAATTCAGAAAGTCTGCGTGAGCTTGCTAACAGGATGGATTTTAGAATAGAATTTTATTTTCAGTAGAAATCTCATCAATGTGTATTTCAGTAAAATATAGTCAATCTTTTTATGTTTAACATAAATCTTAGATACGTTCTTTTTTATTATTATTAAAACCTACATCAATATGATTTTCACATTCTGCAAAAAAAAATGTTTTGCAGAAATACACTAAGCAGAATTTAGGCAACATATTGGCCAGCAAAATTTGCAAGGCACAAACATTGTAGCTACACACACACACGTAAAGATGTACACACATACACAGGGGCACAATGCCTAAAATTAATTACAAAGCAGCATTATTGGCTCCATGAACTCTGTGCTTAGACCAGTTGACATAGAAGAGAATGAAGCATAGAAGGTTCCTTGGTAGGACTCCAATATTGCAAATAGAGCTACTGCTCTATTTCTGATTCCCCAAAAGGTGGCTACATTCTTCCAGATTATTTTAATGAATAGCAGTGGCGCACAACTTGCTGGATATTTTCTTAGCCATTAGCTCTCTATATTGTTACAGGGGTTACTCTCAAATATTAGGACTCCCTGGGAAATTCTTTCACCTGGTTTCATCAGAACTCCCTCTACAGCTTCACTTCCTTAAGGAAGGCATATTTATAGACATGCAGTTACAGGCCTCAGACCCCACTGAAAGAAACAAGATGAAGGAACAAACCACTGGTAAATCTGATGCTCTGATAGCAAGCTCTGATTGCAATGTGAAGACATAAGGAATATAAGATGAATGAGTCATGCGTAAGACCGTATCTTCTTCAGGGTCTTCTAAGACTAAGAGACTCTGAAGGCACTCCTGAACTGTCAAATGAAGATATTATATTTTCTGGCATGAAAACCATTCAAAGAAGAGTAAATTTCTGTTGATTTTCCTGTCATGCAGGATCTGTGTGTAAAACATGCTACCCATTCAAAAGACCAGTGTCAACCTTTGTGTAACACCTGTGAACTTGAGACTTAAAAAATAAGAAAAAAGAGGAAATGTTCGTGGAATATCTAAAGATTTCTGCAAAACTTGACTGGGTAGCTCAGGGGTGAAAACATTGCTGTTCCAGGAATTACCAGAAAGATGTTTTCAATGAAAGAGAGGGCAAATAAAAAGAGATATGAAAATGAGCTGCCAGCACATGAAGACTAAGAAAACAATAATAATAAAAAAGACATTGCTGTCTTATATTTGTCACTCCTTTTCTGCTTCCTCCAATAACATTTTAAATCTGATTCAGAAAACACAAGGTTCACCAGCTCCATTTTATACACAGTGGAGAAACTGCCTGGCTAGGGCAAAATGTTCTCCAGTAAGACCCCTGGCACACCACTAAGGACCCTCCAGACCTTTTAATGTCGACACTATGTTTTACCATCCCGATTCTCAAGTGGCCTACCAGGAGAAAATATGTTTGTTCACTGCAGCTCTGAACCATTTTTTGGCTACAAGCTATTGAGTTAAATCTCCTTCATCCTTTAATTTAAACTCCTATTGTTTGCAGTTCTCAGTGTTCTAAATGTTCTCAGTGTTTGCAGTTTTGGCACTGCTTGTACTAATTGCGCTTTAAGGACAATAAAGTCATGTTTTGTGAAATTACAGAGCACTTTAATTTTTGCCTGTCAGCAATAGCCCTGCTGTGGTATCAACAAACCATGCACAGCAAATACCTACCCAATGGCAGACAAACCATTCACTCCCAGGTGCTGAAATTGTCTGTGCCTTTCTGTCTAAAGATCCACAACATTTAGAATTCATGAGAGCACACAGACCATGTACAATGCTTCCTATAGTCTGGTACCTTCTTCTATAGCCAAAAATATCTCTTGAGCACAGCAAAAACTAAAAATTCCCACCCTTCCTCAACGCAGGTGAAAAAGGTGTTCCTCATGATTGTCCTGGCAACCAAAACACTGCTCAGAATGTCTTGATAGCTTCTACTTCCCTGCTCACAGATCTTTTGGCAGTCCTTCCTTCCCTTATTCTCACAGCTGTTGTATAGAAAACAAAGTGTAATCATTTGAAGATGGTGCTATTCAGCTATATCAAGGCTTAATGTCTGCCCTCTAATTCTTAATTTCTCAATTTCTTAATTTCTTAATTTCTCAAAACACCACTACACTCTCACGTTATCTCTGCCTAGACTGTAGATGGAAATAACTATTTTCTAAGCAAACCATCCTCATTAAATTCTTCGCCTACAGTGGTAGATGGTAAAGAGGGTTTCCCAGATAAAGGAAGAAAAGAATGGTAATGTCAATTATATTCACATCTTTAACCACACGAGCCAAATAACGCTATTCTCATTGGATTCCTAGAAACTCTACTATCCTACTATTAGGAAGTTTTCCTGTGCATCCTGTCTTCATGTTGATAAATCTACAATCTATATATCTGATCTATATAATATTATACAATCTATATATCTATATACAATGTATATACAATCTATATATCTGATCTTTCAGAAGAACAGGGAAGAAATCCTTTTTTCTACACGTTATGGAAAGCAAAAGCTAAGTCCTTGTTCTTCCTTTGACACAGTGCGGAAGACTAGTCATGCAAAGTCATCAAAAATTCCCTGAGGACTGGTAAACTTGAAATCCTCTTTAATACCTGTGCACATGCTCATCTGAAGAGGCCCTTGATTAGCATCTAGGGCTGCAAGTTTCCACATGGAGAATTTATATGTCTCTTAATAGTGAATGGAGATTCTGCAGTCACTTAGCATACCTGATGACAAATTTGAGAATGCAGACAGTTTCCTCACAAATGTTGATCATTTAGGGATATAAAAATAAAATAAAATAAAATAAAATAAAATAAAATAAAATAAAATAAAATAAAATAAAATAAAATAAAATAAAATAAAATAATAAAATAAAATAAAATAAAATAAAATAAAATAAAATACAGAGTTCCAAAAAGAAGTGAATCATGAGAGTTTGAAAGGAGAATTATGGGGCTTTTAGACTGTTTTGCTCTCCTCCTTTTGGCTAATTTCCCCAAGCTATTACACTGCGTACTTCAGGAGCAATTTCACGTGACAGAGGGCAAGAAGTATAGAATATATCCACTCCTAAAGCTGAATTCATAATTTGGAAGAATCCATACTATGAGGAATCAATGGACTATAGTGACTGAGAGCCAAGTACTTCTGTAAAACAACAGTTTCATGACAATTTATTCAAAACTGTTACTTTGAAGAATCTTTTTAGGACATAAATCTCTTCATGCCGTCAATTTTAAGAATAGAATCTGAATTACATTTGCAAATAAATCCACGTAGCTGTTAGAGTGTATCCACAGTGGAGCTACTTTTCCACTCCTTTGTGCCCTGTGTAGACTTCTGGACCTTGATTCAGTGGTCCATATACAAGTATCTAGTGGCACTTGAGACATCCAAGGTAGTCCTGCCTAGCCTCCTGCATGGTCTGCCAGACCAGAGTGGGATGGGATCTGTATCCTCCAGCCCGATGCAGGTACATCACAGAGCATCTCAAAGGGCATTATGCCCTGTGTTTTGGCAATGGAGTCAGACTCCCAGGTTTAGAAAAAGAAGGTATGTAACACACACACACACACACACACACACACACACACAAAAATCAGATCTGTTTATTTAGTCTGCTATTTGTAATATATATGCAAATGGCTACATAAGGAAACGGAGTAGAGGAGAAACAGATTCAGAATCTGTATTGTATTTAATTTTTTGAAAAAGTGCTACTATCAGTCTTGCTTACCATTAAATACAGAGCAGTTAGCAACAGAAATGATGATGGCAACAGGGTATCCTTAAGCCTGAAGACTATTCCTGCTGCTACTAAACTGAGTGTCAAGAACCACCTTTGCCCTAAAAGACCTCCTGCTTTCAGTTTTTGATTGTTTTAATCCTTCCAGAGCACACTGGAGTAGTGCTCCCTGATAATAAAACATTTGCTTCATTTCAGCCTAAAGGTGAGGTTTGAAACCATTTGTTTTTAAACCTCATGCTGTCATCTATAATTAATGGTATGACCCTAACTACAGAGCTTGAAAGGAATATATACATTTTCAGCTGCAGTTCTGTGTTTTTTTCTTTGGCAAATAGCCAATTCCTTATTCTTTTATCTTTGAATGCAAAAGATTATTTCTAGAGATTAAGTGCTTGGTTTATTTTCAGTAATTTTATTGTTTTCATCTGCAAGGATCAGCAGCGAATGGAGTTTTGCTATTTAAAGCTGTTTGTTAAGACAACGTCTTCCAAATTAGAATAGGGAAATTAATTTTCCTTCAGTGAGAATATATGCCAGTAGCTCTTCTGCCATCTTGCAATTTTTCTTCTGAATAGCTGGTCTGGCATAGCATTGACATTTTGCCAGAAATGCAAGGGGCCATTTCTCTCATGGTAGACATACCAGTGCACCAAAACAATAGCCTTGTCACTCTGAAAGTCACAGATCTAAAGGAAATTAAGGCCCTGTAAAATACTGTAAATATGAGCTATGCACTTAAAGTAACAGTTGTAAGGAATTACACCACAACTAGATTATTGTAAGATGTGTTTGAACATGCTGAACTGATTCGCAAAAAATCACGTGGAGCATGAGCATATGCTCATGGAAGTCACTGGGTGTTTTGCTACTTGCTTCCGTGGAAGACAGAGCTGATCCTGACTTTATAAGACTTATGTACAAATATGAATGTGTCTGTGTAATGTAACATGCATTTCTCAATATCAGCACCCTCACAAGTGGAACAGGACTCTTCGGTACTCCTAGATAATAAGCTACTAACACAAGAAACTATTTTTCATGTATGATTCATACTTTTCCCCCCAGTGTAAATGTCATGAAGGTGAAAGCCATGGACTTGTGTTTTTCAGAACAGTATGAATTGTAGCTCCCTGTGTCCAGCTAGTAAACTACTGACTTAAGAGACCGGGAATGGGTTCAGACCACAGTTACCTGAATAAAACAACAGTACATACAGTCAGGATCACATTGCCCCAGGCATGCTCTTTTTCGCTGGCTCCAAAACTCCGGGGGTTCTGGTTGACAGCATGTTGAATGTGAGTCAGCAATGTGCCCTGGCAGCCAAAAGAGCCAACTGTATCCTGGGGTGCATCAGGCACAGCACTGCTAGCTGGTCAAGGGAAGTGACTGTCCTGCTCTGCTCTGTGCTGGTGCGGTCTCACCTCGAGTACTGTGTGCAGTTTTGGGTGCCACAATATAAGAAGGACATAAAACTATTAGAGAAGTGTCCAAAGGAGGGCTACAAAGGTGGTGAAGAGGGCAAGACATATGAGGAGCAGCTGAGGTTACTTGGTTTGTTCAGCCCAGAGAAGAGGAGACTGAGGGGAGGCCTCATGGCGGCCTGCAGCTTCCTCATGAGGGGAGTGGAGGGGCAGGCGCTGATCTCTGCTCTCTGGTGACAGCGACAGGACCCGAGGGAACAGCATGGAGCTGTGACAGGGGAGGGTCAGGCTGGGTGTTAGGAAAAGGTTCTTCACTGAGAGGGTGGTCGGGCACTGGCACAGGCTCTCCAGGGAAGTGGTCATGACACCCAGCCTGCTGGAGCTAAGGAAGCATTTGGACAACACTTTCAGAAGTATGGTTTGATTTTTGGATGGCCCTGTGTGGAGCCAGGACTTGGACTCAATCATCCTTGTGGGTCCCTTCCAGCTCAGGACATTCTATGATTCTGTGAAAACAACGACACCATCAACTACAGCTGCTTGGGTTTGGGAAACAGGACAAATGTTACAGGCAAAATGAATCTATCATGTTCATTTTCATCTGGAAAACTCCATTAACATTTTGAGGTACAATTCATCAGTTTTTAAGGAATACAGATTTACTTAGGACAGCAGAGAGGACTTCATTTTTCCATATGGAAAAATGCATTGGAGGAGTCTGGTTTGAACAAGATACCTGTATCAACACCCTAGAATTGTAATTCTGGATAAAATGCTCAGGTGTTAGTGAAAGACCTGCTTGGTTTCAGATTCATCTTGCATCTTGTGTAATAAGATTAGTCATACTGCAGAGAAGAAGAAATATGAGCACACTTTCGTTTTTCTCACTTCTGTACATGCCATTCACTGTATTTGTATAAGAAATGTTGGCGATCAGAGTAAGACAGCAGAAACACAGTCACAGACTCCCTGATTTGTGATACTGGCTTTTCTTCCAAAGGTCTTTTGAAACCAGCAATTTCTCTTTTGCTTCTGGAAATGGACAGCAATGAGACAACCACACTTACTTCCATAAAGAAGTTGAATGTGACTGTGGTCCTGTGTTCACCTACTGATAAGAAAGGCCTTGTCCATATTACAGCAAAAAGTCAATTGAGAATCATGGGCTTTAACAGCTGTATCCCAGGAGATATATGACACTAGTATGAACTTTTTATGTATTTCATGAAGGAGGGAAAACTAAGCCTTCATTTATTAAAATAAAGATACTGTGAGGGTGATCTTAAATGTCATGCTTGGGCCCTTTCAAATGCTCTTAATTTGACAGAAATAAATTAATGTAATTCTCTAATTTTCGTGTAGCCCAAGGACCTTTTAACTTTTAACAAAGCTTGAAAAGATATACCAAAAAAATGCTATTATTATCTCAGTTGCCCTTGGGAAAAGAAATTAAAGGGGAGGTAATTAGTTATTACACATATGTGGATGTAATTAGATATTTAGTCTGATATGTAAACTATGTCAGCTAATTCTATTGCAAAACAAAACAGCGTGTAAGGATGAGCATGTAAGACCAGAAGTTAAACACATTTTCTTTCTCCCTTAATAATCAAAGTTTTGATGTGTTTTCAAGGTAAAGATTCAATATATTTTCCTAGTGTTTTATGCAAGATTACACCAAAACATCCCTAAATATCAGTACAGTCATATTTTCCCAGGTCTATTAGGGATTCACTCATGAATCACTCTCTTCTTTTGATTAGTAAGACCATGTGATAGGAAAGAACTCAAATGTTTTGGTCTGTGAAACAGAAACCAAATTAAGTGGAATGTATTTTGTCTCTCCTATGTGGAGAAAGCTTTCTACTTTGAGCACAAACACTTACATAGTAAAGGTCAAGCATGAACCATGAGCCAAACAATTGTATTGTTTGGTTACTTGTAAAGTCACTGAAATCCAAAAGTTCAGATAGAACTCCTTTCAATTATACATTGGGGAAATTTTTCATTTAACATTGAAGCTCATATCTGAAGAAAAATATGGAAAGAAAATAAAATGTGTTACCAACATGTCTTTTGTCGTTCAAAACACAAGGACTTAGATGTCTGTTCATTAAATTGCTGTCACATGTTCTTTTCTAGGTTTTCTTACAAGTCGTTCATTATTTGTACTTGCAGAAAAGAGACTTAATATTTACCAGGTCTGTACAAATTGTTTTAGAGAAGATCATCTAGTCAATGAAATCCATGTATTTTGCCAAGTATTTGATAGTCAACTTTAAAAATAAAAAGCTTAGTTTGACCATAGTAAATGATGCTTAACTCTGCAAATGAGCATCATATGCAGGACCCACTCTCAAGCCAGGGCATGCTTTGGAATTCAGATCTACAGGACAAATTTCCTGTCCTCTTTGACACATTAGATTTGCCAGATGTTAGTGTTCATTAAATTTTTCTTTTTTTTTCAAAACAAAAAGAGTAATACATAGTGTTATGGAAGTAGAGGCCCTGTCTGTCTTTCCAAGGACTGATGCTTCTTCTTTCCAAGTCAATGGGAACATTTTGCAGATTCAAGCTCAGAGTCACTCTATTCACAAAATTCCTAACCCACTTTTGCTCTTCCTAGGATATTCTCTTGCTCTTACTACAGATGTTGAGAAGGGGTAACAAATGGCAATTCACAAGCTGTGAATGAAGGAGAAGGAGTATCAGAAAAGAATGAAGGAAGACAAAAAAAAATAAGAGAGGAGGAATAAAGAAACACAGAAGAAAAGTATAATTTTAAAGTAGTATGTGTGATTTTCAATCGGCTAATTGTACATTCAATTATTGTTGTCAATTGGCAGAACATATATATTTCTTTTTAATATATTTAAAGCACTTTTGAAATTGTTTCTGACATGCCCTAGTTGGATTTCCTCTTTTTTTTTTTTTTTTCTAATAAGGCTTAAAGTGCTTGGGTAGGGGTAGGGTTTTAGGTAAGCATATTGCAATTACTCCAGTAATTTTCTTATAGATCAAGTTTTTTTTCTCAACAGAATGAACTATAGTCATGATATCTCATCACAGTCTCTACCTATATCACAGTGAATAATCTCATTATATTCTGTGACCAATTTCCTTTTGTACCAGATCCCCAGCTTATACCAGTTGGTATAATACCGTTGAAGGATCAGACCTATGTCTGTATTAGATTTGTAAATGCACTATAGAAAAAATAGCTATAGATTTATAACATCTTGAAATAGGTGTTATAAATTTGAAACATGAAGAAATGTATCACATTTAATTGTAATCACACATATATCACAGTACTGTAACTTCTGTGACTCCATGTATGTCATTTTTTATTAACACCAATATAAACTAAATGAAAATCAGACCAACACATGATCAGTGCTTGCAGACACGTGGGACTTCAGTTGCATTAGTCATTTTTCTGCTGTGCTCAAACTGATCATGTTTTGCCCACACAGCATATAGTACCTTTAAATTTGAGTATCTCAATGTACTTTATGAAGACTAATGGATGATATTTCACAACAGGTCTATAGAGTAAGGATTACTGTTATTTGCCATCTATTGAAGATTACAGTGGATTTGGTTTTATTGACTGATGTGATATATTGTTTTCTCTCTTGTGTTCAGAAATGGGATGGGTGTCTTTGTTGCCAGTAGATGTGTTGTAAGGAGCAGTAAAAAGGCATTCTGTATTTTCATGTTTCTCTGTTCTATATTTAAACAACAAGCACTGGTGGTGTGCTCTCCTACTGCGCACAGGAGAATATCATACATGAATAGCCGAGAAGCAGACCCAAGAAAATACAGTTTAGGAACTTTTTTTAATGTTTTTCTTCTAGGCCTAACTTCCACTATCCCTATCCATGACATCTGCATTCCTCCCTTATTTTTCTGTTACCTCCCACATGGTTTCCACAGCATCTAAAGAAGTCTTAACAGCAGCAAAAGGCTGTGACCTCTCTCTGGCTACCAACAGCATCATTTACATAAAAATCACAGTCCCTGTCAGCCTGAAGACATGAAGAGAGAGTCATTTTCTAGCTATGCTCTCTTACAGATTATGTACTAGTTTGCCACTGAGGCACTAAGCTTAGTAACAAGTTTGTATTAAATGATCAGTGGCAGAAGTGCAGGACCAAAGTTTACACTAACGTTAGTTGTGGAAACATGATCTGGCAACTGTGAGCACAGTCTACAGTTTGCCCTTAAGCACAATGATTTCGTCTGGTCTGGTGCACACGTCAAAGCCAGCAGCTTTTGAAAATGCAATACTATTTCCTTCAGAGCTCTTTGTTTTGTAAATGAATAGATTCACCATGTCATAAAAGGCTACTGCTTCAACAAGGGAAAGGATAGCAAGTCAGCTCAGCTTGTATCATTGCTATAGCACAATTACCAGTCTGGCCATCTTCACAGGAGTCATCTTAAGGACTCAGTTAATGCCCAAGCCCACTCACTGTGACTGATGATGCAACACATACATGGTATGAGCAGACTTCACATGACAATTTCTTGTGATGGAGAATCACTCCTCATATATGCATACACCATACAATAAACAGAGCATCCTCAGTGTTTGCATATGCAAAACTGCCATAGAAATCAGTAGTAGATTTCTCCCTGTACATGGTCAAGATTGTTCTCGAACTCTGTGTGGTGTGTTGACCCCAGCTGGCAGCAAAGCCCATACCGCCACTCCTTAACTCTGACTCTTCAGCAGTGGGACAGGGGAGAGAATGGGACGAACAAAAGCAAGAAAGCTTGGGTCAAGATAAAGACAGTTTAATGAGTGAAGGAAAGAGGGGGAAAAAACAAGTGATGCAAAAGCAATCACTCACTGCCTCCACAAGTAGTTCGATGCCCAGCCAATTTCTCAGCAGCAGTTACCATCCAGAGCAACTCCATCCCAGACAGACCCAGTACACTACACTATTCATGTGTACACAAATTCATATATGCAATGTTACCAATAACAAAGGAAGAATATAGTCTTAAATGTGCTTCTTCACCCTTACTCAAGGTAAGGTCAAGGTCCATCTACCTCTTCTCTGCCTGCACTAGGTCTCAAAGTAAGTTTTTTTCTGTAATAATACTCCCACCCAACTAGGTTGTTATTTCTTAATTTTCCACTTTAACTCCCTTCGTTCCTTGAATTTTCATCTTCTTTTGAGTAACAACTTGAAAAGTTCTTCACCATTGTTTGGGTGAAGATCCCAGTCCAACTGTTTCTAATGCTAGAAATAAATTGAATGAAAAAAATGGAGAGTGAACCAAAGCCCATTTACTTCAGTAGAATTATTTCCACTGTAATGCGCTGCTGTTATTCAGACGTGACTCTGGCCCTACATCATTAGCGTTACTGGAGATTTAAACTTCAGGAAATCACTCATTGGTAATGAGAAATCCTCATTAACTTGTCTTTGAACACAGAAAACGGAAATACTGAATCTTATACCTGAATACCAAATATTACATATCATTGAATGTTTGGTGCTTCAGTTGAACAGCTTTGTAGAGTACTTTATTTTCCTAAAGTACTCTGTAAATATACCTTTCTGAAGTTTAAATCCGTTCAGGAATTTATTATGTGAGTGTACACAAATGTTAGGGAAAGAAATTCAGTATTTTAAATTAATGTACTCTTTTATAGGACAAATTTATTTTCAGTTTGTACACAAGTCAGTTTAGATTGATTCCCTATTTCCAGATCTGTTTACACTATATATGCTGTGCTTTTGCAAGTTTTCAGTAGTATTTTTTTCTTAAAATAAAAAAAAAAAAAAGAGAGAGAGAGATTAAATTGATTATTTCTGATAACAAATACATGGTTTACAAAGTCAACGGCCATTGAATCCACAAAAAGGACTTAGCCTCAGTATTTCAAAACATCTTGGCAGGTGCGTTGCTTTTGCAGGGAGTGCAAAAGAATCAAATATGGCAACTGATGGAGCTGTGAGTGTCACTTCAGAATTGGCTCTGATAATAAGGGTTGTGGAGCTGTAGTTCTAAATGCCTCTTTTAACATGCTTTCCACTTTGTTGACAGAGACTCAGCACATACACTACAGACTGGAAGTGACAGATGGATGTTAAATCTTTAATGGTGGTATAGTGAGAGAGAAATAACTTTGGAAAAGGAAGCTCTTGCCTCAAGGTGTTGAAATGAGGATATTTAAGAGATCCACTGAGCTAGACAAAAGCTAAAGCAAAGTTCAAAATTAGATGGGAAACAAAAAGTAAAGGGCAGATCTTTCTAACAAAAATGACCTGACATAATTGAAGTACAATTTAAGGTCAGAGGGGACAAGCTAGTCCACAAGGATTTCACAGGCAAGCAAACAAAATCAGGGGTGATAAGAACATATGGCAGCATTTCTATGGCCAATATCTTTACAGCAGAGATTTGTGTCAAGAGCTGAGTGGTGGGAGCACGTGCTGAAAACACCTTAAGAGCAGCACTAAGTTCATATTTGAACTATGTGTCTGGTTGTCACAGCTGATTACCTAGGGGGCAACACTTAGCTTGTGATGGTATCACTGAAGATTTTAAAGTCATCTCCCAGTTTGGAGAATGAAACTAGTGGTCTAAGGAACTTGCGGGATGGGGATTCCAATGAAGGCGCTGCTTCCAGCATGTGTCTTTGAATGAAGTTTAATTTGGTAAGTGTATCATGAAAACACCACCTGCCTCATGTCCTAGAGGCATGTCCTAAAGGGAGGACAATGCTTAATGTGATGATCCATCTCTGGCTTGAGTGTCAAGTAGGCTTATAAACTTTTGTTGAGCTCCCGTCATACACACAGAAACCATGAAGCATTTCTTCCCAGATCATTCTTTTTTTTTTGATTCATATGGAAAATTTCAAGAAAAAAAAAAATCCTCAGAATTTTCTTTGAAAGGAAAACTCCTGAGGAGTTACCTTTGAAAATTAACATACGTATTTTTATAGTTCTGGCACATTCTCTAGATACAATTGCTTGGAACTTACTGCCCCTGTTTGAAAGCTTTTGACTTGCAGTTGGTGTATTGTCTTCCAGGAGCAACCTTTTTTAGTAAATAAAAAGGAAATATAAAACGCATAGTCATAATGCCAACCACTGAACATGTGAAAAGTTGACTTTTAACCCAGAGTTATGCTAAGCAGAGCTCTCTCAATGCTCAAGACATGACACAAGTCATTTCACTGCCCGAGCATTGTTCTGCATACAGGATTCTTATATTCAAGGCACCGCATCACTTTGTCTTTGTGTACATCCTTGATCTGCTCTCCTCCTGCTACCACAGTCTCCACTCTGTTAGCAGTGCCACCCTCCCACACAATCTGTGCTTTCTTTCACATTACTTCTTATGCTTGGAATGTTTTTCTGAGGTGGTAATCAACTGCACTTGCCTCTTTTAGATCTGCTCTCAACTATCACTTATGGTTTATCACCAAGAAAAGATGTGTGGACGGGATGGATGGATGTAAAATTAATACTGGTCTTTAGACGAGTGCGTGCCTCCAGCTGAGTCCAACGGAGTAACCCACTGTCACTTTTGTCTTTTTTTCTCTCTTCTCTTCAACCCTTGTTTTTTCTTGTTCCACCACACCACTTATTTATATCATGATTAGATTATGGTCTGCTAGGAAGGGTCAGAATCTACAGTTATTTCTATGTCACTTCTAGAACCTGGAAAAGTTTATTTAAAGACCCCCCAAACTGATGATTTAAGGCCATAGGCAAACACAGAACATCTGTTCATTTTGTGAGTTTCCCTGAGACTTAGACAAACCAGTCCAAACAAATTCATAACAGATAAGGGACAGTACTGTTATTGTTCAGAGCATGACTTGCCAAATTTCTGCGAAAGCTAAGGATCCTACCATGGAAATTGGATTTGTTGTACCTTTCCTCCAAAACGGCAATATTTTTAATGCTGTCACAGAGCTACAGTAGCACTCCTATATCTGGTTCTTAAATTTGGATACCGATAATCTCAATCCAATGGAGGCCTCCCTGTATTTCAGTAGGGTGAAGTGAATATATCTGTGACTAGTCTCTCTGCTGCATTTCCTGGACATAGACCTTCTGAACACAAGATGTCATATGGGGTCATCTCTCTCTCACAACTTCAACTTTTGAATAGTTAATGCTTGGATCTAATGCAATGAGAAGCAGATAGCTACCCAAGTTTTAGATAGCTCCAGGATCATTTATCTTGAATTGAATGTTAAATTAAATTAGAAAACAGCTGCTTGCATTTCTCTGAATTTGAAGGAGGATCCAGGATGTTTCCCTTTTGCTGGCCTTTCTTAGCTGCTCTTCCAGGCATTGGAAACAAATCCATGATCAAACAAAAAGTTTTTCTTTTTTCTTGGAAGTAAGTTTTATTTGGCTCTCCCTCCTTCTCTGAAACAGTTACAGACGAACCCTTTCTGTATCACCTGCAGACCCTTTTTGTCATGCAGATCTCTGATTAGCTTCCTCATGGAATCAAGCCTTTTGCCAGATCAGCCTCCTAGAAGTTATCAGGATGCTTGCCAGAACTTATTTAAACAAACAAGAAAAGATATACACTTTGAAATATTTATTATGCTGTTGAATGATTTTGTTCAAAAAAACAAAAAATTTCTGTTCAAATGTTGGTGGGTTTCAGTGTTCCAGCCCTCCAGCACAAATGTGACAACTTGACATATGCACCAATCCACTAATGTCCTATTTCCTACTCTCAGCTTGTATATGAAAGGATAGGCCAAAGCCAACTTTATGGCAAAGCAACAAGGCTAAGTGCTTGGTCCTGCACTTGGGTCACAACAACCCCATGCAATGCCACAGGCTTAGCGAAGAGTGGCTGGAAAGCTGCCAGGCAGAAAAGGACCTGGGAGTATGGGTTGATAACCTGCACAATTAGCAACACTTATTTTCTAAACCAGAGTTTCGAATATCAGAAGTTACTTAGGCACTACATTTATACACATTTGGTCTCAACTGGCTTTTTGGCTCTGGGTTACCTTGGCAAAATTCCTTCTTTTGCTATTAATTTACATAGGAGATTTTTATCTAGATCTTCCGGACTAGTCTGAAGCCATAGGACGCTTCTGTGCTGTTCTGTCACTTTATTCACTTTTAACCCCTCAATTCTCTATCCAAGAAGTTATCTACAGAAAGAGTCACAGATCAAAGGGTCATTGTGCTCTGAGAAAGCCAACACTCTTTGATCACTTGAGAACTTTTTTTTTTTTTTTTCAGGCAGCACTGGCTATTCTCCCCCTCCAACAGTCCCCTGTACACACATGCAGTTTATTCCAAGCAGATGTTAACTAGTGCATCTGTCACTTTCCTTCTCAGATGACTTGCAGGTCCACATCTTCTCAGTATGTACTAGCCACTTCTGAAATCTCTCTGCCTGTATCTCTTCCTACTGTATGTTTTCATCCTTGTCCACTTATTATTTCCCACACACACCTCTGTCTCTTCCATTTGCTTCCTTGCTTCATCTGCTTTTCTTCTGTATCTGTTCTTTCACTCCGTATTTATTCTCATTAAAAAAATGCTGAGCAAGAAGAATACTTAACATTTGGTATTTCTAGATAAGGATGGGAGATTAAGTGATTTGCCCAAGACCATGCAGAATATCGGTGGCAGAAAGGTGAAATCAATTTTAGGTCTCTGTGACTCAACAGACCCATAAAAGAAGTCTAATTTGAAGAACATATTTTAAACATTGATTCAGAGTTTGAGTCCAAATGAAAGCAGCTCCAATTACAGGGCCGTTTTTATCTGCCAGTTTCATCTTAGCACTGTTAGGCACGTGGGCTGTCTAGACTTCCTAGGTGGGGCATGCCACAGTGCCTGTCTGACTCATATGCCTGGATTTTCTTTCTTTGGGTCTTGCTTACAACATGGCAGCGGCACACACCCAAGCCCATGAGCTGAGGGGTGTAATATAGATGCAATCATATAGGGGTTAGTGTCAAAGCTCAAGATGCCAAAAAGTACAAAGTGCTCAAGGAATATGTGTCAATCTAATCATCAAAATATGACCCAAACATTTTTCTTTTTAAAGAAGAAATGCTTTTTTTGAAATATAATTGTACATTTCTGCTAAGTCAAACCACCATCTTAACCAAGGTTTCATTGGTATGGCTTTTACGTAGAGTTAGGTGTTTGCTTATATCAAATTTCTTAGCATAGTGATAAACAGAGCTGTTTACTTGTGCCCCTTGAAACAGTGTTTAACATTGCTTTCTGCTACGCTCCAAGCCATAATGTCATTATCCTTGGCACAGAACTACTAGAAAATGTTGTCAGCCTGTCCACAAAAATTAGCTCTGCAATACCGTTGAATTCTAGGTGCTAATCCAGTGCTTTGGCCTGACACAGGGTATCTCTGTTCTCAAAGCCACCAGAGAAAGTTCTTTTAGAAAAACAACAACAACAACGCAAGTTTATGATTCACTTTCAGACTTTGTTCACCTAAATGACTTGTTTGTGTACCATGGAAGGGAAAACAAGAGATTCCAGAAACTTGCACACACAGCACGTCCTTGTTTATGCCTTTTAACTATATAATAAATGCACACATAAATATGTAAGGGAAGGGTCAGGCAAACTTTCAGCGAGGCTTTTTAAGTTAACCGTCTTCTACAGTGAAGAAGCACAGTCTACTATAAGTGAAAGTTTAGTATTTGAATTTAATATTAAGCTGTTGGTTTTTTTTCAGTTTTGTTTTTATTTTTGAATCTTGAAGCCTGATCTGAACTGAAATCATGACTACAGCTTTGAGTTGGTTTAAGGAAAAGAATAAGAGCCAGGAATTTAAGACACTATTTTTCCACTGTGGTTTCTAGTTTAAGGGGACTGTAGATCTTACGAAAGTTTCAAAAGAAGTTTTAATATCTGTTTATCTTCAATTTCCTACCTACTGTGTAAAAAAAAAGCCTCAGGTTCACATCAAGGTGTCCTGTTAATCTGTATACCCTTCTTTAATTCAAATTAGTCTTTTGTTGTATTCCTTCTCCCTCTGTCATGTCTTTGCGTCTGTGTTCTCTTCACTGCCATATAACATTTTAATGAGCAATATCCGCTCATTCAAAGAGAATGGGTACAGGTAAAGGTGAGTGAAGATGTACAGAAGACTGAAATCCAGACTTGGAAATCAGAGAGGTTGAACCCTGCCAAACAGCAAATTTCTTATGATACTTCCAGTGAAGCCAAAGGAATTCTGATAGGAAAAAAAAAACAACAACTGATATCTTTTGGCATGGGTTCAAGTACAGACAAGGTTCTTGTTATTTATATTATGGTAACATCCAGAAATTCCAACTCACAAAAAGAATTTTTTCCCATCCTAAAAGACCAATAATCTGAGATGAAAGACAGTCACAGCATGCTGTTAGGGATGCATTAAGAGCTCTTCGAGGACTTTTACAGAAATAAAATATAAATATAAGAGTAAAAGAAGAAGGTATGACTGAGGATCTAAAGGAATGGTAGAAGTATAAATACACAGTTTTTACAGAAGTCCTAATGTTCAGGGCACAACGAGTAACAGGAAACGTAAAAGGCAAGGAAAAAAAGTTCAGTTTTCTACAGTTCAATTATACAGTTCAATTGTCAAAATGTTCAATTGTCTACAGTCTCCAGCAGACAAAGGAACACATAACTCCATCAATGGAGCATATAGCAGCTGATAGAGAATGTCTCCATTTCATTCCTTATCACAAAAAAAGACATAGCAATCAAGTATTAAAAATATTTAATTTTAATGAAGGGATAGGATTAGATGCCAGAACAGGAAGAATAGCAGGAGATGCTCCAAAGGACTGAAGAAAGGCAAGCAGAGAATGAACTACTGAGGAAAAGTGAAAGAAATTTAGATGAAAAAAAGTCAGCCAACTTGCTTTGATACTTCCGAAATATCAGAAGTCAATTTATTTGTAGAGAATGAAAAACAATCAAGTGATAAATTTAGGCAAAAGAAGGAACTGCACAGGCACTGGAAACAGGGCCATGTGCCCTGGGACGAGTACAGAAACGCTGTCCGGATGTGCAGGGATGGGGTCAGGAAAGCCAAGGCACTGACAGAGCTAAACTTGGCAAGGGATGCAAAGAATAACAAGAAGGGATTCTACAGGTACGTTGGCCGGAAAAGAAAGACTAGGGAGAGTGTACCACCTCTGACAAATGTAGATGGAGGACTGGTAACAACAGACATGGAGAAGGCTGAGGTACTTCACAACTTCTTTGTCTCAGTCTTCACTGGCAGTCAGGCTTCCCACATCTCTCAAGTCCCCAAACCTCTAGGTGGGGGCTGGGTGAACAGAGTCCCTCCCACTGATGCAACTGAACAGGTACAA